>RJWH01000415.1:490202-819707 GCA_004363575.1 Solenodon paradoxus
AGAGAGAGAGAGAGAGAGAGAGAGAGAGAGAGAGAGAGAGAGAGAGAGAGAGAGAGAGAGAGAGAGAGAGAGAGAGAGAGAGAGAGAGAGAGTTATGAAGAAAGGCAAGAACCAATGGGAAGTGTCCATTTTCTAAGGCACTTAGTTGAATACTTTTGTGGCTTACAAATACTGCATGAGAACTACTTAACTGGGGGAAAGGGCATTTAAAACCACCAGAAATACTAAAAGAACTCAACACCACCACAGTGTTTTTGTCAAAGTATATTACCAGATAACTAAAAAGTAACCACTTGATCAAAGGCAGGGATAACCCTGCAACAGTCTCCTTTTTGCACATCTCTTCTTTGCTCTTCAAGGTCCTATGTCTCAGCTATAGGAAGAGTTTTGCTCAAACATTCCTGAGTATGTCAGTCTTTTCAATGCGGCCTCTCTAAACACCTCCCCCACAGCCCCTCCCAAAAAAGAACCGGAAACTACTTTTGCCACACAAGTTCAAAGTTCACATTAGGTCTTTAGAGAATGAAATGGTTTGCTTTGGGCATAAAAAACCCTTGTGAAGGAGATGAGTTGGGAAACTTAAAAGAAGAAGGATCTGCAGTTTTTCAATCCAAAGTGAACTGACATTTCAGTTCGTGTTGTTTAAATAATGAACACCAGAAGCCTATTGTTTAGTGTTTTTCAAAAAATTTAGCATTCTTGAGGGTTTTTTCTTCTTCCTATTTAAAGATCTTCTTCATTCTCAGATTATTCATAGACTTCTCCAGGACTCAACAAAACAGTCCTGTGAAAAACAAAAACAAATAAAGCCCTTGACATGAACCCCCAAGAAAACTGGTCAGCAATATTTTTAACTACATTTTGAAACAAATCAAAAAGGGTTTCTCTCCATAAAGCATCATTGGACTGTGCAGAAGCAGAACAGAAATGATGCCTTTTTAAAAAAGTATTGAATTAGGATAAATGAGGACATCAATACAGTTTTCAGATTCATAGTCCAATTAGTTCGAGTGTCTTCGTTTCTTCCCATTTCACATCTGAACATGAACAAGTGCCATTAAACAGCAGCAAGAGCTTCAGCTTTTCTGCACCTTCTAAAGGACGTGATCAATGCAAGAAGGATCCTAAAATGATGCTACTTAGAGGTAAAAGGGTGTCCCACCCAATGTAATGCATGAAGCCTGCAGCTTTATAATCTCAGGCAATGAAAAATTAACTCTTGAGCGGATCGATTGCTTCTGCGTGTCCACTTTTGAGTAGTTACATGTGACAGAAAGAGCTCCAAGTTTTGTGATTATGGCTTTCTGGGAAAACCCTGGAAACAGAAGCAGATTTTAAGCGTAGCAGGGTAAGAGACTGATTGTTTTGAGAAGAGTTTTCACCCTGAACTAACCTCTGTTCCCCTTACTTCTACTCTTCTACCATCTTAATCCAGGAACTAGTGAGCATAGGAGCCAAAGCCATTTTCTATTCAAAAGATCCATATTTTAAACAGTGCAGTAAATAGGGCACTAAGAATTAAAAGATTCGGTTTCCAACTTTCATCCAGCCTTTAAGTCTGGGCAACTCAATGATCTCTGAGTCACTATTTACATCTGTAAATGGGGTAGCAATTCCTTGTGTATACAGAACTCTAAGAGGAATAAAAGGAGAGGTGGCATGATGTTATTTTATCTATCACCTTGGTTACTTTAAAGCTTGGTTGAAACTGTCTCCTGCTCTACTTGCTCTTTAAGATGCAACTCAGCTGTACTTGGTCTCTGCAGTGGCAGAAATTCCCAAGTAGGAGATTATTCAGAAAGAACAATCACCCTTCAAAGTCAGGCACCGCCTCCTTCAGGGCACAAGCGATCATATTAAATTTTAGTTACTATTTCTTGAATTTATTTTTCATTCAGTCGTGTAGAAGAAAATTACTTTTTCTTCCCCTCACCGCCATTAAGTCTGAAATAAGTTGTAATGCCTCTATGTACATGGTGTAGATTTGGCTGTGCTACAGTATGAATATTAATAGAAAGTTCACATGTTTCAAGTCTTTTTGTAAAATATGAAGAAAAGTGCTTTTAGCATTCTGTGTAAAACTTGTTAAAATCTATGTGTGCAATGAAAGAGAGAGAGAGAGAGAGAGAGAGAGAGAGAGAGAGAGAGAGAGAGAGAGAGAGAGAGAGAGAGGACAGAACTTTACTACTTTGCTGCAGCGAGGGCTTGTAAACCAGTCTTCACCCTCTCCAATTTGAGAAAGTGCTAACTAGACAGAGAAACTGAAAAGACAGGTTGAATGTGGGGACGGGACCGCTGTCAAAGCTTAAGCAGTCCATTATAATTATATTCCTTTGGAAAGAGGAGCAGAGACATGTTCAGGATTTCGGGGGCAGGGTGGAGGAAAACTTCAGAGTCGGGTCTTTAACTCATGGCTTCCTTGCTAGCAGAGGCACATGTCCATTCAGGGAGACAAAATCTGCTTGGGAGTTTTCCATTCTCTTGGATTTTCCAGGCATCTGCTGGGCTCCATTTTCTGGGATCACTTGGAGGTCATGGGATTAGAAGAAGTTGCATCGGCAACAGGTATGGAAGACTCTAGCCAAAACTTTTTGTTCCGTGCAAGCGGGGCTGAGACCTAGAGACTTGGGTCCCAGGAAGGGAAAAGACTTTGGAAAATCTGAAAGAAATGTCTTTTCTCTAAAGGGCATATCAGATTTGAAATATGCTTAGCAATATCCTGATTTTTTTTTCTCAGATCTCCATCAGGGTAACTATTCAGTGTGCTTGGCAGAGCCCCCAGAAGCTGCTGCCTCCAGCAGGTGTCCCTTGCCTGCCTGCCTGCTGAGAGCAGAACCCTGAAGTGAGCTATCTGCACCTGGAAGCGGTGGAGGGAGCAGGGCTGCACCCTACCAGTCACAGCGCAGCCCAGAGTGCGTTTGTGTAAGGGGCCCCAGACAGATGGGCCTTACCGTTCTAGCTTTTGCTATTGAGGGAGAAAAAATGTCCTGGTAAAAACAGTAAGAACATCAGCCTGAAAGGCAAGGAACAAATGACATCCTGTCAGAGCCCAGGCCCCTTCTACCCCCACCCTCTCACACCCCTGCACATATTTCTTGCTTCTCTTGTCTTGTTTCACATGCTGCCTCCAATGCTGATTTCAAAATACTGACTGAAAATGTTCCCTAGGATGCTGTCATATAGGCAAGAGCTCCGGTGTCCCTTTTGAAGCCGAGGGGAGCCAGAGAGAAACTGTGTTCAGTTAGACAAGCCAGCAAGAAAGGGAGAGCCTCCAAGGCCCTCACCAGGCCCCTGAGGTGTGTGACACAGCTGTGGGCCAGAAGCCCAAGAACTTCCCCCAGGGAGGCCCCGGGCAGCCCACAGGCTCTCCAGGGCTCCTGCCCCATTGTCAGCTTCTCCTTTGCTTCTGACTCAGTTATCAGAGTCTCCTGCAGCCTGGAGAGGAGGGCTGTGCACGGGGTGGCTTCACGTTTGATTAAAAAGGAAACTGGCCTCCTTCTCCATCTTCTTTTCTACTTGGCCAGTTTGAAGATGCTCCTGGTCAGGATGAGCACCCCACATCACACGGATCCTTCCATCCTCACTCAGGGCCCCACTTCTGTTTTCACACCTCCACATACTTATTAAAGATTAGAAGGAAATTAATTTGTTCTCATACCTCAAAGGAGAGAGCACTTGTGTGATATCCAATACATTTTTCTTCACCTTCTAGATGATATTTTCTGTGATGATTTGAGTTTTATTTTTGTATTATAAAAGCACCTATTGGTGTATCTCAGAATTTCTTCCACTGACATAATCCCTGAAGGCAATATGTGTTTGGCTAGTTAAATGTAAGGGGGCAGTCTTTAGTATGAGAAACATTTATTAAGCACTTACTGTTTACTAGCCCCGACCTGTGCAAAACTCCAGAGACACACAGATGAAAGGCTGCCTCCTAGCAGCTTAAATTATTCTCAACCTTCCACTCTATGAAAGAACACAAGTTGAATTAGTCTTTGATTTTCAAATGATTTTTTTACAGGAATGAGAGTACCTGAGTAGCTGTATATATCGATACAAGTATCGGGGATCTAAACATTTAGAAAAGAAGAGGTCATCCACATTATCTGAGTACAAATCTTAAGCTTTGACAATGCTCAGGTTTGAATACCCGACACTTTAGACATACACACATGCATACATACATATATATATATAAGCATATGTATCAATGTCACCTTGTGGGTAGGTAAAAGGGACATAGATGGAGAGTTAATGAGAAAACTGAAGAAAGCAATGATGAGACTAAGACTGAAGCATAGGTCAGTGATCTTCAGAGTGGAGGATAAAAATATATAGTCTAAGATCTTCTGTTTACATTTATGTTTATTAAAAATAAAAAATTAAGGTTTAGTAATATTTAAAAAATAAATTGGCCATAGTAAGTATATATGTATCTTTATATGCCTGTATCATATAATACTGTATGTGTGTTATATACTATGTGTTATATGTAAATGTTATATATGTCACATGTGTATATGTATATGTAATGCACACACTATATGTGTGTATATGTACTTACACATACGTGGATGTATGTAAAATGTTGCTGAAACATTTAGTAACGGTCTACAAAAGCCAAAATTGTTAAGAGGACATTGATGAATAAGAAGAAATAATGGTAAATGTTAAGGTCAAAAATAGCAGGCTCCAAACTGAGGTTAAATGTGAGAATAAGTAGCTCAGTCAGTAGCTGCTAGAAAAGAGTCCAGTCATTTTTCAAAAATGGTCACTTTGTATGCATCTGCTGTTGTGTCTTCAAGATGTGGAACCCATTTCTTCTCCACCTGTTTCTGAACTTTGTGGCTTTCCTTGACCCATTGAATACGGCAGAATGAATGTTTTGGGACTTACACGCCCAGGTGGTTAGAAGACTCAGGTTCCAATTCCTACCTCTGGGAAGACAGACACAGTGTTCAGAATCTGACTGCCTGAGACTGAGCAGTGGAGAAGCATAAATTAGCCACCTGGACAGAGAGAAGCTGTGTGAAAGGGCACCGAGGCACCAGCATGTCTGTGCAGCCCCTTGGATCCTCTCACCCTGCTCAGCACCCACTAAGTGGAACTGAGTGACTCAGCTGACACCACAGGGGGAAGAGGAGACCAGCTGAGTCCTCCCTGAACTCCAGATGCGCAGAACTGTGGAAAAAAGAGAAATTACTGTCTTAAGTCACTAAGTTTTAGAGTGCAGTTGGCTCCACAGCAATAAATAAAACAGCTATCTCTTACAGTTCAGGAATTAGTTCTGAAAACAAGCATGATTACCAAGATTTCTCTTCTTACATGCTGTCACCTTAGACAGGAAAAAACAAAGAAACGGTGCTCCTGGTAAGAGTCTGCAGTCCGTGAACTCCTAGGGCTAGGAGCCCAGAAGACAATGGAACAGCCACAGCAAATTAACGTGTTGCTCTAAAAGAAATAGCTGCAAATGGGTCCAAAACACTTAGAGATTTTGGTATTTTACAATAGACAGGAATCTAAGCACTGATGATTATTTTGCCTTTGCCTTTAGTCAAAGTTTTCTCCTTTCAGTCCTTTGGAGTTATTTCTTGAGCTGTATAAGCCCACTTGTCTGTGATGGTCCCTGTTATTGGAAGCCTGGGAACTACATTTCCCAGCACCCCTTTCCAGCAGTTTTGAGTCACCTGTGAACAACCATTGTTACCTGCTGGAGATCTGCAAGGTAGAAGAGAGAAGTAGAGGCCACATTATTGCTCTCTGTTAGAAGTGGTCAGATGTGTGGGTTTCGGCACACATCAGAGTTTGCATTCGATCACAGACATTTTCCTGTGAATCATCCAGCAGTGCTGGAATCAGATGAGCTCGGCACAGACTCTCTCCTGTGCTTCTTAAAGCTTCCTACCTCTAAATGCCAGCAACCAGCTTGAAAATGTGTCACTTTCTCTAACCTTCCCTCCTCCAGTTCTTCCAGGAGTTTTGTATATACCCAGTGTCTTCTATTAAATTTCTTTCCTGCCTGAAATACCTAAAATGGTTTTTGATCTTCCTTACTCATTCCTATTAGAGAAATCGAAATCTCATTTTATAATGAAAGTCAAAATAAAGAAGAATTTCTCTTTATATAATTTTCTTTTTTATAATCAACTACATACAGAGCTTTTCCATAAAATTTTGAGTATAAACCTATTCATTTAACACAGCATGGAGGGAAATGAATATAGAAGCATCATTGGCTGGAAAGAATAAATATAGAGTTAAGGATACCAGGGGCATGGGTGGTTAGCATTTTCACTTCTAATTAATCAGAGTTTTATAGGTAGGATCGCTATGACCAAATCTGGCAAATAAGAAGACAGCTAGTTAAATTTGAATTTTAGATAAACAGTGTGGTGGGCAGAATAACATCCCACAAAAGATGTTTATATCTTAATCCCTAGAACATGTGAATATGCTACTTTACACAGCAAAATAACTTTCTGATGTGATTAAGCATATGGGCCTGGAAATGGGAGGCCTCCTGGGTCATCCAGGTGGCCACAATCTAATCAAATTAGTTCTTAAAAGTGGAGAAACCAGCCACCTGCAGTCAGAAGGAGGTCAGAGAAATGCAGCAGTGCTGTTTTTGAACATGGGGAAAGAAGTCCATGCACCAAGGAGTGTGGATGGCCTCGGGAGCTGGAAAAGGTAAGAAAATGGATTGTCCTTGCACCAACAACAGGAATGTGTCCCTGCTGCCACCTTGATTTAGCCCTGCATCAGACTTCTGACTTTTATTCCTGTAAGATAGTAAATGTGTGGTGGTTAAGTCACTGTTCGTGTACTTTGCTACAGCATCAATAGAGAATTAATATAAATTATATTGTCCATGCGATAGCTAGGACATACTTACACTAAAAGTGATTTCTGTAGAAGTCAAAATTTAACTGGGAGTCTTGTATTTTACCTGGCTGCCCTACTTATAGGAAGAGTGAGATTCTAGGCTCTTTTACATGTCTGTCTAGAAACCGATCAACTTTTGGCATTTAGTAGGTACCAGACACTTAAAAGAGGCAATTCGCCAACTCTGTTTCATTTGATCTTCATAGCTCTTTGGTGTGGATGTTATAATGGCTAATTTATAAATGAAGTATCTGAGTCTCTGCAAAATCAATTTGTTTAATGTGAATTTTATGCAGTGGAAGGAAGGTTTGGAGTGTGGGGTGTCGGATCCCTTCGACTCCAAAGCCCATTTGCTAAGTGATCTTTGTCTAGTTTGCCAGATTTTCACTCCATTTCCCAACTGGCTTTATTAATGGAGCCCCCAAAACTAGTCTCTACTTTTGCTTTCATATCCTCCCCACCCACACCTTCCTGTAACCCTATCATCTGATTTCTATCTACACCTCGCCTTCTATACCATCAAAACTGCTCTCTCAAAGGTCACTGATGGTTTCTAATCTGTCGTAATTTCTTAGTCATCCTTCTTTTTACTTTCTCTACAGTTTTGTGAGCTTGTTGTCTCCCCCCTCCCTCTTCCACATATCCCTTCCCCACCCCGCATTGTAATATAGAAACTTCTCTCCACTCTGATCATTCCTTCTTGTGATGGTTAATTGTATGTGTCAATATGACTGGACTAAGGGATGCTCAGAGAGCTGGTAAAAAATTGTGTCTGGGTGTGGCTGTGAGGGTGTTTCTGGAAGAGATTAGCATTGAAATGTATAGACTGAGAAACATCACCCTCACCCATGCAATTGGGCATCATCCTATCTGCAAGGGCCTGAGTAGAACACAAAATCTGCTCTCTGGCTGAGCCAGGGCATCCACTTTTTCCTGCTCTGGGACATTCTGGTTGTCTCACCTTCAGGTTTGGTCTGACACTAATACCATTGGCTCCCTTGACTTTAAGTTCTTCTAGCTCGGACTGAAACCTATGGGCCACTCCTGGGCCTCCAGGAGGCTGACAGTAAATCATGGGATTTCTCAGCCTCCATAGTTGCATGAGCCGGTCCTTCATACTTATCTTTTCGTATCCTATTGGTTCTGTTTCTCTGAAGAAGCTGGCTAAACACAATAATAACTATTATATTTGTATGAGTAAAAGGTGATCTGCAATAATGAAAACACACTACAGCTAGTTTTAGCCATTTTAAATGAAACCCCAACCTTTGCATGGTTCGCTTTTCCTTCCCTGGTGTGTAAAAATCAGGGGTACTCTCCACAGAAGTAGTAGAATAATCACTAGATCTGGGTGTTCTGTTCTTCGTGTCTTTCATATTCCTTTCTTCCTCTCCGTGGTTACTGCTCCTGCTGCCCGGTCTTAGGCGCTGCCTGCTCCTGCCTCGGAGGCCCTCAACCCAGCCGCTCACCGGGAACAACCTACAGATGCCTGGGCCCTGCCGTGGGCAGATTCAGTCACTGTCGAAGCCCGGGTCTCAGCCTTCTGTATGTCTTCCCTCGTTTCCTGTCTTAAAGGAACATAAATTCATTCTCTTAGAGTTCTGGGTAACCAAAGTTCCATGTGGCTACTGGGCCAAAATCAGTGTTCTTCCCTCTGAAATGTTCAGCGGGAAAATTTTCCCTGCCTTTCTGCATCTTCTAGAAGTTGTCCCATTCCTTCATAAGTGGCCATATAATATGGCCTTGACTCCTCCCTGCTTCTTGGGTCAGTCGCCTTCTTAGTCACTGTTAATCACATTTCTTCTGCCTCTCTCCCTCGGGGATACTTGTGATTGATTACATTTACCTGGATAGCCCAGTATAATCTCCCCATCTCAAGACTATAAATCACATTAGCCAAGTCTTTTTTTCTCCATGTAAGGTAACTTTCACCTGTTCCCAGGATCAAGCGTGGACATCCCTGGGGTAGTCAGTCAGCCTGTGAAACCTGGGTGATTTTAATATGCAGTTAAGCTTGAGAACCAGTCATATTACCGAGTGGTTCTCAGTGTCTTTTCTCCAATACATTCTGATCATCGTCTTTCTAATGCAATGTTTCTTTTATGACATGACTCTGGATGAAATCCCTTCACACATATTCTCCTCTGCCTTCAGAATACATTTAACACTCTTTAGTGCAGATCATAGCCCAGTACACATGGACCCAGTGACTTCTTACCTGACAAGGTATGCTCTACCTCTCTCCTACATGAATATTTTGCTTCAGGGAAAAGGATTTTCTCAGAATGTGCCTGGCATTCTGATTGACTGTCCTTGGGCCATTTCACCGACATACAATACTTTCTTCATCCTCCTGGGCTTACCTGTTTCTTCCTCCTATGTCAAGCTTTAAAGTTTTCTCAAACTGATGAAAGAAAAGTACCACAGACTAGATGGTTAAACCAACTACGTAGAAATCTATTGTCTCATAGTTCAGGAGACTAGAAGTCCAAAGTCAGGTGTTGTTATGGTGTGCTCCTTCTGTGAGGGCTGTGAGGGAAGGAATCTGTTCCATGTTTTTCTCCTTGACTTATAGAGGGCGTTCCCCTTCCTGTGTTTCTTCCATCACAGTGTCTTTGCTCAATATGTATCTCCCTGCTTTTATAAGAATATCATTCATATTGGATTAGGACCCACACTCATGACTTCATTTTAACTTGAAGGACTCCACAGATCCTACCTCCAAATAAGATCACATCCTGAGATCTGTGGGTTAGGACCTCAGCACAGTGAGGGGGACACACTGAACCGCTAACACCAGGGTCTCTCAGTCCTCTCTGGTTCCTGAAGTCTTTGGCTCCCTCTGTATTTTCATCTGAAGGTCTCTCCTTCATCCAAATATTAATGTAGTTTCTCTCATTCATTTGGAAAAGTCATAATGAACTAAAACTTGGTTGCCTCTCCTGAATTATGTCTTTGAACAGTAACTTTGTCTGTGTCCTCCTCAAACAGTATGAGCTGCTTGAAGAGAGTTATTGTGTCTTAACGATCTTGTTCCACTCATAAAACCTGTGATATGTACTCATTACATGTTTTTAATTTAATTTCAGAAAATGTTAGAGTTTAATTGTGGGCAGAATATGGGTAGAGATTATTCCATCAGGAAATGTTCTAATACTGTATGACACTGAGTGCAGGATCCAGCCAATACATTTGTTGGAGAGAATCTAAGAGAACGCTTCCAGGTGACTTGGTGCTTAAAAACTGAATTGAGCAGTGGGGAAGAGGAGGAGAGGAGAGAGACAGGAGACCAGCAAGTCGCTATTCAACTCATCTAAAAACCGAGTGAGTCAAGCTTAGTAGCATTTTGCGTCAGCCTCACCCCCACCCTCTCCAACCCCTAGTCCTTACTCTTCGATGATAGTACGCTGGTGCTTTGGAGAGCTTATCAAGCCCCAGCAGCCTGAGTTGGGCGCCATGCCAGGACTTTGCTGGGTGACCTTGCATTTCTGCCTATTTGTTTTAGGTAACTACTTCTGCCTACGAGGCAGAGAAACTCTGGTCACTTTCACAGAAGCTGTGTACAAATAAAATGAGTGGCAGGCTGTCAGGCTGAGAAATGTAAAGGGTTGTCTACAGAGGAAGTGCTTATCTTTTTAGCACAAATGTGCAGAGGACTGAAACAAGGGAAGTCTCCCAGATTGAAAAAGAGACATTGGGGCACACCAGTGTGTCATCTCTTTAGAGAGGAATATGTTGGAGCCCTATTGAGAAAGTGATGAAGCAGAGAATTGAAGCAACCGCTATAAATAAACTTCCTTTGCCTTGAAATAGCACAGAACTTGAAGGACCTGTATCTTGCCTAGATGGTCTGGAGAATTGCTTAGGCCCTCCTGCCCCCACACTGGTCTCCTGAGGGACCAGGTGGCTTTCACAACTATTTGCTATTGCCGGGCTCTGGTGTCTGCTGCTTCAGTTCCAGCGTGCTTTCTTGTTCTCTCGTCCAGCTCCGACCAGCTGTCCCTCGCTGGAAACCCTGGGAGAGATGGGAGCTTGCTCCACTTCACCCTGATTTCCCCTAGCGGGGGCTTTCCATGAGAGTTTTTAGCCTGTGGGCCTGTCATTTTGCTCCCTCTTGCACGGAGCCTGGGTGCCCAGGAATGGCTACCTCCTCTGCTGCAATTCCTATGTGCTTACCAAGTCCGTGGGACTGAGCGCGACCTGGGTCTCCTCCTTCCTCAGGGCAGCTGCCACACTCTGAAGGAAGAGGAATCTGCAGGCATCCGATGCTTGCTTGAGTGGGCTGCCCTGCCCTCTCAGAACTCCCAGTGTGGGGTCAGGCTTGTCCCGCCGCCCTCTAACACTGCTGGAGCAGCTGGGGGTTATTTTTGCAGTAGGAGCATTAAAAGAACAAGAGTGCAGTTGCCCAGGGCTTTTCTCTGCAAGGCACTGCACAGCAGGTCAGAGGTGAGGTGGACCAGGGCAGGCCGAGCCAGTCTCCCAGAAAGAGAGCTGGGCTGGTAGAAGACTGACCCGCATACCTTCCCAAAGCCCCTCCATGTTGGCTTCCCTTCCAGTGTCTCAGCTTATTCCCAGGAGGCCTTGGATCAAGGTGACCTATTTCAGCCCACCAAGCTGTTCAAACCACTCTTGACCTTTGACCTTTGAAGATTTGTTCAAATGGGTGACCCTCCCTCACTCTATCCTGTGTGAGTTCGGAACACATTTTTTCTCCCTGTTCTTTATCTAAATGATGAACCTGCCTTTAATGATCTTTATGGTTCACGGGGAGATTTAGTGACTCTTTTGTGTTTTCATGTATCAGTGTTTATTTGTATATACATATACATATGTGTGTGTATATATATATATGTGTGTATCTGTATAAATATCTAAAATCAGCGATTTAAGATGTGTACATGTATATGTGTATATACATATATAATCAGTAATGTAAGTGCAAGTAACAAAAAAACCAAAATTATAGGAACTTAAACAAAAGAGGTCAAAAAACCCAAGAGTTCTCTCACAGAAAAGGCTAGAAGAAAGTGGAATCAGGTTGGTAGGGTCGCTCTGTTCCAAGAAGTCCTTAGAAAATCGTTTCCTGGACTGTTGGTGGCGCGGTGTGATTCATGGTCCAGGGTGACATCTGCTTCCATGCAATGTGAGGGGTGAAATGAGGGGGAAAAGGCAACAGACGTGTCAGACAGCACTCATGTTAGGGTCCCAGGAACTGCTCTGACATTTTTGTTTACTTCTTATTGATCAGAAATTAACCATAAAAACACACTTATCTGCAAGGGAAGCTGAGTAATAAGGGCTTTATTTGGGTAATACTATGCTGGCTAAAAATTCTATTATTAGGAAAGAGGGTGAGAATGGATAATTAATGGATAACTAGCCAATGAATATTGGACAACAAGCAACGTTTGCTACAAGAATCTATTCTAAAAATTGATTTTGGAGGACTCCTGGTGGAATGACAAGTGTGTATTCCTGAAAAAGCAAATCGAACTACTTGCACCTAGAGTGTAAATCTTTATCTCTCTATGCATACAAACACAATTTTATGTAGATCAATATTTATATAATCGAGTTATGGTTTCCATCAAGTAGGCAGAGTTATATTTTGGGAACATTTTTAAACTCTTTCTGTAAATAGTAATGACTTGTTTTGTAATGTTTTGCCCAAGATTGCAATAGTCCTCTGAGCCATTAGGTTGGTCAGTGACCTTATTCGGCTTGACCAGGCAGACACTCAGATGGTAAACATTGGTTAATTCCCTGGGGTCCTGGTTGGCAGAATGATTTCAACCTAGTGCTAGAAAACGATGTCCAAATCTGTATGTCCCGTTGCAGAGAAGTAGGATATTGGGGGAAGACCATGACATGTAAGGTGCACCAAGGTGGGGGAAGGTGTGTGCATATATACTCATGTACGGGCTAGACATTTGTCTATGGAGAAGAAATGGGACAGCAGATGAAATAAGACAATGAAGAATGCTTAGTGCTCACATAGACAAACATATTTCTTAGATGATGGTCTCTATCAGAACCTAAAATGATCTTTTAGGTTAACTTTTTAAAGGGGACATAAAATGTCTTGGCTTAATTTTGTGCTTTTCTCATTTCTGTGTAAAACAAGATGTATCTTGTCCCCCCACCCCAGAGATTCCAGATGCCATGAGGGTAGAGTCACTGGCTTAATCAGACACACCAGAGCTTGAAAATAGTCTTTGAATATTGGTTTGCGGATATCTAAAGGAAAATCAAAGTTATTGCTTCTTAAAGTATTTTTAACATTTTAGTTTGTGTTATCTAAGGCAGATAACTAAATATAAATACAAGAACACATTTAAAAAACTTTTTACCTTCAATTATCAGATATCTTTTTAAAACTCATTTTTTCTGAGTCATACTATATGAATGAGTTCTCTGCACTACATTTCTAGAGCCCCCAAATTACTTCATTAATGACACTCCTATAAGAAATCTATTAGCAAGGTCCAGGAAAAACAATTAGGAAGATGTTTTATAAACATCGATGTGTTTTCCAAGATTTCTGTGATATTTTAGCTTTGTGTTTTCACACTTTAAGCAATTCTGGACATTGAACAATTGTCTTATAATTGGGTGTCACTACTTAATTTTCATGTGCATTTGCGATTCTAAACATTGAATGCTCTGGGGTGTACCCTGATGGTCAAGTGGTCTAGCACACCCTGGAGCAGTCCTACATACATTTCAAGGTCCCAGGTTCAAGACCTGGTGCGGGGGAAACAAGATCTGTGAGCAACTAAATGAAAATAAAGTGTGTCTTCCTTCTTCTTCCTCCTCTCTCTGCCTGCCTGCCAGCCTGCTCGCAGGCTGCCTTCGTGCCTGCCTGCATCTTTCCTTAAAAAAAAAAGAGAAAAAGAAAAAGGAAAATTGAATACTCTGCAGTGTTGGCAGGCCTAACTCAAAAAGACCTCGGGCATAACCATCAACACACTGATCACCCTGCTGTGAGCACGATAGAGGGTGCTCATCTTTGTACACACGAAGCAGTTCATTAACAGGCAGTGCGGGGAGATGTGAAATATAGTTGGGGAGAGATAAACATACATGGGGACTTTTTTATTAAGCAAAATTTAATATTTTCAGAATTGTGTATTGATATAGTTGTAAATAGCTCATCAACCTACTTGATGGCTAAAAATCAAAGTTTTTAAATAAAAATGACTCACTAGTTAATCAAAAGCAAAAGAAGCAAGTGAAAAAAAATGAGACATTCATTTGTAACAATGTGATGGTTTTAGAGTGAATTTTGCTAATGAAATTAGTCAGAAGAAGAAAAATCATAATATGTATCACTCATACAATGGTATATAGAGAAATCCAGTAAACGAATCAAACAAAAATAGATTTTTAAATCTACTTAGATTTTAGAATCAAATTAGTGGTTACCAGAAGGGAAGGGAGAGTGGCTAGGCAAATTAGGTAAAAGGGGGTAAATTATACAGTGAAGGATAGAATTGGACTGTTGGTGGTGAGCTTTATTACATAAAGATGTTGATTTATGATGATGTACCTTAAACCTATATAATGTTATAATGCAATGTTGTTTCAATAAAATATGAAAAAAATAAGGCATTAAACTTATACATTCACTTATCATTTAAGTCCAGTCTGGGTGATTTAGTATTAGTGAAAACGAAATCATCCAAATCATTATATTATTTTTATTCATTTTGCATTTGTAATTTTTACTGATAATTATTTTGTTCACAATGCTATGTATGTTTTAGGATATTAAAATTGCATCTCAATCTATGTTTGTTTTCTTTTTTTAAGAAAAGACATGGGCAAGAGTGAAGGCGAGCAGAGGCAGGCAGGCAGGGAGAGACAGGAGGAAGAAACATTTCATTTATTTTATTTAGCTGTTCATCTGGGTTGTTCCTGCTGGTCCTGGGACATGATGCGGGGACCTTGGATTGTTTGTGGATTGCACCCAATCACTGCTCCATCAGGGCTTGCCTTGCTCTTTTTTTCACACCACACCCACCACATTTTCTCCTCTCGCCTTCCCTCGCCCCCAAATTTATAAATCACTTATACATTTCTTTTAAAGTAGTATTAAAGCTATTTACCTATATTTGGTACTGGCTTTATCTTTTGAAATATTTAAATAAGATGATAAAACATCTCAATGCCGAAAATTCTGAGAATTTTTCTTCTTTAAAAAGGGGCTATAGAGTTAGTTTACACAATCAGGAGGGTAATTTTTAGTGGTTCATTTGTCTGCCTTTCCCTTCCATCTCCCACCTGGACTTTCAGGCCCATGCGTGCCCCCCACCCTCTTCAGGAGCACCCCAGGAGCACCCCTGTTGAACTTGACCAGCCTGAGACGAACCTCAAAGTCACCCTTGTTGCAGGAGGGGTGACGGTGTTTTCCTAATAAAGACTAGTAAAGTCAGAAGGTTTGTTCCATAAACAAAGTGTAATGAACAGGGAACAGAAATTCATATTCAGCACCAGAAATTAGAGACGATAGGGTGTTCCCTGCAGGGGCCCATCCTGCGGCTCTGTTGGTTAATGAGCAGAAAGAACTGTCAGTGCAGGAGTTGGGGCATAAGGGTTTTTTTTAAGTGGTGACAATCAAATTTAATGTGATCTATTATAATTTTGAGTCTTTCCTAAGGCTCATAAATTGAATTTATTACCCAATTGTGTGTGTGTGTGTATGTATTACTATCAAACAGGTTTTAGTTTTCCTCGAGATTATAGGGTTCATCTCCCTTTCATATGGTTAGATCAATCCATCCCTGCCTCCATTGTCCCCAGAGACCCTTGCCTCTCTATGTGTGCATTCAGACACACACACACACACACACACACACACACACACACACACACACACATACACACACACAGAGTCCTCGGGGAAAGAAGAGATTGATAAACTATATCAAATTCTCAAGAACAAGAAGAAACAAAACAAAAGCATGTAGTTTTTCTCCTTTTCATCGTTTTCTCCTCTTTGGGGATCAACTAGACTTTATTCTGATTTTAGTTTATAAATCTTTATTTACCCTTCTGAGCACAGATGTGATTACTGAATAGCTTTCTATTCTCTCACCTTGTTTAATTCTTATGTAAGAATATCTTTCCACCAACCACTGGCATGTCTGAGCGGTCTGTTTTGCTGGAAGAGCAGATCTTACAGGTAATAAATTGCACAGCCAACATGAAAGGACACTGTTCTTCCCCCCCAATCTGTCATGTAGCTGTTACACTCTGACACTGGAGGGCTGATTTATGTCTGTCCATTGGGGAGGAATAGTTAGTTGACAAAGACAAGTAGAATACACAGAATTTGGCTCATGACTTGGTACTGAGTTTCATAGTGAGGAAAACAGAATGTTCATTTGTGTACCTTCAAAGACATTCTCAAGACATATCAGCCCATAAATTTCCAAGTAAGTAATATCTATTCTCAAAAGCCCTCCAAAGAGTGAGCTACAAAGTAAACTTTTGGGATGTTCAAGCAACAGGGAACAGGCTGAATTCTTCAGAGGGCATGTAATCCTCAGTACTTCATCAAAGTCTGACAGGACAGCAACTACACCTTCCCTGATAAGTGGGCTTGTCTGTGTAACTTTGTGTCTTCCTTTCGATGTTCTGTTGAAGTTACCTTTGCATGGAAAATATGAAAAAGAACTTATAAAAGTTATTCTAGTTTCACTTTGTTCAGTCTGCTTAATTGAGAGGCCATTTGGGGAGGTACGTAAGTAAAATAATAAAAATCTAAAGTCATGGTTGAGTTCTAATCGACGTTTTCTACAATTACAATTTAGTAGCTAGGCCTATTTTGCTATAGGAGAAGAGGAAAGGCAAGTCACTAAACCACTGTCAGGGTCAACTGTAAAATGAAGGTGACAGCAAACTCAAAAAGGCTGAGGAAATAGAAGTCCTCGCTTATTATAGCATTGGTATAAATGCATGGCTATTGTACATACAGGCATATTTGGCGGCTATTGCTTAGAGAAAACAGTCGTTTGTTTAGCTTATTTAGGCTGAACTCAGTTGGATAATTCTAGTTTTAGCTGGGCTCTCTTATGAATCTCATGTTAGTGACAGATTATCTTAAGTATCTCTGCCCTGAGATATGACTGGCTATTTACAAGGACAATTATACCTGTGGTCCATATGACCAGCATCTTCTAACAAGTCACCCTGGGTTTATTCACATGGTGATTTCATAGATTTGAAAGGAAGAAGAACATGCGAGTTTTCAAGGCCTAGGCTTACCTGAAACACTTAATTCTGCTGTGTTCTGTTGACCAAAGCAAGTTGCAAAGTCAGTCCAGTTATGTGATGGGAAAATAGAGGCCACCTTTTCTGGGAGGAGTTGGGAAGTCATATGGCAATGATCATGACTACATAAGGAGACATGAAAAAGTGTGGCTGTTTTTTTGTACTCTGCCACAAGAAGTGTATATTAGTTGTGTAATTTACTTGTTTATATTTAGCTTGATTTCACAATGACTTTGGGGTGACATGCAGCAAAGACAATTGCAATAATGTAGTGACATACACATACAAATTTAAACATAAAAACTAGGAGCAATATAATCAATTAGAATTTGAGACCAAAGCTAGGACTCTTATAATAAAGAACATTGTAGGATGAGCAGAGAAATTGTCTTTATAGAGCTTTCAGAACATAAGGTGACAAGTTTTAGACAAAAGTCTATTGAATAAAATGATGACAGAAATTATCAGTAATGGAGCCCTTGAAACATTACCTGCATAACTTGTACTGGGTCTGGGTCAAGAGCTAAAAAGTATCGGTTTTATAATTGTCTCCGTTCCTCTCTGATGCCTTTATTGCTGCTATTCTGGGACCTCTTGAGAGGTTTGTGATGTAAAAGAAAGGAGTTTGTACCCAGAATGTTGAAGATCATCCCAGTTGAGGAACTGGGATTCGAAGCTAGTTCTGTGTAGCCTTTCTGCTCAATTTTCTCAAATCGGGACTAATGATGCTTGCTAGACAGAATATGTTCAGTCATGTGAGAAAAGTGTTTTAGATGTCAATGTCACCTTCTACCTGATTCTTTAATTTGCCTTGTTTCCCAAGTTGGAAATCATTCCCTTTTAAAGAAGAACTGCTTTTTAGACAGATTTGTTGGCCTCATTCTTGGCTACATCCAAAAGCACAGCATGTTCGTGAAATTAAATGGAATTGGTAAACATTTTGAATCTTGACCACATAAAAGATTTCCAAGAACAGTATCCAAACCCAAGTTACTGGCCCTACCCTGTACATGGAGGGGAGATTTTGTACCTTGGAGTCTCTGAATTGCTCAGCTATGGAGTTGTTTCTAAACCCCAGAGTCATTGGGAACATTTTGTAACTTGGTCCCCTTACAAGTGTGTGGGGGTGCCCTTCCCTAAAACTAGCCTGTGGGCTAATGAAGCTACAACATTTGTTTCTCTATAAGAAGATGGAGATCATATGGCTAGAAGGACCACAGTGGTTGACTGAGTTATTTGTTCTTATATCCAGCAGTGTGTTTTTTTTTAAGGTTTTGGGAAATGTGACTAGAAGACACAAAGTTCCTGTTCTTCTCTATGGTTCTTCTCCATCTGAGGTTTCCATCTAAGGAGAAAATAGATAATTAACAAATAAATGTGCAAGATCAACTTAGAGAATGCTTAATGATAGTTTCTAAAAAGCAGGATGTTGTGATAAAGAATGACTGGCGCTAGGTTGAGAGATGGGCTGTATTTTGATTTGGTACCGTGAGAGACTTTCCTGGGGGAAAGAATTTATTGGAACTCAGATTCAAATAAAAAGGTGCCAACTAGATAGATCTTTACAGGAAAAAGAAGAGTGCATTCAAAGGCCCTAAGGCAAGGATGAGAGTGGTGTACTAAGAAATAGTAAAGACAGTATGATTGGAGGGGAGGAGGAGGTGATGCAAGGAAATAAGCCAGAGAGATGGGCAGGAGTCTGATCATGTGGGTCCATGTGGGTCTTACAGACTTAGTAAGAAGCTGAGATTTTCCTACAGGCCAAAAATATAAAAAAAAACCCACAAGAAACCAAACTATTTATCTATGTCTATATATGCATACACACACATATATACATGTGTATACTATATTTATGTATATATTTACATATATAATCTATGTGTTACATATTTAAAATGTAATTTTAAGCAGGGAAATTAAATTACCTATGTACCTTGGTAAGTATAATTTTCAGAAAGGCATCTTCTTGGACCAGATGTAATGATTTTCTACTCTGTGCAAGGAACTCTTTTTCCATGTTCCAGTGGAAAATGGATAATAAAGATGAACACACCTTAATTTTATCTAAAAATGTCATAAGATTACAAAAGCAGAATGCGATGACTTTTTATCAACACATCAGAGAAGGGGGCTGCTTTGTTTTGGAGACGAGATCAGGGAAGAGAGATTATTTTGAGCTATGCAAAGAATTTATTTCGAAAATTCAAAAGCTCATGAGGAAGAACAATTCTGAGTACAAAATAGATCCATTTAGCTCTGAGTTTCAAATCTAAAGATAGCTTTATAGGCATCCGTCAGTGACTGATTCCTTGTTTCAAAGTCATGGAATAGATGAAAGTTTTGTCAGCTTGAGTTAAATTTCCAATATGCATAGCTGACTCATACATGCTGGAAACGTTTTAAATGAAATATTATCTGAAATCTACTAGACTAAGGACCATGGGAACCTAAGGGATAATAGTGAGCATCTTTGCAATGGAGCGAATCCAGCATTAAAGCAGTGATATCCTTGGGTGTGTTTGTACTTGGATGTGGTCAAAGTGTTCAGAAATAATCGTTTTGCTTTCTGCTTCCTTCCCTCCATGCTTTGTAGGGAATGGACACTATTTAGTGTAGAAATCCTGAATGGGTGATCTATATTAGTGAGAATCTGTACATGCATCTACGCCATCTGTAAGATATTAACTTAAAGCTTCCTAAACTATCCATGATATATTTGTAATCTTTTGACATAGGCTAGCAAGCTGGTCAGTAGCAAAAGTGATCTATGAAAATACAGGTCTCTATGTAGGAGTGATGGGAAAATTAAAAACTGACAAGTACTTTATCAGTTTTTATTGAATACCTATTATGGGTACTGTACTAATTGTTGACAATAGAATAATAAGCAATAAATGTATAACCTACTGAGAGACCAGAAAGTGAGTTGATGCTTGTTTTTTTATTGTAAAAAAGTATCGAACAGCAAAATATGGTGTTAAGTGGAAACTAAAATTCCCTCCTCAAAGACAAAAATTTGCAGTTTTTTCTGAAATTTTTCCTATATATCCAACCATATAAATCTCTAAATGTTAATGAATGCAAACTATGTGCTCTTTTGTGTGTTGTTTTTCACTTAATCTATTTTGAAAATCTTTTTTTAAGGGCATAGACAGAAGACAACTTCTTTTCCTTTAAATTGTAATGAGACTGCAATGGTAACTTGTAGAAAGGTGCTCAGCCCCTGATTCTAAAGATTAGGTAAGAGCTCCAAGTAATACATGAACAGAGATCTGTGACAGCAGTGCGGCAATGTGAGAAGCTGGGGAGGAGGTACCAGTATATTAGAGGAGGTGCTCCTGGGAGAAGAGATGAGGGCAAACTCTGTGAAAGGGACATTCTATTGCTATATCTTCAATGACAAAGACTTGCAGCATGAAATAGGCTAGATCTAAATTTACTGCACAATTCATCTTCATGCTATTGATAATCGAGAAGGGCTTAATGAGGGCCTTTCTAATTATTCCTTCTAATACAAATAGGTAATTGCAAATTGACTAGTAATGCTTGTAATCTGACACTTGGAACAAAGGCCTAATAAACCTACTAAAGAGGTCAGAAATTAGCTTAGATTATAAACATTTGAGTTATCCCCTAATGCTCCGGGCCATCCATCAGAGGTCATAAATACAAAGATTAATTCAATCTACTTCTATACTCTCACAATACTTCTGTTGTTTCTTATATGATATGTTGATTCTGTCATGTATTAATCTTTTGACTTGAAATCCTAGAATGAATGTTCTTTGCAGATGCATTTCCTAGTTTTCATCTTGATAGGTCTTTAGGTTACTTTGTAAAATGATTCACACAAAATCAACAACTTAATATCCATTTGTTGAGGAGAATGCAGTATTGTATCCATGGCCAATTATTCATCATTTGCAGAGTTTAATGCAAAGTGAAAATGTTGGGTCCAAGTGCAAAAAGCAAAAAAAGTTACCATTAAAGTTACTAAAATATCAAGATTTTACTTTTAAGACATTTTATTAAACATAAATAGTAATAACATCAGTGTAAGTTATTAAAAAACATTTTGGTGCCTTAATTTTTAAAAAAATATTTACTTTTATTTAGTTGTTCATCTTATTTGTTATCCCTGGCCCTGGGATATGAACCTGGGGCCTTGGGATGCATGTGGCCTGCGCTCAGCTGGAGGTGGTACAACTAACCGCTACTCCACCAGGGTGTGCCATAAGTTGATAAGATATAATAATTTAATAAAAAGTATAGCTTGATTGCTCACAAGTTATTTTTGGCTTTTCTGCAAGTTCATGTAGCATGTCATCAAATTTTTACTTTAAGCAACATTGAAATATTTATACTTTAAGCAATATTAAAACTGATGCCAGTCATCCTTAAAAATTAAAAATAATTTAATTTTGAGAAAAAAATACACTATGTACCTGTTCATTGAAGTTAAGAATATCTATAGACTATGACGATGTTAGGTTAAATTTCTGATAGCATCAAAATACAGATTTTTTAGCACATCTTTAGTAACAATTTTTCTAAAAAGATTTAACTCTTTATACAGATCAGTTTTGTGTAAGTCTGAACTTAATTTTATATGTAAATTTATACAATGGCCTTTTAATATTTCCTCTGACATTTTCAATAAACTTTCAGACATCATATACAAAAGTACCAGTGACTTCATGATTTGTATATTAATCAAAACGCATTTGTGCATTCTATTGCTCTGTCTCCAGCCAAGGGGAATTTTAGATGGTTCTACCTTATTAAGCCATTCATGTAAAGCTTCATAGGAAGATGGTGTTGGTTTTTTACTCATTCAGGTCTGCAATATTTCTGTTAATTCCTATGTTTAAGCCTGTGAATATTTGCTTTGTCATGTTGCAACTTTGAAAACTGGAGATTTGAAACTCTTTGAAGAATTATAATAACACCCTAATATGCTTTATTTTATCTCTCTGTGTGTGCTGCTGTTTTGTAATGATTTACTATCAGAGTTTGCAGCCTGAGCTCCAGCACTTCGGTTCTAGCACTCTGCTGGGGAAAGTCCATGTTCATGCTGACACAGCAAGGTCAGGCTCTGGGGTTAGGTGGGCGAGACAGATTCTGACCACGAGTCTTTCTCCTGGGCCTGTGATAAGTGAGGCAGCTACTTCTGATGCTGCTGCCACCACCATGACTCTGGGTCTAGGTCCTTTCCTGCAAAATCCCATGGTGCTGTGCCCTGGATGACCAGGTCAAATGGTTGGGACATTCTGTTTGCTGTACCTCATGGTTGCCACTGGGTCAGTGTTGTATGTGCTTACTGCCATGTGGTAGATGTCAGCGCACATGAATCTCAAAAGTGATTAAGAATTCTATAATGGTGACGACAGAGCACTAAACCCAATGTCTGGGTCTTCTAAGCACAGGGTCTTGTGCAATTGTCCTAATTGTTTGGACATGTCTTCTGTGCAATAGGCTGACCCTATTTTATATTTAATTCAACACAACATCTATTTACTATAAAAATATGGGCAAGAGCATTGGCACCCATCTTTTATTTTATTTTGTAAAGGCTAGGTGTAGGCAGGAAAGAAGGTGAGTAGGCAGGTATGCAAGAAGAGCGAGGAGGAAGCATTTTTATTTATTTTATTTAGTTGTTCATCTTGCTTGTTTCCCCTTGGCCCTGGAATATAAACCCAGCCCCTTGGAATGTATGTGGACTGCACTCAGCTGGAGGCAGGGAACCCAACTGCTAGGACACCAGGACGCAACCCCAATTTTTTTTATTACAACGGCAGTAAGAAGTACATTTTACATCGTGATTCAGAACACATACAGAGCTACATCTATCTGAAACAAGTTTCCTGCAACAATACTTAAAAATACATAAAGAGATCACCGATTATTTTCTGTTCAGTTTTTAAAGGGTTTTGAATCACCCACTCAAGGGATCTCAAAACCTATTCCATCGTGACCCAGAAGTTTGGAAAATGCTGGGATGATTGATGGTGCAAATCAACTGCTTGGAGATGATCATCATTCATAATTCTACATTTTTAAACTTTGAAATAAAGTCTATTTAACTGAAATCTTGCGCAAAGGCAGTTCATTAAGGGAATGGCTGTTACACGGCGCTGAATACTTGTGATGTTCAGCAGGGCTCTGTGCTTGGCCCTGCCTGGTTCAATGTTCTCGTCAGTGACTTGAATGACAAAATGTTCTCTTCCCATTCCAAGTGTTAACTGAGCACACTTCTTATCTGTGTGCTATGGTCTGTCTAGGGTAGCTCACAATCATGGGAAGAATCCAAACACCCATATCTGTGTGATAGGTGGACTAGTGGGAGGTGGGCGAACACCGAAGGAGCTCACGCCTGGCATTGAAGATGAGTCAGCGACTGTCTTTGGAACTTCGAGAACCAGCCCCCAAAATATGAATTACAAATACAGTGAAAAACAGGGGATAAACAGACACCACCTGCTTGTGCTCATCCCTAACACACAGAGACCATAATACCCATCAAATAAAATGATGTTCTAACACAGGCCAATTCACTGAACTCATCTTACTTGACTAGTTTCTTATGAGGCTCAGGAAATATTTAGTCCTGGAAGAATCTCTCTTTCTTTATCTTTTATATTGGGATATATATCAGAATTTCTCTGTTGGTTATGGCTAATGTTATATGTCCAATTGATGGGACCACAGGGTACCCAGATATTTGGTCAAATAAGATTCTGAGTGTGTCTGTGAGGTGGTTTTTGGATGTGACTTACCTTTCACTCCACAGACTGAGTAAAGCAGATTGCCCACCCTGGTGGTGGTGGGTCTCATCTAATCAGTTATAAAGCCTGAATAGAAAACAAGCTTGACCACCCCCCAAATAAAGGAGAATTCCTTCTGCCTGACTGTTTTTGCACTCTCATCAACATTTCCCCCTCCATTCTTGACCTGAAACATCCACTCTTCCTGCATTTTGAGCTGATGGCTAGAATGACACCATTGATTCTCCTGGTGCTATGGCCTCCTGACTTGCACTGGAATCAAACCATTGACTCTCCTGGGTCTCCAGATTGATGACTCATCCAATAGATCTTGAATTTGTCAGCCTTCATAATCATATGAGCCAACTCCTTGTAATTTTTATACATACACACACACGTGCACGCGCTACTGGTGGTGTTTCTCTGAAGAATTTGACTATCACATTATTTAACTTGTTATTTTAATGTTCTTTTTATTATAAAAGCAGTGAAATTTTATTGAAAATAAATGGAAAATTGAGATAAGCAAAAAAGAAGGGATGGGAGAGAGACCGGTAAAATTCACAATCCTACCAACTTTAGTGAACCCCTGTTAAAACCTTGATGGATATCATTCTAGATCTTTGTGCCTGTGAATGTGTGTGTGTGTATATAGATGGATATATACATATATACATGTTTACTGTGAAAATGGATTGAAAATTGTGTCTCTAAAAATTATTTTTGTACTTAGTGATATATTTTAATCTGTTTCTTTTTTTACCTGTTTCTTCATCTTTTATATATTTTATGACTTAATGCTATTCTATAGCTTATCCAGTTCTGCCATGTAATATTTATATTTTTTACATATTTAAAAATATCAACATAAATATCCTTACAACTTTTTTTTGTGCATATCCATGATCATCCCCTTTAAAAAAATCCTAAAATAGAATTTCTAGAACATAAGATTTATAAATTTATAACAAGTTGTGCTTCCTTTTGGGGGTAGGGATGGGTGGATGGAATGAATTTCCTTCCATAAAGATTGTCCCAATTTGCACTTTTTCCAGTGAGGTATATAACATGTCTTACATGGCAGAATCAAAAATTCATAAAAATCTCTACAGTTTTCATCTTAAAAACAAATAAGATGAACATTAACAAAAATAAGTAAAAGTTCTTTTTATTGAATTGTAAAATAGTTTTTTATTTGTAAAAGTTGTGAAAAACCTGCACTACACTACTCTTCTATCGCTGGAAAACAAACCACCTCAAATCTTAGAGGCTTAGGAAAATGACAACATTTATTTATCTCTCAAATCTGCGATGGGTAGGGCTTGGTGGGGTTATCTCATTCATGCTCTACTCAGCAAAAGTTGGTGGTTGGTGGGACTTCAGCTGCAGCTGCCAGACAGACACCTACATGTGACCTTTCCATGTGGTTGTTCGATTTCCTCACAGCATGACGGCTGGGTGCTAAGGGGAAGCGTCCCAAGAAGATGACGCAGAAACTCTGTCACTCTAAGATTTAGCTTTAAAATCATGTAGTGCTGTTTCTGCCACAGTCACAGCCTTGCTTGGATTTGAGGGAAACAGAACACAAGTCCCCTCCCCACGCCCCCTTCCCAATAGAGAAGTTACCATAAGAAAGGCAGAAGGGGGTTCATCGTTGCAGTCATCCTGAGAAAATACTCACTGTGTTCTGTGAAGTTGTAGCTTCAAGAATTGTATGAATCAACAATATACTTGTGTGTCAAATCCAATATGGAGTTTGGAGTTCTATGCTCTATGTGCCTGAATATAGGAAGCATTTCCCACTACAATTTTCCCTCAGCAAAGAGGCAACAGGCCTATATTTTGAGTTTCTCATAAATGGGGTACCTTATTTTGAACAAGCTCTGTGTAAGATATACTAACCTGAAGAAAATTCAATACTTGTGTGGGGATGTTTATAGAGGTCATCTAATAAGATCAATGAAAAAGAAGACATTTTAAGTTTTAGTCATTGTTTTAGCTATGTAATTTCACAGATAAGTATTCTAGATGATTGAAAATAAATGATCATTTTGAAAAGTCAAACAGTAGCTTATGGATATCCACAGAATAAATGAGAGGGAATTACTCTTCCAACGTTACATAATAGGAACCTGTGGATGTGGAATAAAATATCCTGTGTCTGCTTCATACATATGTTTCAAACACCTTGAATATAATTGAACATAATATCCTCCAGAAACTGTATAGGATCATTCAAGTTGTCTTAAGTGATGAAGTCAGTGATGTTAAAAAGTGGATATGGAAAGTTGAAAGAAAATTAAGTAGTTAATTTTATTCAGATTTTTTATTTTCAGCTTTAATCACTTAAATATAAAAAAATTCTAAATTTATAGATTATTTTATGTAATATATAATTGAAATAGATACTAATAAATTAATAAATTAACAATTAGCAACTGACTGTATCATTTCTATTTCAGTGTAGATATTTGCATCAGGTATCGATACGTAGTTTATATTTTCAGACATAGTTACTTTAAAATAATAAAATAATTTCTGAAGTAGTCACATGTTTTGGTTAATTGAGTTTTTTTCTCTTTTTGACTGTGTTCAATAGTTGAACAACTTAAAATATTCTCCATGACAACTCTATATTTCAACTCACACTATGATCTTTGTATCCCAGTGCCTGAGACATAAAGCCACCCAGTAAACACATGTGGAAGAGGACCTCCTAGCTCCTCTCTGCCATTTTGTAATTAGTTTGGGGGTTTAAGGGGAAGAAGATGAATGAGAACCAACACCCACTTTTAAGTACTTGCTTCAAAGTGTTCCCTCTCCACTCACCTCACCCACCTCACACAGGAAGAAGTATGTAAAAGAACATCACACCTGCTCTTTTGAATGGTAAGTGTCTATAGGAAAAAGAGGGCATAAAGCATAAATATTTTGACAGTCTTGTGAGACTCAGCCAAATTCTCTGCCAGGTTATCCCTTTCCTGAAAGGAATACTTTGAGGGACTCACACAGGCCAGTCCTGGGAACTTGGTTATATAGCTTTTTGAGCTGTGATTTTTAAATGAAAGATTCTCAAGTGAGCAGGTGATGGCCCACTTCCTAAGACCGCTGTTCTGTCATAGGATTAAAATCGTGTTGGAGTTTCCCAAGTTAGAAGAGTCTAATTTCTTAGAATTTGGAGGCTACAGAGGGAGGTTGCAAGGTCGAGTTGCCCATTGTCCATTACATGCTGATAGTGCAAGGGAAACACTGATCAGTGCTGATGTGGAGGTGACGCCAGCGATGTGGACCTTCTGGAATTTTCTTTTAATTCGTGTATATCTGATACTCTTTCTATTTAGTATGCAGTCGATGATGGCTCCCCCACTCCCCACAAATTTTCTTCCTGAAAATTTGAGCTTTTTAAAAATCTTTATTATCTAGATATTGGATGGGATTGGGGGAGTGTGAGCTTGGGAAAATGAAAAATGTTTCTCTGAATGGTAGAACAGGTAATGCTTTCTACTGCAGATTAGCAGACTATAGGTATAGTAATTTAGTGTGCATATGAAGAAGTATTGCTTCATAGAGCATTTGAAATACTCCCTCTAATTAAAAAAAAAAGTGCCTGGTAAAAGGAGGGTGTGTCTTACATAGGGTGATTGGTGGGGACAGAGATCTTTGATGTGGTTGCTGATGCTTTGGCAATGGTTTAACTACTGGGGTACCTCCTAAATTGTTGACTAGTAACTTACTCTCGAGATACATAGATAAAGGCTGATCTTTCTTTTTAAACTACAAAGCAGCACATAAAATATGTGTTCAGGAAGAAAGTTAACAATTTTATTTGTAGCACATCAATACTACCTCACAAAGTAACCAATATTAACAGCTTAGTGTGACTAATTCCATATATTTCTATATATTAGATGGTTTATTTAACAAAGATTTATCAAAAGAACACTTTAACCTGATTTTTTTCATTGATGCAATGCACCAGGTTCATATACATAGCTCTAACTCATTCTTCTTAATATCTACATAATGTTCACAGCATGCCTATACTATATTTGAGACTGTTTAGATTGTTTCCAGATTTTACCCTGTGAGCAATGCCCCAGTAAACATTTTTGTAGCCATATCCTTATGCATGATATAGTATATTCAAAAAGTAAAACCAGCATCTTACCTCTATGGGATGTTATCCAGTCTAGTCTCCATTTGTATGTGGCTGTAGCACACTTGGAGTGTGGCTTATCTGAGTGGAGATGTGCCACGAACATAAAATATACACCAGACTTCCAAGAGTTAGTATAAGAAAAATGTAAACAATTTCACAATAATCTTTATACTGACTGCACAGGAAAATGATAAAACAAAATATATAACTAAAATTAGCTCCTGTTTGCTCTTTCTTTTTTTTAATGTGGCTACCAGAATATTAAAAATTACACATTTTTGTCTTACATTGTACTCTTTTGAAGTATGACAGATGTCTTCCCAGATGCTTTCAAATAATTGTCCTTCTAAAAACTTCCAAGTTTTTTGCTTTGTTTGGTTTATATTTGAGTAGGTACTATATGTACACAGCACAAAATTCATGATGAAAAATGTGTGAGTGCCTGTAATAGTTTTCTATTGCTGCTTTTGCAAATTACCACAAATTTAAATCAATGTAAACGTATTCTTCTCTTGTAGTTCTGGATGTCAAAATTCCAGAATGGGTCTCACAGAGCTAAAATTGAGGTGTCCTAGGGCTGTGTCTCTAGTGCAGGCTTGGCTTTGCTAACTTCCAGAAGTTGCCTGCTGCATTCCTTGGTTTGTGGTCCCTTCCATCTTCAAGGCCATCTATGACAGGTCACATCTCTGTCTCTGGCTCCTCTTCTGTCTCCCTCTTCTACTTCTTTTTCAGACAGTTTTATTAAGATGCAATGTATTCATTAAATGTATAACTCACTGGCTTTTCTTCTAATTGCAGAGTTGTGCATCCTTGACTACAACGATGATTACAACCAATTTTTAGAACATTTTCATCATCCCCCACAAAGAAACTCCATACCCTGTAGTTATCACTTCCCTTCCAATCTCTCCATTCTCCCCATCTCTATGCAACCACAAACCTACTTTATGACCCTATAGATTTGCCTCTTCTGAACTTCTCATATAAATGGAATCATATGTGGTCCTGGTTGACTGGTTTCTTTCACTTAACATATGTTTCTGAGATTCATCCATGCTATAATGTGTATTGACATTTCATTTCTTTTTATTGCCAGATAATATTCCTTTAGATCTCTTCTCATTTTGAAAACACTTGTGATTCCTGGGCCCACTGGGATAGTCCAGGATAACCTTAGTTTGAGGTCAGCTGTTTAGCAACCTTAGTTACATCTGAAATTTGTATTCTCTTTTGTCATTTAATAGACATATTCACAGATTCTTAGGAGGTGGTTAGGAGGTGGACATCTTTATGAGCAGGCTTTATTCTGTCTTTATTCTGCTATCAAAGTGTCCAGCTCCAGGGGAGTTCCATTTATAGAGAGCCCAAACACATCCCTTCCCAAGGACAGCACTCTTTCCAGTGTCTGTAATAAATCTTAAGGCATATTCTCTGTGCATGCAAACATGTTTTTTAAAGTACTCATAATAGCATAGCTATTATATTACTTTCACTTTCTTTTTTTGTTTTTGTTTTCTGATCTTGAATCTAAATTGTTTCCTGGATTTGCAGTAATAAATGATCAGAAAATGGATGCTTTAAAACAACAGAAATATATTCTCTCACAGTTCAGGAGGCCAGAAGTCCAAAATCAAGGTGTTAGCTGGGCAGCACTCCCTCCAGAGGCTCTGTGGGAGAAGCTCTTCTTCACTTACTTAACTTCCGGCATCTCTAGGTTTCCTTGGCTTATGGCAACCTCACTCCAGTCTCTACCTCCCTCTTCTCTCTTGTCTTCTCTGTGTTTGTATCTTCTGTGTCTTCTAAGGATACTTGTCATTGGATTTAGGGCTACCCAGAAAATCTAGGATTATTTCATCTTTGATTCTTAAATATACATTTGCAGACTCTTTTTCCAAATAAGTTCACAATGATATGTTATGGGGGTTTGAACGTGAATATATTTGTGGGGGGTTGGGGTGGGGTGCATGGGCGGACACCATTCAACCCACGACAGAGAACATTCATATCAATACATGTATTGTGTCCTTATTCTTTCAAGCAACTACATAGTATTGCTGATGGACAATAAGTTTGTTCTATTTATGACTTTTCTTTTAAATTTGTTGTCAGAATATTTTGAAATGGCCTATCAGATTTCATATAGGCAGACACCTTAAGAAAAAGGAGGGCTAATTTATACTAACCTGTGGGGTTCTGCTGAGGGTAGAATTAAGCAAAGAAACCTGAGAGGTGATACCTGTGTTCTTGTTGCTATTGAACTGGGAGGTTCTCTCTTAGTGAAAGAGGTGCTGAGATCCTTCATGAGTGTTCTCCTCAGGCTGGCGAGGACACCCACAGTCACTCTGATCAGGGGACAGGCTAGACCCCTTGGTTCTTTCCCACATCAGGGCAATGCTTAGCCAAGGCGGGCATGTTTCTAGACTGCTGGCGGATCTCAGAATAAGGTGTGTAACAGGTCAGTTATGCCCACACTCGGGGGTCACCTCTTCTCTGGGAAGAGTAAGTGTCTGGGAACCTGTTTACTGTTTAACATAAGGCTTGCCAGTGTGACAACTTTCTTGCCCAAATACCACACAGTTGGGGCAGCATTTGGTTAAATTACCCTCCACTTGTTATTTCAAGGGTGCACATTAGACTCTGTTTCATGCTCACAAGTTTTTCAAGTGAGAAGTTTGCGGTCCAGTTGTAGTTTGCTGCGTTACCCGCTTCCCTTCCCCCTCCCACACACCCACCTTTCAGAGAAATCAGGTAAACTTGGGCTATTGTGTTTCTTCCTTAGGTAAGACTTTTAGATAAAAACCTGAGCTGAGACACAGTCTGCTTACAGTGGCTTCCAGCCCAGAGTTCATTTGCACAGATTATATTACACAAAGGCATAATTCAGGTAGGGCTCCAAACAAGGGCATATTGTATCATTGTCGTCTTCTGGGGAGTCCTGTTAATGGTTTACGTGGACCCTGTCTTCCAATTTAAACATATACCTTCTATTTGGCAGGAACAACCTGAAGATTTCTGTGTGGCTATGAGCAGACAGCTTTTGAAAAAGACCCTAAAACCTGGGATACAAAGGACCTCCACCGCCCCCTGCCAGCTCTCCTCCTTCTTTCACTGTCTGCCCAAACCCCTACCTCTCACCCCCACCTCCCAGGCAAGGCTGACTTCTCCTGTGATTCCAAGCCCTCAGGGGCCTCCCCAGGGCTCAGGTCTCACCAGTGTCACGAGGCCCGAGAGAAGGTGCACTGGACATCTCACACCTGATAGGAGGCAGGGACGCCGTCTCCAAGCCCAGAAGAACAAACTGCTTCCACATCTGTTGGATGCGATGACTTCTAGCTCTCTGAGAGCTAGGAGAGATTGCTCAGGTTCCCTATAGATAGCTCAATGAGACAATCAGATAATAAAGTGACACAGCATCTGATCCTTGTCCTCAGGAGGATACAAGCAATCTGCCTTCCCGAACACAGGGAAGTGGAACTCTCTCATTTCCCTGCCATGTCACAAAGCTCTCAGGGGGTGAATACTGACAGAATCCAAGCTGACACTCAACCCTGTGTCCGGTTCGGGGTCATTAATGACTTCTGGTCCCTAATGGGATTATTCCTGTCAATCTTCACAAGACCCCTAGACGGCATGCACTATGATTGACATCATTTTTGCAGATGAGGGAGCTTAAAGCAGAGAGATCAAGAAAAATGGCCAACGTCACATCCTAATCAGGGACAGCTTCAGGGCTGGTGTTCTTGTGAAGACAACCCCACCACAAGTTCTACGAAAGGCAGGTGTGACCACTGATGTTTCTGTTTTCAAAAAGGCTATTAATACTGAGGGTGGCTTTTCTTTATCATAATTGCCCCCTCTCCTGCAAGTGAATATGTAAAGACAAAAACATCCTGTACCCATTTTAAGAAAGATCCAGGACTTTCTCTCTTATAAGTCAAGCTGGCCCTCTTCTCTCAAAAGTCAGTACCATCAGAAGCATCTTCCCTGAGCTTGTGTGTGCAGAAACACAGGCCTAAGGAAGGCTGGTCAATTATTATTTACTCTGAGCCTCCTGCAGAGCTCCCAAGTTCCTATCTATAATCATTTATTGCTTTGGAATTGTGTTCACAATTTGTGGCCACAACTAACACCATTAATAGTCAGTGGAGTACTTATCTGACCTGTGCCTTGTGGCAGAACAAGGGCATTGACACATGGGTAGAAAAGCCAACATCGCAATGAGTGAAGGGGAGATGGGAAAGTCCCCTGACCCAAAATACTTCACCACTCCGGTGGAGCCCTAAGGCTCCTAGGATTTCATCACTGGAGTCCATACTTGGCATTTCACCTCCAAATTTGTATCCATTTATATTACTGAAATGTGTTTGTATGTAACAGAAACCCAACTTGAGTAGTTTAAGAAAGTAATTTCTTTTTCTCATGTCATAAGAGGTCTGCACACGGTGCGCAAAGAGGAAACTGCCCAGCACTCATTCCCCTGTGTTGTTTGTTGATGAAGTCCCTTTTCTGTGTGACTTTTGTCTTCCCAATTGTAAGATGTCAGCCACTCCACTGCTACCCATTACATCTGCCAACCAGATGAGGAGAGGAAAAAGAAAAAGGGAATAAAGCCAGGGCCAGCTAAGTCTGTCCATGTTAGTTAAGCAAGCAATCTCCTTCTCCGGTCTCCACCTGCAGACTTCCTCTCCTGTCTCATATCCACTCTAGCTGAAAGGAGGTTTGAGGGCATCAGTGTTTTTAACTAGGCACATTGCTTCCTTGGACAACGTTGGGAGTCCTTTTCACAGGGAAAAAGGGAGGTGCTTGGCTCTAAGGAGGGAATTGGTGATATCTATCAGGCCATCTCTTGGATAGGAATATCTTGAAAGCTAGCATCTTTAGTCATAAATAGCATAATGTAAGTTGGGTGCAGCAGGCTTCTATTGTTTTCCCTCAGGTAAAGGAAACAAGAGCAGCAAAGGGACAATGGACTCTTTGTAGACTGGGGCTTGTTGAAAGGAAAAGTTTAGGAACAGAGAACTAAAACTTTTTCCTCCTCACAAATGTGCTTAGAGTTGACTCTGCTTCTCGGATATGGTTAAGTTTCTTCCAGTCCAGAGTTTCTAAATCTCAGCACCATTAACATGTGGGGCTGCACAATTCTTGGATGTGAAGACTGGTGTGTGCGTTGTGGGTTGTTTATCCTGGCTTCTGCCCTCTAGATCGCCAGATGCCAGTAATGCTGTCCTCCACCCCTACTTGTGATAACCAAATGCCTCCAGACATGACCGAGTTGTCCCTGGTTAAGAATCACTGCTCCAGTCTATTCTGCACCACAGAAAACTAGAGCTTAACTTTTTCCTGGTTTTGAAGTAAGAAAACGTAGAATTGACCTGCTCTCTGGCAGCGGACCTGGCCGAGTAGGGCAGTACCAGGAGTGCCTCACGGCAAGGTTTGTCCTGCATGTCGGCACAGCAGCTAGACTGGGCCTCGACTGGCTCCTCCTCAATGAAATCTGCAGGGTGGCCTCCTCTGCCCCTGTGCCCAGCACCCTGTGGGCATAGCTCACGACAGCCAGAGCAGGCTGACACCAAAGTAGGGCTATTAGATTTCACACAAAAAATTCCAGGACACCAGTTAAATCTGAATTTCAGCTCAACAGTAATTTTTAGTATGTCTCATGCAACAGTAAAGGTGAGCAATGTCTGTATTTTCAGTTTGAATACTTCCTGGATCAGCCTTTATGCTTAGGGAACACTTCCTGTTCCTCCCACCAAGTTCGCTGGTGGCCAAACACTGACAGGAAGACATCAGTCTATGCCCTTGTCCTGAACTTGCACTCTTGGTGGTTCCAAGCAAAGTCTCCAGGCACTCAGATTGCATGGCTTATTTCTGTACCTTCAGATCATGAATGCATTGAAGCCCTTTCATTGTCACCAAGTAAGCAAGTCTCAGACTGTGGGCTGCTCCCCTTGCTCTGTATGGAGAGGCATAATGTATACCCTGGGCAAGGGACAGGATTGTACTCCCAGGAAAACCAGGTCAGTGGAGAGACTCCAGGGCCCAGATGTTCCTTTCCTTCTTCAGGTAGGAGCATTGAGATTCTACCTGAAAACGCTCAAAAAGTATTTCCAAAAGTGTGTCCCCAGATGATTAGGCTCCCAGGGACACTGCTGGGGAACAGAACCCATGGCCCCTGTGAGCACCATATTGCTGCTGGGGAGGGCCACTGTAGACATCAGCATGACACAATCTGGAGAGACCCTGCATTCAGGAACCCTGTGTGACTTCATCAAAAACAAGTCTCTGAAAATATCTGAGAGTTTTTCCCTTACCTAATAACTATTACCGGAATACACCTGGGCATTTAATTGCCAAGACAGATAACCCACAGCACAGCAGACAATGGACAAATATTTGTTGTATGTATATTGTGCTGGGCCAAGTGCTTGGGATATAGAAGTTTGTTCTTTCTTTTTGTTACTCTTAAGTCAGTGGTAAATATTTATTTAGTAATAAGTATTTGCTTAGTGTCTGACTCCCCCAATGAAAGGTCTACGAGGGCAGAGGTGATGGCTGTCTTCTTCATACCCCAGTGGTCAGCTCCTAACAGTTCTTGGCCCAGTGTAGATGCTTCATAAGTATTAGTTGGATAAATAAAGAAAATCAGTCTTTGACCTTTGAGAATGTTCATCTAAGACCATGGTTCTCAAAGGATTGTGGAGAAGAATCACGGGAGGAAGCTTTCTAAAAGGTAGGTGTCTTGTCCCTGTCACTGGAAATAGTGTAAAAAGCTTGGAAGATATCACTCTGTAGGCAAAGCTGATGGTTGAGAGAATACCCGACTCCAGGAAAATGCAGCACATTTTAGATTTGGTATCTTTGTGGAGCTCTCTATTTTGTTAGTACCTCTGGGCCCAGGCCGTATCCCTCAGAGACCTCTTGACCTGGAAGTTAGGTACTCATCAAAGGGTACAAGTGTTTCATTTTGGGGACAAGGATAAAGCATATTTAGAAGAAAAACATGTCGGTGTGGAGATGGAGTAGGTGATGTAGTCATTCCCAGAAGGCATTCATTAACTTCCCTTTTTGAACTGTGGCCTGTGTTCTAATCTTAATTAGGGCCCTAACCTCCCTCTTCCTCCTCTAAGCTCTTTATCACTCACAATTCTCCTCCTAGCAGTGCTTAAAATAATTTTTCAGAATACACTTTTTAATCTTTGGATTTTCTTGATAGAACAAATACCTGTCCTAGACCCAGGTAGGTTTTGGTTTCCCTCAGCCTAAGCTCCCATTGTGTCCCTTCCTTTAACTGGGGGCAAATCATCACCTCAGCAAGCCTTTCCAGAAAGATTTTCCACACACACTCACGCACACACACACACTCATACTCACACACGTGCATGCACACACACAGCCATAGAATGCTCACTCACACGGGGTTGTTATAGAGGCTGACTCTTTTTGTTTCTGTATAATGCTTTAAACATAAACTTTAGTCTAAATATAATAAGTCTTATATAAAGAATCTTGGATGTACAGACATTTGAATGTATTTATTATATCAGGATCTAGTTATGTATGTATGTGTGTATATATACATATGTGCATGTATATAGATATATAACATAAAGTACAACATAACTTCCAGTGTTTTTAGGTGTCTTTTTGTGCTGAATTTCACTGGGATGTGTAACTTCTTTGATGTATAAATGCTATTATGCAAGTATCCATTTATCAATTTGCTAAAATGTGAAGAATTATCATCTTAACTTGGCTTTTGAGTCATTGGTAGCCCCCTTTCTTAGAAAACTATTCTAGTTATTTATTTCTATGACTTTCTTACACAATTACTAAAAAAGGAATAAATAAATTAAGTCAATTTACACCAGTTACTAAAAAGCCAATATTTACCAAAACTTTTTTTTTTTTTAAGGAAAGGTGTATGCAAGAATGAAGGTAAGCAGGCAGGCATTCAGGAAGAGAGAGGAGGAAAAAGCACTTTATTTAGTTATTCACATTAGCTATTCCCCCCAACCCCAGGTCTTGAACCAAGGACCTTGGGATGTATGTGGGACTGCTCCCAGGTGTACTAGACCACGAGGCCACCAGGAAACATCCAGCATTTGCAAAATTCCAATGCATAGAATTCTAGTATTAGTTCAAGTGAAGAACCAATATCCTACTCACAGTCTTTGAAATGGGAGTTTGAATAAACAAAAAGACTTTTCAGTTCAACATGTTTTATTTCATTACAATGCCCTTGTAATATTAGGCATGAAAATAATGCCAGTTGCTTTATTTTGATCTTTCTTCCACTTTTTTGCATTGATGATTTCTCAGTCTTCAGACTTAACAAACACTGTCTCTGGTCTGAGTCTCCGGAGTCCATCCTGACACCTCTCCTAGATAGAGTAGTGCCATCGTGGCACTGTGTGCCTGTACGTGATTGCCCAGTAGCTCCCTGAGCACAGCGGCGTTTGGTTTAGGATTGTCCAAGAGGGCCTCTTGCGGCCATCTTGGGTGAGGTCCACACTGCTAACAGAGGACAGTGCCACCCCCAGACACGAGCTCCAGACTCTTTTTTCCTGACTGACTTCTGGGGAAGACTAGTCTCATAGGAATCTACTGGCTACTCTCAGGAAATGTCAGCTTCGTGTTCTTACAGTTATTTTAAAATGACAGGATCCACATAGCAAGGGAAGTGCCAACCAACATGGCTGATTTATGCTCCTTATTATTTCTTGCCATCGTGTTTGGGTTTAATTTGCTATTCCTTTTCTTTCCTGCTAAGGAGAAAGCTTTGATGAGCAACTTGAAAACTTTCTCTTTTTTCCTAATAAAAGCATTTTGTGCTATAAAATTCTACATTACTTCATTAACTATATCCTATGAAGTTTAAAATGTTTTGTTTTATTTCTATTCTGTGAAAAAATATTTAAAATTTAAGAATTTCTCTTTGAATGAACCTTTGAGAATTTAGAAATGTGTTGCTTAATTTCCAGTTCTTGGTGGGTCTTCTAGGTATCTTTCTGTTATGCTTGTTTCAATTCTATTATGGTGGCGGAACAGACTTTATATGATTTTCTAGTAATTTTCCTTTGTCAATGATTATTTTAGGGTCTGAAATATGGCCAATTTGGTGAATGATCCATATATATGTAAAAAGAATATGAATTTGTAATTGTTAACTAGAATATTCAGTATCTATGATAAAGGAGCAAAAATCTATCACCCAAAATGTCTTTTGGGAAAAAATATTTCACAGAGAGCACACTGAGGACTGGGTGGAGGCTGCCATTTTATAAGATATTTACACATGTAAAGGGAAAAAATTTCTCTCCAAAAAGAGGGAAGTCTTCTTCATCCACTCAGGAAGACCTAATCTCTTTAACTCATCAGCAAGAAAGCAGACCCTTAATCTACAGAAAGATCGTATCTTTGTTTAATGTGTCCTTCCTACCTCTGAATGTACTGAATACACACCCTCCCTCCAAAGCTTCCTTTGTCTGTGCAAGTGTAGTGGGTAGAGATTAATACCAATTGGTAGCAGGTTACTCAGTCTAACTGGGTTTCTACCATGTATGCAGGATGTATACATACATTGATTTTTTTTTTTTTGTCTTTTATCAATCTAAGTCGATTATTTGTCATATCTGAAAGAATCCAGAAGGGTTTCCCTTGTATCCTGACAATGTCAACTAGGTCAAATTGGTTGATAGTGTTTTCTCCTTTATTCTTACTGATTTTCTGCTTACTTTTGTTATTTCTAACTGAGAGGGGAGTGTTGAGATATAGTGATAATTTTTCCTTTCATTTCTGATTTTTGTGTTTTTTCAAAGCCAATTCAAACACTTTCTTTTTTTCAATATGTCCGATGTCCCAATGTTTGATGCACTCAAGTTTAGGATCATTGTCTTTTTGGATAACTGACCCCTTTGTCATTGTGCTGTGTTCCTCTTTATCCCAGGTTGGAGGATTTGTCCTCACCCCAGTTGCGATGGTTCCTCAGTGTTTGGCGTCCCCTCTTCCCTCACCATAGTTTAAGGCTTTTGCTTTACAGAGGAGAGTTGGGGAAGAATGGAGCAAAGCTTTCAGCTTTCTCCAGAGGCTGCCCTTTCCCTCTCCCAGTCTGTACCCCCACTGAAAGTAGGGAATATTATTTTATTGACTATCACTTTCCTTCCTAAAAAGGTGTTGAAAATGGTGGTCCTGAAAATACCTTTCTGGAACCCAGTCTAACAAAAGTCCACTTCCTTGCACTTAATACTATAGTCAAGCTTTCTAACAGGAGGAAAGGAAGACAGGATAAAATGACTAGGAATAGGATACCCTGCTTAGTCTTTTCTTGGATCCTTGAAAGAGTTGGAATAGAACGTCTCAATGTTTATCTCATTATCTATTTCTCTCAGATACTAAAAACAACAGGTTTGGACTACGAAGGCTAGATAATAGCTGGAGCCAGGGCAAACTGGAGAAAATTTTTAATCACTTCTAAATAAACAGAAATAAAAATTCTGTTAAAACCACTTTAAGGGATTAAACAATTTCAGGTCATAATTAATAGTACATATTTCATCTTCTACCCATCTGCCGGCCCCCTGCCCAGTGCAATTAGAGCCTAAATCCAGCACCCCTTTGGGAGAGTGCCTGAAGCAGGTCGTGAGTGGAAGATGAAACACTGCTCACTCCTGCCATTCCTTTCTATTAAACGGTGGCATCTACCCCTGGGCCATGTTTGCATCACCACACACATCAACTTACTTTGACCCTGATACCATTTTATAGGCTTAATAATAATAAATCTATGTCCTGAAATAGTTTCATAGATTATAGCAATCAATCAAAATTCAGGGAGCCCAAGACCATTAATGTCATCAGCAGTGGTGCAGCACCCCGGGAATCCATCTAAATCGGCCATTACGATTGAAAATACACCTGAAGAGCCTGAAGACAGAGGGAGGAGATGGAAGCATAATTGCAATTCTATTTTTATCAGACATCAAGGGAGAGTTTTCTTAGTGAGGCTTGGTCTGTTCCTGGTAGGAAATGAAACCAGTACATGCTATTCATTGCTTGTTCCCATTTATAAACTGGGAAGATTTTGCTGGTCCTGGAACTCTGAGCACTGAAATGTAGTTGTTAGCAGCCTGTAAGTCTAGGCACTGGCATTTTCCTGTTGAAACTCTCCCATGAGCTAAGTCAAGGTCCTGTTCTTTGCTTTTCTTTGTAAATGGCTCCAAATGATCTCATATTTCTATTGTCAAGACAAATCCTAAAGGGACGCTCAGCTGAAAAGGACTTGAGATGCAGTCACAGGAAGGTCCTAGGCCTTCCATAATCATGCTTGTAGTTAATTAAACTGTGGTTGGTGTGCCCTGGTAGAACAGTGGTTGGGTCGATAGCCTCCAAAGGAGCAAACCACATACTGCTGGGTCCAAGTCTTGGGCCCGGGGGTTGGGGGTGGGGTGTGTGTGTGTAGAAAACAACCAGTGTGAATAACTAAAATAACAATAAAGATACTGCTTTCCTCTTCCTACCTGCCTACTCACCTTCATTCCTACCTGCACCTTTCTTAAAAAAAACAAAAAAACAAACTGAGGTTGTAGGGCAGGGATTGATAAAAGAATTCCTTCTCAGGTCATCTGAAATTTGAATCTTTTTATTATTTCTAAGACCTATTTTTTATCAAACTACATGGTCCGGTGAAAGCAATTGAGCTTTGAGTCAGAAAAGTGAATCCTGGCTCTTTTACTACCTAGCTGTATAATCTTGGACAATCATCTCACATTTATGGATATGATTTCTCCATCTGTAAAATGAACAGATCCCTCTAAACTGGCATTCCGAATCACTGATCTTTAGATCAGATCCAGATGTGGGTTTTGTTTGGTTTTCCAATGGGTGTGTGTGTGTGTGTGTGTGTGTGTGTGTGTAAGCTAAATAATGACCTAAACATTAGGTAATTTCACATATAAACTGCCATCCCATCTTCTCCTAAAAGCTCGGAGGCACGTGTGATACTGAGCCTATCCTCACAGCTGCAATGATATTGCTGGGTAAGGAACACTGCTTTGGATGAACCTGCCTGCCTGTCCAGCACCCTAAAATCCTCACCTAGTGTTCTACTTATGACTTATGTCCCTCATGACTCATTCACATTAGTTATTTGACCCAGGAGTCCCAGGTATGATAACTAATAGATTATATGATTAAACTCCTTGAGAGTAGGGATCAACTACAATGCGTTTGTACCCGTTCTCCCTTTCAGCTCCAGTGCCAAACAGAGCTGAGACCCATCCTATACGGTCTGTCAGCATTACCCTGCCTTTTTAGTACTGACTATGACAGAATGCTCCTTCTGAGAAATTGGCCACATCCATACCCTTAACAGAAGACCATCCAAACTCAAGATGAAAGTGCCCTGACTGTGACTAAGTTCTGAAATTTTTCCTGAGCCTATGCTTAAGAAATCAAAACCAGAATACTGGAGATAAACTGTGGGTCTGAGGCTGATGTCCTCTGTAGCTAAGCCGTCTTTATGCAGTGAGTCCCCTTGTACCTCCTTCCCTTTGCCCCCACAGAGACTCCCCTTCCCTTTCTGCCTTATGGATTGATAATAGCAAGATGCAAGGAAATTTCCATCAAATGAATGCACATCAAGATAAATCATCTGACCCTTTCCCCCCTGTGTCCCCATAACCAGTGTCTCAAATGGAACTTGTGACCCTTTGTGCCTTTTCTGATTGAGAGGAAGACTGATTCCATGACAGGGAGTGGTGACCTCAGCAATGTCAAGTAATTTAATATGCCAGGAGGTGCCAGTCCAGTCCACTGGGTTCATTCCTAGTCATTGCGGATCCTGTGTTCTCCATGCAGTCTGGGTGTTAGTGGGATGGAGGTGGCGCTGTCCAGGCAGCAGGCTGCTGCAAGAGCCTTCCCATTGTACTGTTAACAGGAAAATAAAATCAGTTACTGTATCAGCAACAGCTCTTCAGAAACATCAGGTCATTCTATGGACCATCGCTCTTAGATTATGAGCAGGATCATGTAACTAGCTGCACACATAATAAAATACCTTCTTGTAGGTCTGGGGACACAAGCAAGGAGGTTGAATTCTTTTTTTTTTTTTTTTTTTTTAAGTTTTACTAAACATTACTTCTTAAGCCAACAGATTATGGGAGCCTTAGGGAGACAGCCACCTCAGCTTGGCCAGGAAGAAAGTTGAAGCCATGGGGGTCTCTTCTGTGGAAAAAAATAATTTTCTCATGAAAATAGGCTGCCTGTCCCCTATTTGTGGAGACCAGGCCATTGTGCATGGCCCATCACTGTTCCTCTAAGCTATACTGTCCACCAGCACTTTACAAACCGAACTTGAAATTAGACACATCGGCATCTGGACTCTCCTACTTACTGGGTGGATCTGGGGTGAGTTATTTAATCTTGGCTCCATTGCTGGAGGAGTTAAATGAGATCTTGTTTAAGTGCTTCTCACTTAGAGCCAAAGATCAATAAATAGTAGTTGTGATTAGTATCATTATGATTATTGGGCTGGATCCTTAATTATCTGCAACCCCACCCCATCAGTGTCTTTCTGCCTCTCTAAACAGCCTTCCCTTTGTACCCAGGTTTCACTGCTGGGCCATTGCCAGCTTTTCCCCTAAAAAGCAGTGAGAGAATGGCGTCTTCTTCCTTTCTCCAGGTTGTAAAGTGATAACCTCTAGGCACTTTCACATTCCTCGAAGCAGAGCTACAGTGGAACAATGGGTGCTCCCTGAACTGTGGGCACCCAGAGCCTGGAGGCACACAGCAGATCCCAACCTGTCTGAGTTCCGTGGACCACCCAGGCAGAGGATTCCAGCTCTCTGAGCAACTCTGCAGGGGAAGTCGTGGCACAGTAATTCTTTGTTGCTGCACAGAAGTGAACTCCTAAAGTGCACAGAGACCACCTTGATAAAGCAGTAAGTCCTCGCTTCACATCTTCAAGAGGTCCTGGGAAAGTGACTTTCACAACCTATATCGAAACCAACTCCTTGAATATTGTGGTTTCATTCAAAGGTGGTCAGGATTTTTTTCCCCTCTCATCCATGTCATGAAACAAAGTATTCGAGGACCCACTGTACTTCCAAGAAACTTCCAGCATCCCTGGGACATAGGCCTCCAGACTATTCTAGTTCACATTCCGGTGGTCAGTCAGGGCTTCTCACAGCCTGATAAGGGGAGATATTTTGTGTTCCCTCAAGTTCTGTTGCTGTTGCAAAAATGTGAATTGTCAACATTGAAAAATCAAAACTTTTTTACATACAAATTTGAATTTGGGGCTTTCTTGGTAAAAGCCAGAGGATCTGGCAATACTGGACCAGCACAGTCTTTGTAGAAGGAAGAATAATCATCCTAAGAGTCTAATGGCAAATAAAGTACTCAATATACAAAAATTCTACTTACTCCTTTGTGATAACTCCCTGACCCACTAAATATCTGAGTTTGCAAATCTTGAACTAGAGATTTCTCTGCTTATACTATAAAGCATGGCATCTTAAAAGTGGGAGAGTCCTTACGACTCACTAACTAGTCCAAGAAACTGGCCCCAAAGGAATTAAAGACATGTTCAAAGATCACAGAAAAATGTGTGGCCAAAGAGAAGCTGAGATTCCTGGGCTCACCACCCGTTCTCAGGGCATCATGCTTTGCCAAAGCTCAGAGAGAAATAACATGGGCACCTCAGGGGTCACTATCAAACCTCTTGAAGTTCCAGTCTGAGCCAAGAGTCTGAAAGAACCACTTAACTCATTTCAGGTCTGCCTCATGATGCCAGAATTCTTGCCATTCATATTATAGCCCAGTATTCAACTGTGAAGCCATGCATTTTACAGGGTTAGACACTGTTGCATCAGAGTGACAGCAATCATTGAGACAATACCAGCTACATTTTGTCCCTGAGAACTTTCCCTCTATCATGGCAAACAGAATACGAACAATTTTGAGTTGGGCTGGTGAACAGAATGGCATAGGTTGTGAATCAGGAGTCCAGTGTGAGGGCTCCTTTATCCTCAATCTGCACCTCTGTAAAACAGGGGCATTTGGAATGATGACTTTTGAGGGCCTCACCAACCCAAGAGATCTGTGATTCCATGAACAGAAAGGTACAAAGTGATGGCTGTTTCTGTTCTGGAAGAACCGTACAAGGAAGGATCTACAGAAGCCACATCTCTGGGATTCTAGGAACTTAGGGGCTGAAAGCAGAAGTTGACTTGTCAATGTGAAGTTGAAAAGCATTGTGAAAGGGGAGATGAAAGGCAGGCTCATAAGGATATGGCTAAGAAATGCACTATGATTTAACAAGGTATGTTAGGAGATCACTGCTCATTTTGAAAGCACTACTGTGTGGGAAAAGGAATACTGGCTCTGGAGTTAAGACTTGGGTTTCAACCCCCAGTTCTGTTGCTACCAAAAATAAATAAATAAATAAATAAGTGGCATATGAGACACTCAGAACAGAGGTTTGTAGAAGTAACGTCCACACTTCAAATCTAATCAAGGTCACCAGTCATAACTGTAATGTTATTTCCCATAGCAGACTTCTTTTTGATGCATACACCCTTTGCAGGAAATTTGCAGTCGTCAAAGTGGCCACAGGAAAATTACAACACAATAGACAAACCTGACAGTTTCAGAGACCAGATCATGGTGGAGAGACCTGCTGTTCTGAAATGTGACACATGGACATCAGAAAGTCACGACTAGTCTGGAGACCTGCCGGAGCCTCCTAGACAAAGAAATGTCAGTCTCTAGGACCCCACCGCTCATGCACATGTGTGTTGATGAAGAACAAGGACAGCAGGACTGGGAAGAGAGGAGAAAGGCAAACTCTTGACCGTCATGAAGTTCTGTGTGTCTCCTGCCATCACTATCCATAAAATTGCTGAGTGGAAGTCCTCACTCTCATTGAGAGTATTCATCTCATTGAATTGATTGCTGCCTACTTTCCTGAAGAAATGGCAGCTCATACCCACCTTCTTTTTAGTAAGATGAAGACTTAGCCTGAGGACTGAGCCTGAGGATTGTTTTGTTCTCCCATTATCGCTAATGTCCTCTGTGGGCCAATTAGGGCTTCACAGTCACCAGAGTTCATCACAGCTCCTTCAACCCACTGAACAGTCTAGCTCACGCACTGGCTTTATGATATGCCAAGGGTCTGTCTCCCAGAGAGACTTCGTGTCTGCCCCATTGACAAAACTCCATTTCAGGGGACTCGATCCCCAGTATCCTACTGTGAGCTCCACTTCCAAGTGCTAGCATTATAGTTTTAAAGTGCATTCTCAAGCTGACATAGAGATAGAGATCATTGACATAGAGATCATTACCGCTGTCTGTTTTTAGAAACCTCATCCCCAAACCTCCTTAGGCTCGTAAGAATCTTTTCCATTTTAAGTATCTCTAGAGAAAAATGTTGTTTTTATCTACCTGTTCAGGTATTGAGCAACCTTCATATATATTTTTTTATATTTTATTTTTTGGTTCTGACTTCCATGGAGATGGAGAACTGTTTGCCATCCTTATCATGAAGAACCTCTAACATCCTTAGAGATGCTATTGTGGCCACTTCTCTAACATCCTCCTCTCATTTTGTGGAAAACAGTGACGAAGTCCATGTCATCTGCCAGATTGAGAATCCATTCTTTCCCACGAGCCTGGCAGAGATGTGAGCAATGAAGGAGGTGTGATGATGCTTGTCTTTGAGGATCTTCAAATTCTGCTGCAACAAAAGTGCATGAGTATAATCAAACTAAGAATTGAATACTTTTAATGGACCCTTTATCCTAACGTGGAAATGAAGGAATTCCAGAAGACTTGCCTCTAGTGGGGAGGTGCCATTTCTCACAAACCACGCTGGAGTTGTTCAGCTGTTTCCTTGTGGGTCTTCTTTGCTGGATCACAGCAACATTCCTGGGATTCAATGACATTGAAGACATGGTGCTTATGGTAGAATTAAACCACCTTACATACCTGTTATTGTATGTCCACTGTGATGCAAATTCTAGGACAGGAGGGATGTTTGTCTTTTTGGTTCCCTTGTTGTCCTCAGGGCCTGTAACAGCTTCTGACACAACAAAAACATCAGGTAGTTTTTGAAGGAAGAATTGGAGAGGAGAGGACTCTAGGATAAATTTTTGCCCTGCTAGGCTCTTAATCGCCTGAATAGCCTTTTTCCACCTGAAAGAAAAATAATAAAGAGGCACCAAAGTCTTTGTCTCCTGATTAAATTGTGTAAATTAGAAGAGATTAACCAGCTCCACAAGTAACCCCTTTCCAGCTAGAGATGGTCCTGCTCTTATCCCCACACCCCATTCATTGTTGTTTCCTGTTTGAGAAGCATTTTATCTTCATATTAAGCTATTTTACCCTCTCCTGTGATTTCTTACCTGGGGCAAAAGACTTTAATGTGTAAACCTTATCAAATGCTTTTTGAAATTTTAGGTATAATATAATCCTAGGCTTTCTTTTTTCTTTTGTCTCCTATAACAGTAATTCCTCTAAAAAAAATAATAAACGCAAAGCAAACTGAACGAGTTCTTTCAAGCTAGGCCTGCCCTCACAAATCCACGCTGGCTGTATCTTATCAGACTGTGTTACTGCAAATCCTTTTGTGACTCCACAGCCCAACTGGTTGCTAGTGTTTCCATAGCCAATCTGATATATGTTCTCTTCTAATTCTAACAGTTTGGTAATAAAATATGTTGGGCTTGGCATTCACTCCTTTCTAATTCTTAGCCTTCCCACCCTCCTTTGTAATTGGCTAGGGAGTTTCATGAGTTGGAAGCCAGCCCTGGTGTGTTAAGCCAGAGGTAAGATGTGTCTCTTGAATGGAGGGTGAGTTTGGTTCAAATGACCAACTTTCACTTTATTCCAAAGGCAAGAATTTGTCATTGTTCTTTGGGCCACAGACTGAGTGAGGGTCTTGGAATTGGGATGAGGAAGGATCTGCTAAATAGATACCATTTGGAATTTGTCAAGATCATTCCTGATTCTCCTAACCGTTTTCTCAGCCTCTACTCACCTATCTCCTTCTTCTACATTCCTGGAGCATAGTGATCATTCTCATCCTGGCTGAAATTATGTGGTGCTTTAAAATTAAGAGTTTGAACTCTGATATGGATAGTATGCTTCGCTTGTTATGAACTGAGTGTGCCCACCCCCCCATTCATATGTTTAAACGTAATCCCCTATGTGGTGGTATTTAGAGGTGGACTTTTGGTAGATAATTAAGTTAAATGAGGTCATCAGGGTAGGGTCCCATGATAGGGTTAGTACTCTTATAAGAAGAGACCAGAGTCTCCTCTCTGAACCATGTGAGGGCATGACAAGAGGTCAGCCATCTGCACACTAAGAAGTGAATTCTTATCAGGAACCAAGTTAGCCAACATCTTGATCTTGGCTTTTCAGCTTCCAAAACTATGAGAATTAAGTGTTGCTCAAGCCACCTATTCTATATATCTATTTTCCTTTCTTTCTTCCTCCTTTCCTTCCTTCCTTCCTTCCTTCCTTCCTCCCTCCCTCCCTCCCTCCCTCCCTGTCTCCCTTCCTTCCTTTCTTTTGTTCTTTTTCTCTTTCTTTTTCTTTCTTTCTTTGTGTTGTTTTGAGTCTTTATGGAGATTTTCTGTTTTGTATTTTTTTAAAGGAAAGTTATATGCAAGAATGAAGGCAAATGGAGGCAGGCAGGCAGGAAAAGAAAAAGAAGAAGCATTTCATTTATTTTATTGAGCTGTTATCTTGGTTGTTTCCTAGGTTCGGGGACCACATGAACCCAGGTCCTTGGAATGTATGTGGATTGTGTCAGCTGGAGGTGGGAGACCCAACCTCTACTCCACAAGGGGGGGGTGCCAGCTGGAGTAGACTAAGACAACTCTCTAAGCCTCAATTTTCTCACTGATCAAATGGCATAAAAAGACTTTATGGAAAGTATTATGAGGATTACATGAGATACTGAACATAAAGAGCTGGGCACTTAGGAAATATTAAAGGAAAGGTAGCTATTATAGTATCTTCTCTTTATTCAAGTCCACATTCTCTGTGAAACAACAATAGAAACCATAACAACACCCCTTTATAAAGCCCACATTATCTGTAAACCACTTTGCTTTGCATACATTAATTTATTTAATCCCAGTCACTGTGTTCTGCAGTGACCTTTCCCTGTTTCCTCAGCAGTCCTCGGGTGTGACTACTCCCCATTATTTTCTTCTTTAAAAAAGTCTTGCCTCTAAACTTCTGTAATTTCTACATGGAAAACTAATAGCACAAAAAATAAGCTACACTTCCTTGAGTCGAGAGCATTTACCTAGTATCCTCTTTTTATCCTGGGCCGGTGGCCATAGCCCAGAGCCCTTCAGCAGTTCTCAGCCTCAGCATCACATTAGGGGCAGAGAAGTCTCTCAAAGTCTCTATCTCCAGGCCACAGACCCAGATCAATTAAATCAGCATCTTTGGGTGTAGGACTGGGCATTATCTCCTAAGGGTAAATGCAGATGAGAAGCACCTGAAGATCTTGTTAAAATACAGTTTCTGCTTTCCTAATAAGCTCCCAGAAGAGATGGATGCTTCTAGGTGGTAGAGGACACTGAGTAGTAAGGCCAGATCAGATTTCCCTCACTGCCCAGTGACTTTCTTCTAATGCAGACTATTTTCTGACTATACTGCTGGTCCTCCTTGATCTGCCTAACATAGACCATAACTGGGCTTGAATCCTAGGTTCCACAACAACAGTAGATATGAGCAGTGCAGCGAAATATAGTGGCTCACACACTCAACTCAAGTTATTTTTGCTTAGGAAATTCATGAAGAAGCCAGGGTGTGGAGATGAGGAATAAACCATCACCAGATACTTGGGAACATCTTAACATGGGAGCTCGTCTCAATCCATGCTCATTTCTAAATCATGAGCTGTTCTTGATGGGGCCTGTAAAAGTAGCCCCTGAGGGATAGTGCGTGCTGATCTGTGGCTGTCATCCTCCTGCAGTTACCTGTGCCAAGATTCCTCTTAACTGAATTCAACACTGATTTTATCCAGACCACCTCTCTCTGGTTCTGTGTCCAGTACTGGTAGCCACGGCATTTGTGAAATTACTACCAGGTCATGAATCACTAAATTCTCAGAGAGGGAAGCAAAAGTAAGTCTTCTTAGGAAAATACTGAAAGGATATAACGTTCCCTCTAGGACTCAGTTTTCTCAATTATAATAAATGAAGAGGCTACAGTTAGTCAGTCTTCAGGTGTTTTCCACCTAATCTACCTCTGTGTATTTTCAGTTAATGTCAGAACATCAGTTATCTTTCATGGACTTAGACAATCAAAACTTTGAGGGTTATAATAATTTCCCACATACACTTGCCTGGTGCTTTTGTCTCTTAAATCAATCATATCCCAAAAGATGACGAAGAGGCCTTGCTAGATGTGAAAATGAGTTCTCCTCTACCATAGTTGCCAATAATACAGGGAAACAGTGAATTGGTAACCAGGTTAGAGGAAAAAAAAGACTTTGATTCCAGTCCTAATTCTGCTATAGAGATGTCCAAGGAGAAATAAAATTAAGTATTTAATAAGTGAAATTATTTTTCTTTTCATTTAGATTGTATAAATCCCCAGTAGGGCAGCAGTTATAGTCAAGTAGAAATAAAAAATAAATTAAAAAAAAAATCATGCTATGTGTTGACCATACTACCTATTGGTCTCTCATTTCGGGTGTAGTTTTAACAGGCAGAGGAGAACTTACTTCTTTTTTTCTTTTCTGTTTACTGAAGAGTAGCAGCTGTGAGGAAAATTTGCTGTGGGACGAATCTAGACTGTCTTGAGGAGCTCAGATTTAAGTCTACTCTTTCAACATTTCCATAGCACCCAGTTTGATTTCAGCGGCGTGCGTGTTTAATCTTGTTTAAAACCAAGCTCCTGGAATGAACATGGAAAAGACGAGAAATGCTGGGAAACTAAACTCGTATTTATTTTGGAAGCAAAGGGCCACTGCAATCCAACGTTCATGGCACAGAGGCAAGTCCACGTACTATTGTTACAGTGTAAGTGGAGTGCCGAGAAGGAAAGAAGATGGAATCCTGTCTTGCACTGATCTCCAATTTTGCATTGGTCTGAGCTTTCTGATAACAGTAGTGCTATTGATTTGCTTCTGAATATACACAATGGGGACTTCAGAAGTAACTCTGAACTTGATTCTGAAGCCTTGATTATAGGAGCAGCCACTTTTTAAAACAAGCACTTTTAATTACACAAAGTACAATATTTTTTCAGACCACCCCAATTTTTAGCAGCCCTTCCACCATCTCAGAATCCACCCCTCCATCCTATTCCATTGTTAATAACATAATTTAAGTAAAAAGTAGAAATTTTTTCACTCAGGTATTGTGTTTGCTTTGGCAAAGAGGAAATGGTGACCTGCAAGAAAGCCTTGAATATTATTCGTTCTTAATAACAGCAAGTACTTTGTCACAGAGGTAACTATAATCCGGAAAGACGGCAAGATGGCAATTTTAAAATACGTTAGATTTTAAACTTTATCCCACTTTCAAAAAGGTCAATCTAGTGTCAAAGATAGAAATCATGTGCCTAGAAAACTTTTTTTTTAAAGGAAAGGTACAAGCAGGAACGAAGGTGAACAGGCAGGCAGGAAGAGAGAGGAGGAAGAAGCACTTTTTATTTTAATTTTATTTAGTTGTGTGCATCTGTTATTGCCACAGACCCAGGACACAAACCCATGTCCTTGGCGGTGTCCATGACATTTTCTTCTTCAGAGGAAGAGGAACAAACTGCTGCTCCACCAAGTCGCACCCATCCTAGAAAATTTTTTTAAAAGGTTTTGTTCTGGTTAGTGTGAAGGTAAAAAGAGTATTTATACTTTTTCAGTTTGTTTCCCCTTTTTTCAAAATTAAGGTAATAAACTATTCCATCTTTTGTGTTAATACCTACTTTTCTTCAGTTAAAAATTACATAACTATTTTAATGTAAAATTTCTTATGGAATTCAACTTCTGGCTAAAAAATTGAAAGAATTGTTGAAAGATCCTAATTCATTCCTGGTATCCAGTTTGAACTGCAGTACGGCATTGCAGCAAGAAAACTATCCATTTGAAATATGTTTGAATTGTCTAGAAACAGAAACGAACCCCTCCTTCCTAGCCCTTAGGGTCCCAGGATTCTGTATGCCTCCTCTCTACGCACCCCCTTCCTCCCGGGTCCTCAGACTGAGCATGCTCTGCCACACAGATAATATGCACTGAACCCTCTTCTCCCTCCAGTCTGTAATTAGGGCCTCTTCACAAAAGCCCTTCTCTTTTCTATACAATTACATCCCATTCCCATATTCCTTCCAGGTATGGCGCATTTCCAAAGCCTTTCCTCACCTTTACTATCTGCCTCCCTGCTCATCCTATTTGGCTTGCTCCCACCTTTTCTGTGGGGCCCAGATATGGAGCACTACAAGCAAATAAAGATGGCCACTTGTACAGCCCTCTCAAAAGCTGTTGCTGGGGGGATGTGAAGTCAGATGATCTTGAGAAAGACTCCTTCTTCTTGAAAGAAATAGAAATACAATGTGAAATCGCACAACTCTGAAATGTTGATCTTGCATGGACTCGCATGCGCAAGTACCAGCAGCATGAAGCGAATTGAAACTTTTGACCCATCTCCAAAAAATCAAAAAGAAGAAACCCCTGTACAAATCAGTGCGGGCTCCCCTGGCTCCCCTGGCTCCCCCAGCACATCACCAAATCAGACTTCTTGATTCTCATCTGCCACACCCCAGTTCCTGTGAATGCTGTGTTTATATGAAGGTGCAATCAACAATGGTTCTCTTTCTCTTTTTATTTTCTTTGCCAAAGACAACAAATGCAAATGTGCGATGGCGTTAGGGTTGGAGAAATCTGAGTAAGAGCTTGCACAGCATTAAGGTTAATGGCCTATATTATAATCCCAAACAATCAGAGGGCGGCAAGTACCTTATAATAGCTGGGGTAGACATAAGTTTATCTGACTTCTCTGCGTGTAGAGTCTCTGATACATGTTATATTGATTTTGGGGGGTGGGGGGTGAGAGAGAGGCATAACCCCTAGGAGACAAGTCCTCTTAGGACTTAGCCTTTCTGGTGCTTATACCCGAGGCGTATGAACCCATATTTTGGCATACACCTTTGAAAGTCCTTAGAATTAGGCAATTTCTTAGAATACTGGGGTAACAGCAGAAAGGGGGGTTGGTGGAGAGCCTGGTGGTTAGGCAAAGGGCCAAGAGACAAGTTTCCCAGAAGCCGCTGGATCTACTCACAGCCCTGCCGGAAATACCATCTCTCTTCATTGAATTTGTCTATGGTATGAGCTGTTGTTCTCCCCACGTCAGGTTTTAAGAGCTTAGTGAGAACATTGTGTTAAAACTGAGCAATCCATGGCTGCTTCTTATAACATACAAATTAAAGCAGGAGTGAATGTGCAGGAAGAGCAAAGCTGGCTCCATGACCAGCAGCTAGCTCCCATAGTCATAAAGATGCAGACAGGTAGATCTATCACTTTAATTTAAAAATGAAAACCCCGTTAGAAAACTGGCAGACATTCAGCCCTGACCAAATGGATTTGAAAGGACTGTGATTTCTCCTGCTGTCAACAGGCTCTGGTAGAGTGGCTGCTGGCAGGCCCATTCAGGGAAGGATTTGCGGTGATCTACCAATGTACCATCAACCAGGGCGAAGTGGGGAGGCAGCTTAAAACTAATGGCATCTTGCTGCTGAATACTTGATGAGTATCAGACAGTAGAATTATTTTAAGACAGATTCAATTATTAACTGGTTTTAGTAGTATATTAGTTTTTAATTGCCGCTGTAGCAAAGTAGTATAAACAGTAGCTTAAAAATTATACACATTTATTATCATACTTCTGTAGAGTCTGACCCTGGTTTCTCTGGGCTAAAATCAAAGTATCAGAAAGACTGCAGATCATTCTGGAGATGCTATGAAATAATTGTTTTCTTGCCTCTTTCAGTTTCTGGAGGATTCTTACATTCCTTTGCTCATGGGCCCCTCCCTCAATCTTAAAAGCTCTGTTGTGCTCTGAGCACATCTCATTCCCTGGCCTCTTCTCTCATCTCCTTGCTTTATAGTTACCTTGGCCCCTATAAATAATCTAGCATAATCTTCCCATCTCAAGGTCAATTGATTAGCAACTTTAATTTCCCTTCTCCCTGTAAGCTAATGTATTCAGTTTTGAGGGGCTAGATGTGGGTATCTTTGGGAGCTATTAATTAGTCTGCCTCCACAGTAGAAAAATCAAGAGTAGAGGGTTTAAGAAACTTGCCTAAGATCACACAGTTATTTGGTATTAGAGCCGAGACTAGTTCTGAGTCAAAACCTGATCTGGGAACAGAAATAGAGGCCGGGGAAAGAAAAAGTTGAGGAATTGAGTTTTTCTTCCATGCAAAAAACTGATTTTCGCAATAAATGCAAAGTCAATTTAAAAGGAGCAATGTGTGAGTGGACAATTTGCCTTTATTAACCATTTCCTTTATTCCTCCATTTAACTTGTAAATGATTTCCATAAATCATAGTTTAACAAATTACACTGGCCTCCCTTATAATTCTGGTCTTTCTGGTATCATAAAATATACCAGAGCATGGAGACTCACCTTCCAACAGACCACACACCACTATAGGGACCCACTATGAAGTTTTACTTTGTGTATGTGCACACACACCTAATACCAAAATGCTCACCACACCAACACACAAATTAAGCAAGTAGATGTGCTTGAGATATCCTAGTGGGATCAGTTTGAATTAATAGGGGAAAGGTACAGGAAGGCAAGTGAAGGTTAATTTTAAGGAGACTTTTCTAATGGGAAGAACAATGAACTATACCAACAATGAGACTCATTGCCTCAGGAACTACCAAAGACTGAAGGACCCCTTGACACCACCACTTTATGCCATTTAATGTGCATCTTGTGGGAATCCCACGTGTGCTGGTCTAGAAGGCACATGCAAGGAGGGAATAAAAACAGAGCAGAAGCTCTTTTGCAATTCTTTTGTGGCAGGCACTACCTGCAGCTCCTCCTGCTCAAGTGGAACCACTGAATATTAAAGAGATATTTGGAGTGTCCAGGTCCAACTCACTAGACACAGTTGAAAAACTGAGCTTCAGAAGGACTACCTAACATACACAGCTGATTTCAGAAGAATTGTCTCAGACATTAGGCATGGTTCTAAAGTTCAGTCAGCAGGCAAAAGTCACATGAAAATTACATGAACAACTTCTTAGGAGGGTTCCATGCTAGAGACTGACATGTGGCTTCTGGAAAAATCCAGCATAAGTAGCTTTTCCTTCAGTGTTGGGGGGAAAAAAAAAAAAAAAAAATATATATATATATATATATATATGGATATATATATATATATGGATATATATATTCATTCCTTTCTCATACCCACTCATGTCGGCCTCCACCATCCCAAAGCAGAAGGTCATATTCTGAAAGGAGTTTTAGTCACTAGTTTTTCATCTACAGAACCCTGAGGATCAGGGAAAACAAAATAATTTACCTTTTTCAAACTTGCTACTCTATGTTCTCAAAGTTTGTGCTGGTGAGATCCATTTCTCACCTGGTCTTAGGAAACTTAAGTGAAGCATTAAGTGTCTTTGGGAACTTTCAGGTCTGACTTGTCAGGAAGTCTGGAACCAGACTGGGAAGAAAGATGTCTTTCAGGATATCAGATATAAAAGTCTCTGTCGATTTAGCAGAACATCAAGGTCAGCTCCTGCCTCTAGCCTTTATCGATTATCTGGGTAAATATGTGTTTTCAGAAAGACCCAAGCTTGACTAGTGCTCTAAAGGCTCCTTTATACAAATGCAGTAATCAAGTAAGAGTACTTACATTTAATTTCTTGTTCTGTCCCATTCTTTGAAAAAATGTCTGGGCATGATGAGACTCAGATTTCTCAGGGATGTGACCATCTGCCATGTAAAGATTAGTATTATCTTTTTCTCTAAATTCTATTTTACTTGCCTCCCCATCCCCACCCTGACTCCCACTCCAGAGGCAGGACTAACTCATCCTGATGGCAGAGCTAACTGCTTTTTCTCAGGGGAGAATCCAAGGGCTTTTAGATTAGTACAGCTAGGAAAAGGGATCTTCCACTAGGGACGTGGGTAGCAACCCAAGAACTGTGGCAGTAGGATTGGAGATAGTAGGAAGAGACCTTGCAGGACCAGAATAAGGGGGGATTTAATGATATTTCACTGGAAATCAAGAATCATGGTATCATTAGAGAATAAGTATATCATATCAGCTACAGCAGGCTTTTAAGAAGAGCAGTGTTCTCAGACACATGGATTTTTCTCCAAGAGAGGCAGAGGTCACTTGACAAATTCAGCAGGTGAATGGAGCTACGTGGGTAAATTCATCCTATGATTGAACCTCACATAATGATTCAGTTGCTTGCTCTATAAGATTGCTCCCCGGCCCATTGACAGTGCCCTGGTATTTTCTGTCAGCATAGGAGGACAGCTGTCTCTTATGCTACAAAGCTCTGGCAGAAGGAAGGGCTTAACTGGTCAGGAGGTAAAGGCGGCCTGGGAGCTCCAGGCTGCACACAGCTCTTATTATTAGAGGTTAAGTACTCCTCCTTTGAAAGATGGAGGACCTAAATGTAACAGTATAGCTACTATGGAAAGCAATTCCTCCAAAAATTAAAAATAGAATTCCCACATGATCCAGCGTCCCACTGCTGGGAATATACCCAAAAGAATTGAAAGCAGGATCTTGAAGAGATATCTGTACGGTCATGCTCATAGCAACATAATCTGTATTTTATTCATAACAGCCAAGAGGTAGAAGCCATCCCAATATCCAGTCACAATTGAATGGATAAACACAATGTGGTATATACATGCAGTGGACTATTATTCAGTCTTAAGGAAGGAAAGTCTCACATGTTATAACATGATGAACCTTTAAAACTTTATGTTAAATAGGCCAGATACAAAAAGATACAGAAAAAAATTGCTGTATGAATACCACTTATATGAGGTATCCAAAGTACCACATTCATAGAAACAGAAAGCAGAATGATGGTTGCCAGGCACAGAGAGAAGGAAGTGGAGAGTTGTCTGGATGGATATAGAGTTTCAGTTTTGCAAGATGAAAAAGTTGCGGAGATCAGTTGCCTAACAATCTCAATGTAGATAACACTTGAGAAGAATATACTTAAAAATGGCGAGATGGTAAACTTTGTTTTATGTTGTATACTGCTATTAAAAATATTAAACATTTTAAAATTAATTTTAGGAATAAGGGAGACCTAACAGTGATAAAACAAGCAAAAAATAAAATCCTAATCTTCACATCTGAGACGAACTTCCCTTTTGTTTTCCCAGTAGAGGAGAGTTTGGGAAATATCTACATAAGAAGGATTCCTTGGAGTGCCTATCCTGAAAAGTGGCAAGTCTATTTAGTTAGGTTATTTGGGAAGCTAGTCAAGAGAATGACAATAGTTGAGCCACAAATGCTCTTTCGTGCTTCCTTTAAAAAAAAAAAAAAAAAAAGAACGAATGAATGACTAAATAAAGAGTGATTCAAACACTTCTGGCTTGTTTCCAGGATCAAGCTTGAGGAGCTGCTTGAGACAGCCCACCCCGAGTCACATTCACCACCTACACACTGCTCTGGGTGCTGCCCAGGAAACTTGGCAGGTGAATGAAGGATGATGGCTAAGTGAATCAGTCTTTCTAGTTTGCTTCCAGAGAAGCTCCAGTGTCATCTTCTCTAGGGCACCTGCCTGGCTCCTCTCAGGCTGTGTTAGACCCTGCTGCCCGAGCCTGTATCTCCCTGTGTGGATGTGTGTATCAGCACTTCTACACTATCTTGTAACAACCTGATACATCTTTCTCTCACCTATATGTTGATAGGCTCCTAAGAACAAAAGGCTTTGGACCACTGACTAAATGCCTAGAATATGATTGATGCTTAATAAATAGATATCCTACAGTGGTGACTTCACTGATTTTGTAATCTTAGACCAGGAGGAAGATCCTTTTGAGCCAACTATTCTTTTCTTGGAATAATTCAGGCCATATTCTGGCCCAGGGTTGTATCCTGTGCTTAGAACTTTGTCACTTTCAGCTTCCCGGATTTGCCTATTTCTCCAATCACTTGCTCTTCCTCCTCCCTAAATGTGTGAGTGGTTTCTGCTTGATTTGTTTGGGTTATATATGTCCTTATTAGTCCCTTCTATTATTTCCTGAACTTCTCAAGAACAAAGTATCCAACACAATTTGCATCTTGCCAAACCATCTACCAAGATACCAAGTTCAAAAGTTGTTAGTATTTGAGAAGTATCTGGAAGTTCCAATCGCCTGATTGACAACTCCGCCTCCATGTTCTGCCAGGACCTTCATTAACTTGCTGGTGTTTCTAAACTCCTCGAGACATGGCGGTTTATATGTTTTTGTTGCTGTAGGACAAACACCAAACATTCTCCCACTCCTAAGATTTTGACCTGGCTTTCTCCATGTGTGTTCTGCTGTCCTTCATGTCCCCTTCCATATAAAAAATTTAGGCACAGATTCCTTTTGATTATATTTCACAACACTTTATGAATAACCCCTTCATTCACCTCAGCTGTTACCACCCTGTAGCAATTGATGCCCAGAGTGGGGACTTTTCATGCCAGTATCCATCTGTTGGTAAAGCTGTCTAGATAGGACATTGTAAAGATTTTGATGCCTTATCCGAGATCAGCAGAAGAGATTGCTTTTATTAATTAAAGATGCCTGTCATGAGTACAGTTCAAAAAAGTTGTGATCCAAATGCTGAGATTCTGTCATCTCTGCCCAAGGTAAATGAATAGTCTTACTTTTTCCTGACTTCTCACCCAACACAGCCTAGGCACCAACCCAGAGTCGACTCTTTTAATTAGGACTGCAGCATTTTGCCTTCTAAAAACACATGTGACATCCATTGCCTGCACCAGCATCAGTCAAGCCTCACCTTCCAGCCACTCACAAGAGTCTCCAGTGCCTTCCGCCTCTAGGCTCATTCATGCCTAAGAGCTGAGCTGGTCTAGACTAAGACAAGAAGTTTATCAGCTGACTCAGCCCCTCCAGATGTGGAGCCAGGAGTTAATCGTGGCTGCCCATAGACCCAGTATCTGTTCTTCCTAGCATAAGCCTAGATGCCAACTTAGCTTAGGTCATCCCACGTTTTATCTCATTTCCACTTTCCCTTTCCCCACACCCTCAGACATACTGGTCCATGGGTGGGTCTGAGCTTCTGCCACAGACTACTTGGCTTGTTCTCACATTTATGCTTTGAACATGACCTGCTTATCTGGGCCCTCAGGAATTTAGGCCTTGCCAGGTTCCTTACTATAATCCAGGCTGTCCATATATGAGCAGATTGTCCAGAATGACATTGGGGATTATGGGAATCTTCAACTACCTGGTCAAACCCGTTGAACTTGTCCCTTACCTGCTGCTGGCACAGTCTGCTTCCTAGAAGAGACTCTCATGCACTCTGGACACTGCACAGGACACCTCACCCAGCCTGGAGAACCCAGCATGTGTCCTAGCCCCTGGCTCAAATGCCTTCCCTCTCCCAACAGACCCAGCATGTCCTATGCTTGAGCAGAGTCATTATACATTTATCGGCCCTTTCCTTTTCCCAGGCCCTTTAATAAATTCTTTGTTCATAGTCCTTCATTCCATCTTTCTAAGAACCGTATGGAGAAGGCACTATTGCTCTCATCTTCCACAGCAGAAAATCAAGACTCGAAGTTGTTCAACAACTTACTTTTAAGTCGCCCAAATAGTAAGAAGAGCTGGAATTTGAACTTACACTTTCTGAGTCAATAAACTGTACTTTCAATCACTGTGCGAGAGATTGTAATCTAGTAGCTTAAGGTAAAATGTTGACCACAGTTTTATTTGGCCACTAGAGTTTTGGGGTTTTATTTTACTGATGACCAATGCATAGAAAATCAGAAGGTGTCACATAACAATTCAGATTCATGACTTCTCTTTACAAAATTGGAAGGTCTAGCAGCATAAGTTCCAAGTTCTACAGGGTAAAAATCACAAAGAACTGAGAAATCTCTAGCCTTTACATAGTGTGTGAGCACACCCGTTTTCCTCTGTCTTCACTTTCCTTTTGCAATACTTCTCAGACATTACATCCCATCAGAACCATTTGGACATTACTGAAGCCTCACCCCAGAGTTTCTGATTCAGTAGATCTGGGTAGGACTTGAGAATTTGCCTTACTAGAATGCAAATGTTATTTGCCATTTCTCTTACATTGTGCTGTTGCATTTTTTTTTTTTACATTCCATCTGCTCACTTCTTTTACCTCCATACTCCCCGCTGGCATTTGAATTTGCAATCCAGCCACCATGTTTTACTAATACCAAGGAATCCTAGGGATGCTCTTCTGTTCATAAATTCCACTCATCTCTGACATGAGTCGCAAATCTAATCTGGGCTTTTTATTGTTCTTAGTTCTTCTTTCAACTCTTTTAAAAAAATAATGCAACTTCATTCAATTTCACAAAGGCATGACCGACTATTTAATAAAAAGCGTGGCAGCAGGAATGCTGCCACAGCTTCGTGCCCTTGAAGGCACCAGAAAAAGAGACATCGCAAGTATCTTAAAGATAAGAGCTTCTGCTAACATAATCCCCTTAGAACTCAGATTTCAAAGCCATAGACTCACAGGAAAGTGACCACTTCATCTATTCTATTCTTCCAGGACCTCCTACTCCATGCCTCAACAGCCTTTTCTGTGGCTGCAGAGTATCAGTTGAACTATTCCAGAAGAAATCTACTCAGGAAATAGAATGTATCAATTAAAACAAAATTCATTAGATTTTCCCTGTTCCTAGATGCTTTATGATCTTCAGGACCCATCTCAGGTGCCACTTATTCAAAATACCCTTCCGGATTAGCCTAGCCAGAAAGAATCCCTTGTTTGCTTAAAAGAAGTGACCATTTCCCTGACACGTAACCCGTACCTCCCTGAAATATAAAATCAACCCCTCTAGTTTATGGATTTATTTTTTTAATATTTTCTTTAGGATTGTTGTTTTTGTGTTCGTAAAGGGGACTGGGTCATAATTTTCCTTCTGAGTTCTTGGCATGAGGGCTTGGTGGTCTATTTTGTGTCTTGTCACCAAATTCCAATATGCAAAGGGGCTGAAATTTCCCCATCACCACGCCAGCAAGGTGTCTGAGAACTCACCTCCATTCAACTCAATTTTAACACCATCTTCATGAAGATAGCATCAGACTATCCTCACCTCACTGCACTTCAGACTTCAGACACCAGTTGAAAGCCCAGGTGTTACCTGTCCTGTTGACTATAAAGGAAATTTCCACGATCCCCTCCAAGAATTCTATTCATTTGCCAGAGGGGAATCACAGAACTCAGAGAAACACTTTACTTACTAGATTGCTGCTTTATTATAAAAGGAACTCAGTAACAGTCAGAGGAAAGAGAAACAAAGAATAAGGGGAAAGGATACTGAGTTTCCCTGCCCTATCCAGGTGTACTCTTCCCTCCAAATCCACATGTGTTCAACCCAGGATGAACAGCATTTTGAACCCTGTCTTTTTGGGGTTTTATGGAAGCTTCAGTAGATAGGCATGAATGATTATATCTCTGACCATTGGCAACTGATTCTGTCTACAGCTCCTCTCCCCATGCTGGACATTAGAGGGCAAGGATTGAAAGTTCCAACCTTTTATTCAGGTGGTTAGCCTTCCAGCCAATCACTCCCTTTCTTAGGTGTTTTCCCAAATCATCTCATTGACATCACAGAAGACACTTTGATCTTTCTTTTCACTTAGGACACTTCAAAGTTTCAGGAAGCTCTGTGCCAGAACCTGGAATAAAGACCAAATAGGTATTTCTTCTAAATCACATCACAGGTAGTCTAACGAAATTATTTGGGAATTATTATTTTTTTAAATTCTTTGGAAATGTTTATGTATAATAGATATTATTCCTTAAAATTTAGAAAAATTCACTGGTGAAGTCATGTGTGTCTAGAAATTTTATTTTGTAAAAAGCTTTTTCAATGTAAAGACGATTGTTTTAACAAATGGAGTGTTTTCTATTTCTTCTGGTGTCTATTTTAACATGTTATGCTTTTTAATGAATCTTGCCATTTTATCTAAATTTTCAGATGATTGATAAACAAGTTTGTAAATATTCCCATCTTTGTAACATCTGTATGATCTGTATTTATTAGTCCCCTCTTTTATTCCTTTTATTGATTTCTGTAGTCTCTACTATTCTTGTTGATCAATTTCATCAGTATTCTTATAGCACAAACTTGTTTTTATTGACTTTCTTTGTCTTTTATAAATCATTCATTTTCCTCTTTATTAGTGTCTTTTCCTATTTCTTTGTCTTTAATTTGTTAATCCTTTTTTTAACTTCTTGAGGTAAAAACCAAATTATTTTTTCTTTTCTAATATTCCTAGTTAAATATATAAATTTCTCTCTGAACACTGTGTGGTGAATATCAAAAATGGTCACAACTTTCGGCCATATCTTTCTGTCACATCTTTCTGTCCAATTACCTATTGTAATATAATTTTGCAGTATTTTCCATTGAAGAGATAACTCCATTCTTGAGTCTAGATTTGGCCACGTGACTTGCTTTAGCAAATACAATGTCAAAAGGTCCTGTGCATTACAGTTTATCTTTTTTTGTGCTTGGAAATTAGAGAACATTGTGGATGAGGGCAAGCTAGCTTGCTAGTGAAGAAGAAGCTACATGAAGAAGAATTAAGACATCCCTAGGCGAAGAGGAACAAAAGCATATAAGCCCGATCTAGATTTTCCATCTCCCCCGTCTTTTACAAGGGAGACTAGGTACCAGCCAAACCCAAACAAAAGAAGTTTTCAGCCAACCCGCAGAATCTTAATTAAATAAAATGGTGGTTATTTTTAAGGCACTAAGTTTTAGAATGGGTTGTTACACAGCGAAGGCTCACCGAAACAAGCAGTAACCTGACTCGAGAATCTTGATATGAAGCATATTCCCATTATTGTTTAATTCAAAACATTTTCTAATTTCTACTTTGATTTTTTAAATAGATCAATGAAATAGTTAGAAGTTTATTCCTTAATTTTCAAACACTGAAGAATTTTTAGTGGTATTTCTGTGACTGATTTCTGCTTGAATTCTGCTAAGGTCAGAGAATATAGGGTGGGTTTTTTTTTTTTCAGTCTTTTAAAATTTTTTTCAGACTTGCATTATGGCTAAGCAAATGGTCAATTTGGGTCAGTATTCTGCATTATACAATACTTGGAATTTGTTGAGAGTACATTGAGCATCTGTGTAGGATTAGTCTGATTGATACATGCTACTTTATAATTGCTGAAACTATAAGTCTCCTATGTGTAACACTGAATATCTTTAAAAGAGTATTTATATATTCCCTGTGAAATTATGAAATGTATTTTATAAACATGATCTTGTCAGTAGGAAGGCTCCTTGAGAATCCCACTTCGGAAAATAAATAAGGACTGACAAGTATGGCAACCATCTGAGAAAGAGAAAGTTTAATGCAGAGAGCAATAGAGCCCCAGGAGTGCTTATCATGAGTCACCCATGTGTTGGCCAGGGCATGGAGTTTGTATACAATTTAGGGTTCAGGGAGGTGGAAATTGGTGGTTATAAGGTGGAGTTATGCTAATATTTTCTGGAGATGGTCAGAGAAAATGGTTGCCACCTCTTTTCCTACCATTTATTGTCAGTGTTAGATCTCCCATGGCACTGAAGGATATGAAAGTTAACATGCTGATGGCAATTTAATAAGGAAGGGATACTCTATGGGCAAAGCTGAGGTATTTGCTCAGGTGCTGCATATGGGTTTAAGCCAGTTCAGACTTTTGCTTTAAAAAAAAAAAAATTCATTGAAGGAATACTGCATTATAACATTAAGTAGGTTTAAGGTATACATCATAGAAATCTATATCTGCATATAATACAGTAACTTCACCGCTATTTCATTTTTCCCTTTACTATTCAATTAATCCCCTATGCCCTTCCACCCTGTACCCACTGATTTACTTTTTCTTGGCCAAAAAAATAAAAAAAATTATTTGACTTAGCTAATTTTTTAAAGTTTACTATTGTTTAAGTTAGTTTGTTCTTTTGCTTGACTTCGTTATATACCACATATGAGTGATAGATGATGTCTGTCTTTCTTCTTCTGGCTAATCTTACTAAGCATAATTCCTTCCAACTCCATCTATGTTCTAGAAATGGTAGGATTTCACCTTTTAGATATCTGTATAATATTCTACTGTATATATACAGATCTTGTTTATCTACTCATCTGTTGATGGATATTTAGGTTGTTTCCAGCTCTTGGTTGTTGTAAATAATCCTGCAATGAACATGTGGATGCATATATAATATCTCTGCAAATAAGGGTTGTCATGTTTTTAAAATAAATAGTCAGTAGAGGAATAACTGGATCATATATGAGATTTTCATTCTCAATATTTCGAGGGCTCTCCATACTGCTTTCTAGCATGGTTGCACCATTTTTAGACTCCCACCAATAGTGTCTAAAAGTTTCCTTTACTCCATAGCCTCTTCAACTCTTGTCATTTCCATTCTTTTGGATAAACCATTCTCACAAGAGTGAAGTGATGCCTCATTGGTGTTTTGATCTGTATTTCCCTAATGATAAGTGAAGTAGAAGAACATTTTTTCATGTGCCTGTTTGCCATTCGTGTGTCTTCTTTAGACAAGTATCTGTTAAGATTATCAGCCAGTTTTAATAGGATTATTAGCTTTCTGTTGTTGAGTTTTATGAATTCTTTATATTTTAGATATTAAACCCTTATCTGATATATGATATATCATATGATATATGATATATCTGATATAAGATACATGATATCTTCTGCCATTTGGTAGAATGTCTTTTTGTTTTGATGAGAGTTTCTTTCACTATGCAGAAGCTTTTTAGTTAATACAATCCCATTTGTTTATTTTGAATTTTATTTCCTTTGCTATTGGAATTGAGTCCCAAAGATGTCTCTTAGGTCATTATCCAGTAGTGTTTTGCTTATGTTTTCTTCTATGTATTCTGTGGTTTCCATTTGAGTCTTCAATCCACTTTTTTATGCATGGTGTTAGGTAGTGATCTAGTTTCAACCTTTGCATGTGGCTGTCCAATTTTCTCAGCACCATTTGTTGAAGAAGAGACTATCCCATTTTTGAAGCAGGTCTAAATTTTAAAGAATTCTCATCAGTGTTGTTGATTGGTTGTTCAGGCTTAGCCCATGATGGGCCATTCTGAAAAATATCTGACAAGTGTAAACGTACAGTGTATTTTTTGTTTAGCCCCACTCTGCCATGCACCCAGCCATGGCTTTCCTGTGGGCAGTGGCCATAGCTAGTCCCTAACATTCTGACCAGCTTGACTGAAGCTGGAGGTGAGTATAGGAAAGGAATGGTAAATATATGTTTTTGAAATATGGTATGTGCCAGTATATATTTGCAATGTCGATTCATAGTCCTTCAGAATAATCTTGCCTTAATGCAAATGAATGGAGCTATCAGCTCAATCGAAGCTTATTTTTTTAAATGTATCTGCAATAAATCACTTTCAATGCCTTTGAATTAAAAGTTTTTGAACATTCTACCCAGCTCTATGAAATACGTCATATCACAATTACCTTGAGGCTGATGTCAACTATTGATAAAAACAGCAAGAAATGAATTTGGAATGATTTATTAATGAAAGCATTACAAAACTCCTTTCCTCTGATTTAAAATTTTCTTATTTCTTGCAGCCTCAAGAAGTGGATAATATTGATGACCATTAGCTATCTGGTAATTCACTTATTTTTGCGATAAGCTTTAATAATTCTACTCCTTCGAAAACTTACTTTTTTTACTTAGTTACTAAGTGACTAAGGAAGCAGTAACAGACCTTTTATGCATTTGTAGAGCTTTCAGCAAATCATTTAAAATACATGTAAGAAGCTGCAGAATGATTTGCTTGAAATGTATTCTAATACCAATTCTACTTCAATGTATTTATAAAAAGGAAATAATGATATATTCACAAAAGATGCTCCTAGAAAAACATTTTAGCACTGTTTACAACAGAAAAATATAGGTAATGATATTTAATATTAAACAATGTAAAGTGAAACATCCCACATCAGGACATTGCATTTGTAAGTCTCACATTCATGCCACTAGATTATATGCCCACTGCTTAAAAATATTATTTTATTGCTTCAGAGGACAGTAGTGACAGTTTAGTGACAGTAATTTGCAAAGTAACAGAAGAAAATCTGTTTTAAAAAGCCACACAGTGTTTGAGCTGTTGGTCCAGAAGGGCAGGATTGCTTTTCAAGGGAGACTTCCCTGCTGGTGCAGCATCTTGAAGCTTTGCTTCATTTGAAAGGTGTGGCTTTCCCCCTGGGCATAACCTGGGAGGATGTTAGACAGACTAGTTCCCACAGCTGTAAAAAGCAAAGGAATTTGGAAAGGCACCTTTGGCAGCTCTTTACCAGAGGTCAGAGGGGGTTTAATGAATAAAGGAAGGGTGCAGGGGAAGTACATGGGAGCAGGTGGGGCCCTGGGAAAAGCTGGTCAGTGTCAGTTTTCTTGTGGTAGGAGGGTGGCCAAGGATCATAAAGACACACGTCTAGTATTAAATTGTAGGTTGCCATCCATGCTGGACTGAGAACCATATGCGTTTGTCAACTTTTCAGTCCTAACCAATAAACTACAAATCAAATACTAGGTTCTGATGTTAACTTGCTATCTCTCTGCATAGTGGGGTTAGTGGAAGACCCCACCCAGCAAGCCCTGGCTTCAAAAGCTATCTCAGCTCTTGTCTGATCAGCATCTTTTTTTTTCCCTTCTCATTATCCCTTCCTCTTCTTTCCTATCCCATTTCTATTCTTTCTGGCCGCCTGGAAAGTCCAGGTTCCAGGTCTTTAACAGCAATCACAGAGAATTCTGTTTTCCATTCCTAACCATTCAAATACCACAAAATGTAGAACTCTGCATCCATAGGATAACTCCTTCTAAGATTTTTCTTTTTTCTTGCTTGTGTTCATGTTTCAACTGAGTGGATTTGTGTCCTGTACTTTGACTTTTTGCCTGGGAGACTGGGAAGTCTCCAAGTTAAATTTATCTTGAAAAAGACTCATTCAGGAGTGACTTACTCCATACTTCCAGTGTAGCCCAATCAAATATTCCCCTGGCTGCAATCAAATATTGCAGATTTTTTTGTAGGCCTCCTGAGCACAGGGCATATTGTAATCCAAATGGTTCTTGAACTAGCCATTAGAACTGAGACTTTTACTGCTCTCATTTCCCTTCCTATTTGGACTTCTTTGTGGCTGGCTGTATTTATTCTGTAGTCACTCACTCCTGGAGCTGGTGCATCTCTGAAAACTTCTTTGCACTGAAACCTTTCTTCTGCGAACTCAATTTGAGAAAATGCTAGACCGTATCAATGCTAAGGGGCCATAGACAGATATAAGAAGAGATGCTGTGAAGAAGCAATGTTCTGTATTTTTCCATTAATCATTCTTTGTTGTAAAACATTACACTTCCTGCTCCTCCCATCAGCACCTTGTTCTCAAACAATGATGTTCTGTGATATCCTTGCAAATGGAATCTTCTGGAATGGCAATATGCAATATGCAATATGTTACCACACCTCTGTCAAATCTCACCCGTTTTCTTTGGGGATCCTATTTACTTCTCAGCTTTTTTTGGTTATAGGTTAATGTTAGAATTTGCTTTATTTCTTTTAATGGTTTTATCATCCACTTGCTGATTACAATTCTGCAGGCTGCCCTGCTTTTCAGCTCTTTTCTTAAGTGTAGTTCAGACACATCCCTGAGTCCCCAAACAACAAATAGAAGTAAATATCCTGTAACTAGTAATTCACTTCAGGAAAATCAATTGTTATGTTAAGGGCAATTCTCCCTGAGAACTTCATTTGAATGAGATCTGAATATTTGCTTCCCAGGATTTAAAAGCATCACTTTCAGAGTTTATCACTCTTGACCTTTGAGATTCCTTTGAGATTCTGAGATTTTCAACAGCAGAAGCTGTCACTATCAGGCAAATGAAAGATTTGTAAATTGTTTTTATTTGGAGATGTGGGGTAGATCGACTGGTAATAGCATTTTATATATCAAAGTAGATTTCAGCATTTCAAATATAATTTTAAAGCTTAATGTTTTCTAACATAAGTCGGTTTCAAATGCTTTATGGACCAATATTTGAATATACCACTAATAAAGAATTAGAGAATATATTATTTTTTATTGATAATTTTCTTCCAATAACAAATAAACATCTATTATACAACAGACAATAGACCCCATACTGGAATCTGGACTGGCTACATAATCTATAGTACCCAGTGCAAAATGAAAATGCACATTTCCTTGTTTGAAATGATTAAAAATTTAATGTTCTTACAACAGAATATTAAACCATTTCTGGGGTCATTCTAAGCCTTGTGCTCCCTGTGACTGCACATGACACAAACCCATGGAACAGACATTGACTTGAAAAGTTGACCTGACCAAGTAAGTGAGAATCAGACTAGTCCCCACATAGGATGCAGAATGTTTCAGAATTCATTTATGCAGATTCCTTAAGCAACCACTTGACTGCACAGTTGATACCTCACAGTGGAGGAAATTTAAATCCTCTGTTCATGCATTTTGTACCTTCCTTTTTTTAATTGTTAAACAAAAGTCGCAGACCCCAAAACTGCCAGAGACACTATGTCCACCTCTACCAGTCAAATTAACCTATCTCAGCTTTCAGGCAATTCTTTATATACCATGAATTCAGCTTTAAGTCCAACTGAGAATTTTCCAGGATCTCTAGTCTTTAATTCTTTGGCCCTAGAAAGCCAGGTGGTCTCCAGGAGTTTTGCAGAAGGCCAGGGCTGTGTTTCCTCCAATCTATAGACCAAGTGTGTTTTCTAACTTGGCCCTGACTTGGTGACAAATTGTAGAAAGGATGGGTAAATGAATAAAGGACACCCTTTCCCATGGTGCAAGTCAGTCTCCAGTCTGCTTCTCTAGGGGACTTACCATGAGGGACGGGAGAATTGCAGACAGAGTAAGTACTAGGGAGGAGCGGCCACAGTGTCTGGAAGTCACAGCACCTGGTCTTGATACAAACAAAAAGTCACCATTTATTAAAAACTTGCTCTGAGCCAGCCATTAGGCCCACCTACTGACTGCACATATTCTTTACATGAAGGAAGCAACTATCTCCAGACAGAAGTTCTCTCATGATCAGATAACAAAGGATTGCCTCTGCTAGATGTCCCAGGGCAGAAGGCATAGTAGCTAATGTTTATGGTCTTTCCTTGATTTGCATAATTGTATTATCTCATTGTAACCCAGCCCTATAAAATAAATCAAGGAGCCTAGGTGAATGTCACTGCCCTTCATCTAGAGAGCAGTGTCCCACCTGGCTCCTGCTTTTCTAGATGTATGTTTATCTGTTTTTCTTTAGGCTCCTGTAGCCCCCTCTCAGGGAACCCTTCCTAACAGCTGTGTGGGCCGCAGCATTTACAAATACTCATCATATTCATGTTTCCAGGAGGAAATTGAGGCTCTCTGCAAGGTGAAGTAGGCTTATTAGTGAGTGCCCAAAGCAGGATGCAAACCTGAGCGTTTCTGCCACTGGTGCTCTCGCTCTTGGTCACCGCACAGTTCTGCTTGCTATGCCTGTTGGGTACCTGGGTGTGTAAGGGTTAAGATTCACACATTGGGTTGAAGCCCTCACTTGGTGCCCAAAGAGGCAGGAAGACATCTCCTGGGGCCCCACTCTGTGGTGGTTTCTCCAATATAGAACAGACTTCAGATATGACATTGCAGAAAGAGGTGTGCATTGTCATACTCTCTAAAGTGAGAGTTTTGTGGAGTGAAAATCAACTTCATCTAAAAATGGTGTTCCTCCAGCAATACAGGAAGTCGATGGGTGTGGACGAGCAGAAGAGATGAGGCTGGGGAGGGTTTCCGGGAGCCTCTGCAGGGAGCTGGGGGCCGTGACCTGGTTGGTTACAGAAGGATGTGGAGATGGCAGTGCTCCAGTGCCCAGCAGGTGGCCAAGGATGGATGCGCAGGGCAGCGAGAAAGGGAAGAGAGTGATCATGTTGATTCAGGCTTGAAGAACTTACCTAGAATTCTGAAATCAGGAAAACTAGAATCCATTTGTTTCTACTTCAGCATACATGTAGCGATTGTGTTTCTGTTTGATGGTTTTATATAAAGTTTAGAAGGAAATATATGGAGTTTGATGGGTATCAAGACTTACAGGTGCTAGGACCTTTAATGGTCTTAATTTGGCCTTGAACATCTGGTGGCACCTCCTTTCCTAGCACACATCCCTCTCATGGCGAGTTCCTCCCTGTGCCTCCCACCCCGACACACCTTGGGAAGATAAGAACTTTTCCCAGTGCCTTAGGACAATAACAGTCTTTCAGCTGCAAGCCTAGGTTAGGGGATGACAATAAGTAATCAAATTTTCAATATTCAAGACAAGAACACAAGGTCGGTGGGAGGACAGGATGAACAAGGCCCTAGCAGGCCCTAAAGTAAGTGATATGCATTTCTCCATTGTCTAGACTTGGTCTCACATACATTATTTTTTAAAGGAAAGGTTCAGGCAGGAATGAGGTGAACAGACAGGCAGGCAGGAAGAGAGGAAAAAGCACATTTTAATTTATTTTATTTAGCTGTTCATCTTGGTTGTTCCCCTGGGACCCTAAATCTTGAACCTGAGTCCTTGGGGGTGTATGTGGACTATACCCAGTAGACTTAACTATTAAACCACCAGAACACGCCCCACCCTCCACATCCAAATTTAATGTTTCATCTTCCAGTTTAAATAACTTTTTCTTAATTCCATGAAATTCACCTGAGAACTCTCCCCTTAAATTCATGTAAAATTCATATCCTTGTCAATTATAGAATTGATTCTAGATCCAGATCTGCATTTCTTCTCCACACATGCACCCCCAATAGCCATTGATTTATATATATATATATATATATATATATATATATATATGAATATATTTATATAGATATGTAGGGCATTAAAAACCTGTTGGATGTGACAAAATTATACTGATATCATAATAACATAATAACAATGTCTTTTTATATTAGCTTGCATTTATTAAGAACTTAACATATAGTCAGTTATTAATTTTCACAAAACTCTTGAGATGAGCACTCATATCCCCATTTATAACAGGGAAACTGAGGAATGCAGAGGTTAAAGTATTGCCTGATGTTGCACAATAAGCTCTTCATGGCTGTTTCACAATTCTCTATGATGCTCTTGCTTGGAAAAAAATGTTTTAATATTAATTATCTTATTAATTCTTTACTTCATACCACTGGGGATAAATTATTAAGCCCATTCTGCAGATAAGGACACTGAGCCTCAGGTTTAAGGTTTGCTCTTGCTTGTAAAGTACTTTTGATGACAGTTTTGGTGTAGAACATTCTTGATGAGAAACGAATTGGGGAATGACAGAGGAAGACAATGTGGGATGCTGAAAGATCTTACTTGAGAGGAATCATTCCTTCCTTCCACCCTTCCAGCAAGAGGGAAATAAAACTTAATAATCTGTTGTGAAGAACTGTTTTCAGCTGAAGTAAGAACGGCTAGCCCCCTGGGATAGGGAATTCCCTGGTGGGTTTTATGGAATTAATGAAAGGGATCTACATGAGAGGATCTACACTCACATATTTTTGAACGGAATTGAATCCAACTCTTTGGTATACATTTTCCTCTTGAACAATCTAATGCCAATTCAAAAGTAAACGAAACAGATTGCTTTCTAAAACATTTAGCCTTTTGCAAGATGCAAGGTCCTTCAGACTCCTGTAATTACCCTCACATTATCGCTACACATCAATTTAGTGTCCAGATTGAAAAATGAAATAAATGTTTACCAGAAATCCATTTACTTGCCGACTTCAACAATGAGTCCTGGATGAGAAATGATATTTTCTGAGCCGAGGGGTGTAATTTCACTACCCGATGCCATTGTCAATGTCTCATCAATGGAAAATCTATACACTTCCATCAGTTTCCTAGATCCTGGTACCTTAACCTAAAAAGGGCCCTTTCTTTTGCAGAGACCTTCAGGTCTGATACGGTTTTAACTTTTTCATGTCATCAGCAAAGCTCCAACTGCTTCCTGATGGAAGAAAATTGTGAAAAATGATTGGAAAGTGTTTTCCAGTTTCTAACAATGACCTCAGGAAGTGAATGCAATTGGAGAGGACCAGCTCAGCCTCTCAGCATTTCTGTCGCCCCAGGGGTCTTTTCTTCTTTTTCCTGTTTCATTATTTTTGTTTTTGCTGTATTTGTTGTTGCCTGGAGTTAGCTGGGTCACTATCTCCTTTTCCTAAGGGACAGGGTGACTCCACTGGGAGTCTGTTTTAGCTAACCCTGGCAGGAGAGCTACTACAGGCTTCATTCACCACGCAGCCCTGCTCCAGCCCCAACGGCTCCAGGAGACTTGGGATCCTGTTAGGCTCCCACACCTGGCCTTTTCCTTGCCCTGGTGAAAGCTTGGACCTGTTAATGTGTCCATCAGTCTTCTCCTATCTTTGCTGTTTGACCAAATTCCTTACAGTTGCTAGCCTGTTGATAGTCTTTCACTGTTTTTCAGAATAAAGGTTTTTTTTTTTAATTCTAAAGTAAGTTTTTGGTCTTTTCCATAGGAACTTGGAAAGAAAGGGGGTAGCTAAATGCATAAACTCAATTTGCCATCTTAGAACGGAAGTCTTGGCATCCTTTTCAAAAACAATTGCTAATACAATTTATAGTCCTGTTTATAGCATGCAAGTAAAAAGCCCACAAAACTACTCAGCACTGTAGGAAATGAATGGTTTATTAAACTGTTGACTGCGTTCTAATCCTGACTTCAGAATGATTAACTAACAAATCCGTCATCTGGGAGAAAACTGGCTTGTCAGTGATTAATTCTTAAACTATTCTTATTTGAGGGTATTGTTTAGTTTTTATTTGGGAGAACTTCCAGACTTGTTGGGGAAAAATATACACGTTTGTCTTTAAATGAAAACAGAAATAACTGATGTTTAATGCATGGCCGTAGACATGTTTCATACATTTGAATTGATCTTATTTTTTTTTTAATGTAAAAAGAACCAGAATTTCAACAGACTCTAAAGACATCAATACTAGTTTATGTGAATTTAAGATTAAAAGGGGAATTTATTGCAAGGATATGATGGGAGTCAGTTCTCCCAGAATCTGCAAATGAGGTGAAACTAGAGAAGGTTATCAGTTATCATATATTCATTCAACTGCCAAACACAGAAAATCAGATAAAATAGATTTCCTAATTCAAATAACCAAATCCAGAGGTAGGAAGGGTGACCAGGCTGGGTAGGAATATGATTAATTTTGTTTCACCTTCTCCCTGCCTTACACCAATGCCAACTTCACCCTTACTCTGGTCTCCATGGTCACTAGAGAACAGTCAGCAATCTTTGAGGTTATATTATTCTTGTTTTATCCCAGGTTCCCAGAAAAATTGGTATGTCATATTCCATTAGGGACTGGGATCTGATTTGGGGGAAGCAAGAGAAGGAAAAAGGAGAATGAGATAGGAAAAGGGAAAGAGTGAGTACAATGGTAGTGGGGTGGTCTTCAGAAAGGTTGCCTGTCTGCTTGTGTCAGGATTGGTTGTCTGTAGGAGCTCTTTCATTGCCATATGGAGCAGAGTGTGTGACTTCTCATCAATAGACTAAAAATGACAGCAGTCTGGGTCCATATCAAGAACAGCAGACTGTTGCTGGGGCCCTGCTGATCTATCAACAAGGTAAAGGCATGCATCTGGGATAGTACAAAACCTCCCAGCTGGAGTGGGGTTCTCTTCCAGAATTTGCTTCAGATATGTAAGGACATCTCTCTACCCTTACAATCTCTACCCCCTTTAATCGCCTGACCATTATCTTCCTTTATATCATTGGCTTCACTTGGCGCACCCATACCTTGCTGAACCAACACCTATACCAAATGTGTAGGGGTATGATAAGTACGATAAGTATGATGAGTAATCCCCTCTACCACATGATACCACCTCTACCCCACTTCCCCGCCCCTCTAGTAGCCTCAATTTTGCTGTCAAGGTCTAAAGATTTATCCGATTTTATTCAATCAGTTCATTTGCATTGCTCTCTGTATTCTAGAGATTCCAGGTATTGAAAATCATCAAATGTTTGTCTTTCTCCTTTGACTTATTTCACTTAGCAAAGAACCTTCAAGTTCCCTTCATGTTGTCCCAAGAAGTCCAATTTCATTCTTTTTAATGGCTGAGTCATATTTTATTGTGAATAGATACCAGATCTTCCTTATCCATTTATCCATCTATTGGTACTTAGGTTGACTCCTCATATCTTGGCTATTATAACTAATTCTGCAATAAACATTAGGGGGGTATACATATTTTTGAGTTAATATTTTTATATTCTTTGGATAGATACCTAGAAGTGGGATTGCTGAATCTTAGGGAATTACTATATTTTTTTGAGGAATTTTCTCTGTTTCCAAAGTGACTGCACAAGTCTGCACACCCACCAACACTGCATGAAGATTCCTTTCTTTCAACACAGTCACCAGCATTTGTTGTTTCTTATCTTTTTAAAATAGACTGCACTGACCAGTATAAGGTAATATCTCATTGTGGTTTTGATTTTCATTTTTCTTATAATAAATAAAAAAGAGTATTTTTTTTTCATGTGCCTATTAACCATCTGTATGTCTTCTTCAGAGAAATGTCAGTCTAGATCTTCTGCTCATTTTTTGATTGGGTTATACACTTTTTGCTGTTGTTGAGTTGTATAACTTATTTATATGGCTTGGATATTAGCTCCTTGTTATATGTATGATGTGCAAATAAAACACCTTCTCATTCTGGTGATACTAGCACTGTACAAAAACCTTTTTAGTTTGATGTAGTTCATGTGTTTATTGTTTTCTTTTATTTCCCTTGCCATTGGAGTCAGGTCTCCAAAGATATCTCTAAAGACTATCATGAAATGCATGACCTATGTTTTCTTCTACACATTTAATGGTTCCCAGTCTAATGTGCATGTCTTTAATCCACATTGCATTATATTTTGTATGTATGGTATTAGGAAGTGCTCCAGTTTCATTCTTTTGTATATGACTATCTAGCTTTCTCACACCATTCATTAAAAAAGAACTTCCTTTCTCTATTGTAAGTTCTTACTTCTTTGTCATTAACCGATCATATATGGTGTGAGTTTTCTTCTGGGTTCTCAATTCTATTTCATTGATCTGTGCAAGTATTTTTTATTTAAGTACCATGCTATTTTAATTCCTGTCACCTTGTAGTATATTTTGAAGTCAGGGAGCATGATACCTCAATTTTTCTGCTTTTTCCTCAGGATTGGTTTGGTAATTTGAGACTTTTGGTGGTCCCATACAACTTTTGGTCTTACTTGTTCCATTACCTTGGAATTTTGAATGGAATTCTGTTAAAACTGTACATTTATTTACATAAAATATCCATGTTAACAATATTAATTCTTCCTATCCATGAGCATGGACTTTTAAAAACCTCTTTGTCTCTTCTATTTCTTTTAATAATATTTCATAATTTTCATTGTACAAGTTTTCACCTCTTTTGTTAAGTTTATTCCTAGGTACTGGATTCTTTTTGATGTGATTATAAATGGAATTGTTTTCTTGATTTCTTTTTCTGGTTACTTGTTTATGTATAAAAGCATGATGGGTATTTGTAAATTAATTTTATAGCCAGCCACCTCACTATACCTGTTTATAGTTTCTAATAGTATTTCTTTCAGTGGAGTCTTCAACATTTTCTATTCTATTATTATCTTGTCATCTGCAAATAGTGATAATTTCACTTCCTTTCCAATTTGGACTCCTTTTACTTCTTTCTCCTACTTTTTTTTGGCCATACATATCTATTTTGCTATTCTCTTTCTAAAGAGATTTAGTGTCCAAGTTATAAAATATGGCCCCTAATAGCATGGAATTTTAATTGTTCCAAATGTAGCCAGAGTCAAAGAGATCAAATCTTTCCTTTGTATTGACCTAACTTGAGTCTCATGTCCTCTCCTGGACCAACCCAGCATTAGCCAGAGGGATGAGTTCACATTACAAAGGTGCCTGATAGAAATCTGCTCTTATAAAAGAGTCATTTTGAAGGGGAAGGGTGTTTATAGAATAACAAAATATTTATAACATCCCTGAAGAGGTCCATGTTCATGAATTTTAAGTAAAAGAAATTGAAGTTTGTATTTGCCTCAAACATTACCTATACATGACATCTCTGACCCTATTCAATCTTTGTTAGTGCCAACCAAATATAATCCACACTACTGCCCTGTCGCTGGGCAACATCCTATTAGTTGCTGTGATAGCTCCTGTTTCCATTTCATCGATAGTGATCAGGTCTCCATCCCACTCCCAAAGACACTTAAGTTCAAAACCAGGTTCTTGAAGTCCTACTGCTTATTAAAATATCCAGGAAATCATTTTCAGCCTGAATAGTCAATTCATTGTATAAATGTGCTCGTGCTATCTTAAAGATACATTCCACATGTTTTAGGTACTCATTCAAATACCTCTTGCCCCCAATGGGCGATATATTACTAGTACTGAAGCTTCCAGCCAAACACACTGAGCCCTGTGACTTGAATGTAGAAATCCCAGTTGCATAAGTTAATATAAAGGGCAAGGAATTCGTGGTTGCCCATTAAAGATCTGAAGTGAAAATAAAAAATTAATCCCAAGGACTAACCCAAGAACAGAGAAGTGACAAAGAAATGATGGTGTCCTTCAATGGGTAAATGGAATAGCAAGCAGGAATATTACTCACGTAATTGAAAGTAGAGCTATCAAGTCACAGAAAGATGTGAAGGAAGCTTAAATACATCTTACTAAGTAAAAAAAGACACTTGGAAAGGTTACATCTGTATGTTTCCAACTCTTTGACACTCTGAAAAAAAAGCAAAACTATATAGACCATAAAATATTAGTGGTTGCCAAGGATTGGGGTTGGAGGAAGGGAATAAATAGTTGGTCCATAGGGGAATCTTAGGGCAGCAAAATTATTCAGTGTGATGCTGTAATGACAGAGGCATGACATCACACATTTTTCAAAATCCATAGCACTGTGCAATACAGAGTGCACCCTCAGATGTGCTATAGACTTTAGCCAATATTGTATCAATATTGGTTCATTAATTATAACTAGTATCACACTATTGCAAGACATTAATAGCAGGGAAAAATGTGACTGGAAGAATATATGGAACTCTACTTTCTGCTCAATTTTTCTGTAAGTCTAAAACTGCTATAAAAATATAGTTTATTATATGAAAAACTAAAGAAAGAACAAAGAAATGGTGGTGGTAGGAACAGTAGGGAAGAATGATGTTCCCTTGGATGAGCATGAAGGTAAAGGAAAGGACAATGCATATCTGGTCCTTGGCAACATTTCCCTTGAGCATAAATTGTGGTGATGGTTTGTGTTCCTTGTTTCCTCATCTTGGGAGCTGCATCCTTCGCCTGTTCACATGACTCTTGGGTGGAGTGGACTTCTCTTGAGCTTATTCTTTATGTGACGCCACCTTCCTGTCTGCATTTTGGTTGACCCAAGAGATGGCATGTTGCTCACATTGAACCCATTAGACTCAAAGAGAGATGTGATCTCTTTGAATTTAGATGAACGTCTTATTTTATGTACAACAACAAAAAAAGTGTCCATCCAAAGATCGTGATCAGAGAATAGACTTTTCTCCCCTTTAAAGACTGTAACTTGTTTCTTTGGGACTATTTTCCAATCTCATTTCTTAATGAAGTAAAGATTTTAATTCTAGTCTTTAAAATACAAATTCCTCGAAGATGTGAATTCTCACTGCACATCAGCCTTCCAAATCATGCTGTTCATGGCACCAGTGGTAGTGGAGATGATGATAATGATAGAAGAAGACACTCAGAAAATCTTATACCTGTCTAGTCACCAGTAAAGTAACATGTCTTCCTTTGTCTTTCCAGAGGCATCATGAGGATGTTGGAGGCTGTCTGTCCATTCCCCACAAAGCAGTGGCTCTGTGACTGTGAGCTCTACTTGAGGTGAAGAGAAGCCTGAGACTCACTGTGGTTGATCCCTCCGTCTCCAGTCTCAGATGGCTGCTTATGACAGTAGGTAGGCTACCAGAAACAAAATTACACAAACTGCATACAATGACATTGTTATGCCTGTTAATATTTCAGTCCTTTCTGAGAGCTGAGAGTGTTTCCCCATGCACAAACTCTATTCTTGGGCTTCCTGTGAGTTAGGTAGTTAGAAGAAATCTTAACACATCTAAACAATATCAAGTTCTCTTTAGTGTGCATGAAGAGAGCTTGATGACATCAGCAGCAGTGTCTGTGCCCTCCCCACACAATGCTGAGGAGCTTCTGTGCATGGGTGAGCGAGCATCTTATGGCCTGAATGATAATTAGGAAAGCCATTGAGAAAATGAGAGAGACATCCTGCAAATTAAAGGAAGTTGAATGTAAAAGGAAATGAAATCTCTCCTTTTTAAAATAGAGAAGCTATCTTTTCTACCAACACGTTGATCCTTTTTTTCTTGGCTTCATCCTAATCCATGCTCCCCCTTTATCTTTTCTTGGGTCCTCATTCAGATTTTCTGAACTGAGTTGATGTTGCTTCAAAACAACAGTGTGGTTTATGTAGGTGTGTCATTAAAAGAACAACATGGCTTCCAGGCATCTGACACATGGTGAGTTCGTGCTCTGTCCTCAGTATAGCGGGTTCACCTCCTCCCGTGACACAGAGACTGCTAAGTGTCTGGAGCATGGCAGACTCTGGTTGGACAGTGATTATTTTATTCAACAGAATGCAAAGACAAGTGACATGGCATTGACATACTGGTCTGAGGACCTTAAAGGATGAGGAAAGGTTGCCTTACAGGGTTCTTCTTTCCTACAATGTGGGACCATTGGTCATTTACTTAGCGTGTCTCCAAGTCATTGGCTCCTTTTGGAACTGTAGTCAAGCTCACTCAAGTCTCTAGTTTAACTTGATGCCTTCCAGACATTAACATGCATGCACAACACCCACCTAGAATCTTGGAAAAAATGCAAATTTGAATTCACTAGGACTGGGGTGGGCTGACAAAATTCTGCATTTCTAACAGATGCTGCTGTGTGCTAATCATAGCTGAGCACGCTGTTTTATAACAGCCTGTCACCATGACTAGGTGGAAGAACAGAATCACCTGTGCTTCTGGACTTTTCCAACCTGTGACTTCTTCCATAAAGGGGGTGGGAAATGGAACTATGACTGGTGGAGCCTCTCTCACACCCCAGGCATGAAGCCAAGCAGCCAGCATTTAATTATATTATCTCAGCTGATGAGACTCTGAACAACTTGAATAAGAAAGTGATTAAGTAAACCTTGGTTTTTGGAGTCCCTCCCCTTTCTGACATTATATGTAACTAAGGTTGCCAAGGCAACTAAATACGCCCAAGATGCTAAATCTGAGAGGACAGGAGCTTCAAGAATGATGAAGAGCTTCAGACACATGCTATAGAAAACCCCAGCTCCAAGAAAAACCTGCCCAAAATAGAGGTGTGCTGATGCAAATCAGTAACCACTGTCATTCTCTCTGTGAGGACAGGTCAGAAACCTCCACCGTGTCTCATCAGCCTCCAGTGCTGCCAGGAGCTCTCCTGGCAGCGGGAAACCTCTGCAAACGTTTCCCTAGGACACTCTAGATCTGAGGGAAGAGCCACCTTGAACCCATAATGAGGGCACAATGGACTGCGCTGCACCCTGTAGGATGACCTTTCTGAGAACTGGTGAACCAGAGCAGTTATCACAGGCCCTACCTAAGTCCTATGCATTGAGTAGTTTGAATGTTTGGTTAGAAGTTCTCCAAACCTAGGTAGAGAACTATTCTTCTGGGTTGCTTGGCTATTTGGTCAAGGGGATGAGAACACTCAGTCGCGAAACTTAAACATTCCTGGTGCTGTAGGGTTGACCCCATGTATCAGGACCCAAATTGGTTTCTTTGTAGGAAGCAGACATGTGGAAAGATTTTTCATTGAAAGTGTCCCTAGCAATAGTTTGGGGAAATGCCTCAATCTACATTCCTACTTCTCTGATCATGCTGACACAAGACCTTCCTCTTCAAGGTAGGGCTCCTGCTTATTGAAGAAACTGAGAGGAGACAATTAAAGATGGTTTTTAACCAAGCTTCAAACTTAGCTGATCAGAAATATCTCTTTGATTGTTGAAAAGAGTAGCACGTGAGAGCGTTTTCTGTATTGACTGGTAATTGATTGTTGAAAAGAGTAGCACGTGAGAGCGTTTTCTGTATTGACTGGTAATCTATGCTGAAGATTTGTTATGGGTATGACATCATGTTAAGAACTGTGAGAAATAACAAAAGTTATGCCTCACATTTTTATTATCTGACATGGAATAGGAATTATGTATTCTAAAAACACTTATCATGTATTAGAATTTATAAGCACTTTCATTTAAATTATGCTATTTGTTAAACCAGTGAAGTAAAAAAAAAAAATCAGCATTTTGCAGAAAAATGACCTCTGAGAAAATTTTTTGAAATAAATTTTCAACATAAATTAGTTATCTAGAGGTGGATTTGGGATTAAATTTAGGTTTTGATGTAATTTCTTTTCACAGTGCCCAGAACCACTTCAGCCTCTGGAGTGAGCGAGGGAGGAAAGAGAGTGCCTCTTTTCAGAACCCTTATTCTAGAAGATTCTTTAGTATGTGCATTTAGTTGAGAGGGATCTGTCCCTGTACCCTTTTCTTTTCCTTCTATGACCCCGTCATTCTACAAAGGGCACAGAATTTGCTGACTCATAACCTTTGAAAATGAACCTTTTTCACCAAAGAAAGCATACCCCCAGGACTTCATCTTGGCTTAGCCACAATCACTTCCCTTAAGTAAAGGATAAGAAGCAGAGCTCCTGTGTACAGCAGGAAAGCCACACCAGAAAGGAGCTGTATTGTGCTTGCATTCGAGCTATTTTTAACTGGTCACAATTTTGTAACCATCTGTGCTCTCCTAAATTACTTTGTCAAGGACTACCTGTCCTGCCAGTTGACCACCTGTCCATAAACATTCCAGGCAAAGGATGTTGTTTTATTCTTCCTTATTTCTCCAATTCCTAGCAGAGCTTCCTAAACAGTAAGTGTTTGATCATGATTATTAGACTAGCCTAAGGGTGTTAAGGAGAAGCCTAGAAAACTCCTCTCTTTGTCATAAATATCCTCCAGGATTCTCTCCTGTCGGGGAAAATCTTGCAAATCATGGATTATAACCTCTGTGGTAGAGGTTCATTGAACTGGGAGGGAGAAAAGACTCTCCAGGGAATGTTCAGTTATACCACTTCCTTGAAGTCTCTTTCCCTCATTCCTCTTGCCCAGCCTTGGCTTGGTTCATTCCATCAGACTCTGGACCAAGAAAGGACCAAGGATGCAAATTCCCATGCCATGCCACTCAAGAGATGCTGAGTCTGCAGATGTGGATAGAGACAAGCCATACTCATTTTCAAAGACACTCAAGGTGATTCAAGTGACTCAGAGTGAAAGCGATCAAGTGGCCCCTACTCCTTAGTTTGAGAAAGCAAAATATTAAGCAGAAATTTTATGTAAGGCAATGGGGTACCATTCCTGGGGCGGGGATCATAAATCTGAGTCATGCCCAGTCTGTTTGCACTCTAGCAAGTAATCTAGAAAGGAACTTCTGGGTCCTACCAGGACCATCCTGTACGAATATGATGCTCTTTCCCACACAGAGTAACAATGCATGACACCAGGCTTTCTCCAGTTTAGGTAAGAGCGTACTCCACTCCTCCTCCACCAACTGAATTATTAAGTGTTTTCTAAGTGTCGGTCACTATGTGGAGTCTTTCACATGGTTCACCTCATCATCACAATAATTCTATGGGTTATTTCTCCAATCGAGAGGATAAAACTGAGGTCCAGAGAGGTGAAGACATTTGTCTAAACATAAAGTGAAAGTGGCTTAGTTGGTATATACCTCCACATGACATAGTTCCACACACCATCATCGTCTTACCATGATGCTGTGCTCTCCTGCATTTAAATTGAACAGGTCTGGGGTTGGGGAGCAAGATTGCTCAATGGGGCTTTTTTCTACCTGAAGGCATTTCATCTACCACCAACACTGCATTTCTGTTCTGTGTTCTAGGTGAAATCTTTCCTTCCTTTGGACATTTGTTCAAAGGACTCAAATACAAGATGAATAGGAAGTCTGGTGGGGAGGAGGGGAACCTTAGTATTTAATTGCAGAGCTGGGTGAGCATACTTATCTGCCATGAAATTTGACCTTTGCCCCATATGAGCCTGACGTTGGGTGCAGAGGCAGCCCCTGGCCAGAGCCAACCAAGGTAAAGGTCAGCTGAAGCCCAAACTCAGACCACTTCATTTCCTGGATATGTTGGTTTTGGCAGGATCTGACCTGTACAAAACATTCATCTTGAAATCCAAGTTAAAAAAAAAAAAAACTAAATGGGAGAGAGAAAATTTATAGGATCAACATAAAACACAACTGGAATTAGGAATTGGTTAAACTCTTAGTTTAACCATAACTTAAATAACTGTTCTGCATAAATTAGGAAATATATAGGTAAACATGCTATTTATATTTATTTAATTTTTTAAGGAAAGGTTCAGGAAGAAATGAAGGTAAATAGGTATAGTCAGGCAGGAATAAAGAGGAGGAAGAAACACTTTATTTTATTTTTATTTGTTCACATCGGTTGTTTCTCCCACCCAGGACTTGAACCCAGGGGTATGTGGCCCACATCTTTTGGAGGTGATTGATCTAAGTGCTATTCCACCAGGGTGTGCAAAAATATTATATTATAAATTAATACTATCTCAGTAATTTTCTCCTACACAATTCAAGACCCAGAACATGGAGTTTGGATTAGAAACACCTGGATTTTCATTCTACTTCTACCACTTACTTGAGCTACTGATTAACCTCAGGGACTTAATTTATTAAATTTGAATTGTGGACAATAATATCTGCTTGAAGAGTTATGCGGGAAAGTTTCTCTATAAATTGTAGTTGCTATGATAACACCTGCAGAACTCATTGTCAAAGTTAATGGGGTATCTGAAGAGGACCCTAATTACATGAAGTCTACAACTTTTGGTCATTCTGATTTCAAGAATAATAATCTAGAATTTTAATTGGTATATGCTTGCTTCTTTGAGCTCACAACACTTTATACGTAAATAGAAAACTTATGACAGTCCTTTGATGTAAAACAGCACTTATTTTCTTAATTTGACAAATGGTGATATAAGGATTAGCAAGACTAAATGGTTTACCCTCTCGATTTATAAAAGGTAGAGCTGAGACATCCACACCAGCCTTTTGAAACTAAGTGCAGAACTAATGCTACGCTACCCTCCTAGAATTCATATCATTCATCTTTGAAGTGCCCAATGAAAAGACACACTCCTCAGCTCTCATTTAATTATTAGGAAATTATGTTCCAGATAGAACATTTTTATTCAGATGATACAGAAAATAAGCAAGAGAAGTGGGATTTCTAAGGGAGACTTTAGCATCTAACAAATTAGCCAGAGAAGATGGGAAAGGTATAGGCTCCACTGCTTGTTTGCTGTGCAAATTGGGTGAATTACTTGACTTCCTTAGGCTGAAGTTTCCCAGCTTCTGAGTTGAGAATAACAGTATCAACTTGATAATATTGCTGTAGTGAATAAATTATAGATATATACCTTGCAAATAGATACTCAGTAGACAATTTCCTCTACCTCATGTGCTAGACTGACAAATGTCTATTTGGCAAATTTGATAACTAAAGCTCTGGAGTCACGAAGAATGCTCATGCCCACAAATGAGTTCCAGTGGGTACTTGGCAGGGGTGGCCAAGGATCTCTGCCATTCTTGGTCTCAGCTGTCCTGAAGCAGAGTTGTTCCTGGAAGGGGCACTGAAAATACTTTGGCCTCTGTAAGTAGGTTGACTCCCTCCCTTTGCTGTGTAAGGGTAATTGCCAGTAAGGGTGTTAATGTGATCTAAATGTTGGAGTGGATTGTCTGCTCTGGATGACTTAGAGGCTGATAACTAATAGATATACGAGCACTGAAGTTCAGGCTTAATGTGAGCACGTGCTTGCCTAAGAACAAGACTGGGACCATTAGCTCACAGCATGAAGCTCGTGAGGCTCTATGAAATGATCACAGCACTCACTTGCTATTCCCCTCAGAGCCACGATAAGTCCTGAGTCCCATTACCAGTTGTTGAAACCTCATTCCTCTGGCTCTATTTGTAGTCTACCTGCACACAGGGGCAATTCTCAAAGGTGGGAGGAGGAAATCCATTAGATTCTTAGGAGACAAGTCTTTCTTCCTAGTGTTCACTTTCTCTTGGCAGACAAGGTACTTGAAGCAACTAAAATATTTGTAGCTCTGTCGTGTGTGTGTGTGTGCAAGCTCACCGGCTAACCAAAAGGAATATTATTTTCATAATTATCTCCTAGATGGCCATGACTCGAATGCTGTGAGAGTCAACTTAGGTGACGATTATTAGCAAAAACCAGGCTATGATGGAATTGCCTCTGAAGGAGCAATCTTCATACTTCTTGGTTCGAGTCCCGGGTCCCAGGAGAGACAACCAGTGTGGACAACTAAATAAGAATAAAATAAAGATGCTCCTTCCTCCTCTCTCTTCTACCTGCCTGCCTACTAGCCTTCATTCTTGCCTGCACCTTTCCTTTAAAATAAAGCAAAACAAAACCAGGCTATGAGCATAATTCTCAATTTGGGCTCTTTTACAATGAAGCCTGTGGATTTGACCCTGGTTTGGTGAATTGTACAATTTAAGTTCTTGCAATGTTCCATCTGGCTCATCCTGGTGAGAAAATCTCCAGTTGTTTCTTTCTATTTTGATTTGATTTTAGGATGTTCTAATTTGATGTTAATATTTTAGATAAGAAATAGCAATCAAATGATAGCCAAACTCTGGATTGCCTTGACCCCAGGAAAAGCGGCCAGTGGGGGCCAAGAAGAGCCTGTTTTCTAGTACTTTCTATGGGTATGGGCTACTTTTCAGTCACAGGAACCAGGGTGCTTGCCTCCTTGTCTCCTCTGTGGCCTCCCTCACCTCCTGGAGTTAGGCGAGCAGGTCTCCACAGCTCTGAAGTGATCCTGAGGGTCCCAGTGATATTTAAAACTCTCCCTCCTATGTACTCTCTCCGGGAGGCTGTTGAAGGCCTGAGTCATCATATGGTAGTTTTCTACTATTGCCGTGACAAATTAAATCTAGTGACTTCACAACACAACTTTCTTATTTTATAGTATTGGAGACCAGAAATCTCACAGAGGTTTCACTGGGATAAAATCAAGGATTGGCAAAGCTACCTTCCTTCTTGGAGGTGCTAGGAAAAAGTCCATTTCCTTGCCTTTTCAGGCTTCTAGAGGCCACGTACCTTCCTTGAGACATGGTCTGCATCCTTGATCTTCAAAGTCAGCAAGGTCTGGCTGAGTCTTTTTCATGCTGCCCTCTCTTGTTTCTCTTCTGCTCCCCTTTTCCACTTTTAAGGACTCTTAGGATTGTCTGAACCTGGATAGCACAGGATAATCTTATCTCAAAGTCAGATGATCAGCAACCTAATTCCATCTGTCTCTTTAATTCCCCTTTGCCAAATAAACTAATATATTCATAGATCCTGGGGATTAGGTTGTGGACATCTTTAGGGACCATTATTCAGCCTAATACACCTCATCCCCCCGTTTGCCACAGGGATGCACAGGACTGTTATGGAAAGCAAGCACGGGCAGGTTCTAGACTCAGAGCAGCCTCACCCACTGAACAGCCTCCTGTTGCCAGTGACAGATGTTTGTGATCAGTCTCCCCTGGCAGTCTTCCCAGCATGTGGTCTGAACCAATTTACAGAGATCCCAACACTCTTTCCCTTTCAACTGATACAAGTTGTGTCCTCAGTAATCACCCTGTAACCCACCTACCTAACTCTACCTTGAATGGAAATGTCATATTGGGGGAAACACAGCTATATTTTCTGAGAATTTAAAAATCAGGTCATGAAAATCTGCTCTAGACAGAGTGTCAGCCCTTGACATAGGCCTGGGTGACTGGTACCTAGAGATTTGTGCTAAATTTTCTTCACTAGCCCCAGGACTGGCATATGATCCAGGCCCAGCAATGGAAGCATTTAACCTTCTGGTCAGTCCAGATCTAAAGATGAGCGTATGACCCAAGTCAGATGTGGCCTGGACAGTGATGCTTATAGACATTATGTGTTCCTGCCCATTCTTAGTCACCTTGCAGTTAGGCAAGGTCATTTGGCTGATTTTGGCCACAAACAAAAGAGAGAAGAAACGATACTAGTCACTTCGGGGTTGAAGCAGTAGAAAGCCATGCCTGTTTCTCTAGTGTTCTCCTTTCTCTGCTGCAGTAATAGAGGAAAATTCAAATTCTAAGAGATGCAGTCACAAATGGTGGTGTCCATCATCCTGGGTCCCTGATAGCCAATAATACGCACTACTGATATAATGGTGAGCAAGAAATAAGTGATGTGGAGCCTTGGATTTGGGATTGACTGTTACCAGCATAGGCTGTCATAGCAGCTCAATAAGAGGGTTTCCTGAGGATTCCCAGAGCTTTCAGGAAAGAGTACCTCACTCTTTCTCTGACACTAGTCACATTTTGAAACATTTTGAGCTGAGAACTTCCAACAGCCGTCTTGCCACCATTAGAAGAAGGCCTCTCTGAAGATGAAGCCACTCAGAATCAAATGAAACCAAGAGATGAAGAAAGAAAAGAAGCTCACTTGAATCCTTGACTACAGTGAGCACGAAGTCAGCCTGACCTTATGAATCTCTGTCATGTGAGAAAAACATTCCTTTTTTTTTTTTTTTTTTTGCTTAAGCTAATTTGAATTGTGCTTCTGTCCTTTGCAATGGCAAGAGTCCTCACAATCATAGCTCTTTCTTCTGACTGACTCACGGGGCAATCTAAAATTGTCCTTTTTCTTCTCTAAGTCTCTTCCCACAGAAAGCAAGATGCTTGCATATCAGAGTGGGGTCCTCGACACAATTTGTTACCCTTAGAAGCTATAATTCTTCCAAATTCTATATGTATGTCACCTTTCCCATTGACTGAGAAGGAAGGGTATGTTAATAGTCAGGAGCTGAGACACAATATAATCATCAAATCACTACTAAAGGTAAGAATTTACCAGTGATCAAAAATAAAAGAAAGTAAATATTGATGCTTTCAACATGCAGAGAAAAATGATACAGATAAGTGATTCTGCCCTATCCCACTATAATACTCTTTCTAGGCATTTATTTGTCTTTACATATTTTCTGATCTTTAGTTTGGACCTTCCAGAAAATGATCAAAGTTTTGAGGTTTTCCCCCAGCAGAAATGATGAATGTGCATAGACACATCCATAGTCTCTCTTTTCTTCCCTCTATGAGCCAGAAAGGAAGAATGGAGGCAACCATTGCTTGGAACGAGGTGACACTCTGTGGCCATGGAATTATACCAAGATGACAAGTCCACTGAGGGGTCAAACCAACTTAGCTGACCTCCATCTCATGCTTTAACCAACATGCCACATTCTGACCAGTTGCCTAGGCTGAAATGAACCACATTTTGATGTGACCTGAACTGACTCCCACAATTCTAACACATGATTCCTCAGAAAGCTCCCTGAATTGACCAAAGGAAACTCCAATCTTAAAATAGGCCTATGACTTGGAGGCAGCAGATTCAGAATTTTCTTAACCTTGACCACAACTGTGAGTCATTGGACAGAACTAACCCTTCCTTAAGTGGTCCTGGCTCTAACTCAAGAATTCAATAAGATTTCTAGGAGGGATGATATTTCTGACCGAAGATCAGATTCAATATTTTCAAAAGTCCTATTGTTAACTGATAACTTTTATTTAACAAGGGAATATATATGCATATGTGTGAACAGGTACTATTATGATTATCTGGAAATTATCATAGAAGATTGAGAATTTTATAGTCATAATGACCTCTGGAGAAGAGCCTTTATGCAGTGTTCCCATCCTGCTGATCAAAGACAGAATACATTAATAAAAATTTCAAAGGATGTATTAATCCATTGTGTTGCCATCTTGACTTCATGTCTAAGTAGTATCTAACTTGGATGAATAGAAATTGGATGCTGTTGATAGACTCCTCATTACTCTTGGTAATTATAATGTTAATGGTATAAAAGACAGCAGTCCCTCCTTATCCTTGGTTTTGCTGCTTTTTGAGGTTTAAGTCACCTACAGTCAACTGAGGTACAAAAATATTGTGTACAACAAAATACATCATTTGGTAAGTTGTTTCTCTGGGCCTGGATTTAAACAAGATACTAAAGTCATCACCAACAAAATATAACTCTTGAAAGTTATAATGCAAGGAACAATGATAAGGAAAACTGATTATTTTAATGTCTATAAATGAATGGCAGTTGTTAATAAAATACTCCTGAAAATGCTATTTCATGCAATATTTTTCACATTTTTAATTCTTTTCTTTTGTAGAAGCAGGGTCATAAATCTCACTGGAACATAATGACTAGCCTTCTGACAACCTGAGTTTGTCTCTGTAAAAGTTCTACTGATAGCACCTGGCTCCCTTTGATACAGAATGTAACACTATGTTTAGATTTAATTTGCAAGTATAGAAAGTAGGCTTCAAGGAAGTGATAAAAATCAGAGACTGAGAAGCCACAATGGGTATGTGCTGGGATCACTGAGTGATTGTGTGTGGGACAAGGAATGGGAGTGGGGGAGGGAGGGAGAAATACTAGATTGTAACTGCAAGCTCTCCCAATCCTTCGCACACGTCTGGAGGCTCATTTTCTTTTTTAAACTGAATTTTCTTTTATTTACATTGCTGCATGCATTTTTGAATATTGAACTCCCTCCTCAGTCTGTGAGTATTTCACACCACACTTACCACCCAGGTTCCAATGTCCTTTACCCACCTCGTTCCCCTGTCTTCCACACACCACCCGTCCCTTCCCACCACCCCATAGGCCACTGTCACATGTTCTGTGAGTTTGGGGTCAGGGCGGGGTGGGGGGTTTGTTCACTTGTTTTATTTCATTATGCTCCGCATATGAGTGAAAACAATCCTGATGTGTCTTTTTTCTCTCGGCTATTTCACGTTACATGGTTCCGTCCAGTTCCATCCAGGTTATTGCAAAGGGCACAGTTTTACCTTTTTTTTTTTTTTTTTTCAGCTGCATAGAATTCCATTGAGTATCTGCACCACAACTCCTTATCCAGTCATCTGTTGATGGGCACTTCGGTTGTTTCCATGTCTTGGCTGGTGTGAACTGTGTGCTAGGAACATGGGGGTGCAGATCTATTTTCTGGTCAGAGTGCTGGTGTTCTCAGAGTACAGATCCAGGAGTGGGATTGCTGAGTTGAATAGTGGCTTCACCCTTATTTATTTATTTATTTTAAGAATCTCCAAACTGTTTTCTGAAGAGGGTACACCACTTTACATTCCCACCAGGAATTTCTAGGGCCTCTTTTTTCAAAATGTGGTCCAGGAGCCAGCAGCCTCACTACCAGGCAGCTCAGTGAACAGACTCTTAGGCCCCAGGCAGACCTGCTGAATCAGAGTCTGCATTTTAACAAGACCCCCAAGTGCCTTCAATGTGCATTCAAGATTGAGAAGCTCTAAGGAGGGAGGGTCACTTGCTCTCTGCCAGTTGCCGTCAGATTATTTTGAGTGGGGTGAATGGTCTCATATTCCTACATTCAGACCCAGAGTGACTGATGGCAGAAACTGAGAGTAGACCAGACTGCTTTTTGGTGTGTAAAGAAAAGAAGGAATGAGAAATAGCATATCGAAGGGCAGAGGGACAGAGTACAGGGAGAGAGGAGAAAAGGAGACAGTAGCTGTATGACAATGAGACGTTGAATGAGGGCTGTGGAAGAAGAGCCTTCAGTGAGTTGCGGCTGCAATTTGTCTTTCATTCCTTCTTTTCAGCTTCCTTAAGAGAACTTCAGTGATGCCTACATTGTTTTTTAATTAAAAAAAAAAAAAAACTAAATATTTCAAATGGTAGTATGGCCAATATTTTGGCACTCCCCATTTGTAACTTCTACATGTTAATAATATTGCCATGTTTATCCCTGATTTTTCAAAAAACAAAGCATTGCTGATACAGCTCCTGTGGGTCCCATTTCCCAGCTACAGCTGCTCTCGTGATTTGATGTCAACCTCGTCTCTGTGTACACTTTGACTGCATGTCTGTTTCTACATTCTATAAAGCAGTGTTTTGTATTTTTAATTTATATAATTGTACAGGCTACAACCACATTCTAAAATTTATGGTTTCTAAATTGATCCATATAAAAACACAGATCTAGTTTGTTCATTTTTTATTCTCATTTTTTTAAAATAGTGGTAAAATCCACATATTAATATTTACCATTTTAGTGGTACAATTCCATGCATTAAATACATTCCAAATCGTGTGTAACCATCACCACTATCTTGTTTCCAGAACTTTTTTTCATCATCCCAAACAGAAACTCTGTTCCCATTAAACAACCACACCCCTTTCCTCCACTTTACTTTCTCTTTAGCTAATTACATTTCTTCAATAAATATTGTATACATTATTTCTCTTTGGACTAAATTGCTACATCAGTTTGCTCTTACTGCCATAAGAAAAGACCACAACCTGAGTTGCTTTAAGCACCAGTTTATTAACTTACTGTTCCGGAGCCCCAAAGTCTGACCCATCTCACTGGGCTTAAATCAAGATAGAAAGAGTCCATTTCCTCGCCTTTTCCAGTTTCTGGAGACTGTGGTCAACCTTGACTCTTGGTCCCCTCCTCCACCTCAAAGTCAGACCCCTGGCACGTCTCTGACTCCCCTGCCATTGTCAGTCTCTCTACTCTTCAGTTCTCCTCTTTGGCTTCCCTTGTTCATTGAAGATTGCTTGTGACTATATTGGGACTAACCAGATTATCAGAGATAGCCTTCCACTAGGAACAATTATTCCACCTGTAACTTTATTTTCCCTTTCACCATATAACCTAACATATTCACAGGGGACTACAATATGAATGTCTAGGAGAAGCGGGAACTGTATTTTGCTCATCACAGTTGTTAAAACAATTCTGCAGCTGTCATTTTATATGTCTCTTAGTGCACCCCCGTGAAGCTTCTTTGAGCAACATCGACAGTGGTATTTTCTTTTCCTCCTCTCCTTTTTGGAGTCTTTCTTTGCCTTTCTTTTGGACACAGCCCTTGCTGAGCTGACCTCAGAGTGGTGCAACTTCATTCCAGTTGCATATGATGGGAAGTTGGCTGTCACCTCTCAAACCTGGCCATGTATTCACTCCCTCACCAGTCCCACTTTAGAAACTCTAAAGTCATGGTGATAATAAAGAGGGAGACTAGCAAGTGCCACAAAGTCCCCTGGAAGATTTTGAAGGAGAGAGGGATAGGATAAGTGTTCGAAGAACAGATGTCTCTGAGTTAAGGGAAATAAGAACCACTCTTTCAGGAAGGAGAGTTGGCAAGGGAGAAGGAAAGGGCCCGGACCGGGGGCCCAGATAAGACTGGAGCATTCCAGCGCCAGGTGACTGGCATCTAGCAGCACCTGTGCATCCAGAGGGCTTTCCCCTGGGAGTTAACATATTGCAGTGATGTTTCTGGTAACTGCAATTTTTTGGAGATTTCATTAAAACTGAAATAGGTCAAAGAAAAATACAGCATGGTTTCACTCATATGTGGAATATAATGAAATGAAGCAAATAAACAGACAAACCCTAACAAAACCCCACAGAACACAGGACGATGGCTGCCAGGGTGGGCGGGCGGGGAGCAGCGAGGGAAGAGGGTGGTGCTGGGGACACTGGAACTCTGCTGGTTGGTGTGATGGGTGGCTCCCATGAACGGAGAAGAGAGTTCAGTATCTTAAAATGGGTGTGGCTTTGTAAACAAAGAAGTAATAATAACATAATGATATTTCTATATAGAAATAAATTTTTACTGGAATACTAAATACATAACCTGAAGTTCACATTTTTGGCTACAAGGGAAGTCTCCATCTTTTTGGAAAAGGCTTAACCAAAGACCATCACATGTTTGAGTGATGTATAATAGGTAAGTTATCAACTAAGTAAGAACATTTTTTATCAAAAAATAACTGAAAGTTATTTTCTTATGTGAATGCAGCAAGGCCTTGCTGTCCAACATTGGGTTTTCCCAGGTTATCCTGCCTTAATTATTAAAGTAAAGTGACACTTTGAAGAACACCTTGATGTTAATGTATCTATTCTGCTATGTTTGGTTCAAAACCAAAACACAAATGACCCTCTACATTTTTCTCGGAGTCTGTATAAAATTACGAGCATAAAAATAAATAGCGGGCAAACAGAGTCGTGGTGTGAGAGTGACTGGCAGAAAGCCTCCCCCCATCCTCTTTCACATGCCATCAAGATGAATTGGTCTGACTTTCTTCTGCAAGTTGTCCTTGATGATATTTACTGTCATTAAAATTTATCTCAGTAAGAATGTTAGGAGAGAATAAAGGCGCTAGTGCAGCGTAATGTGTGCTGGATTTTGCAGTCACACAGGAATGGCCTTGTAGACATGGTTTTATTTGGGGGACTGGGATAAAACCAGGAGAGGGGGCTGAGCCTTGGCACAATAATGAGGGAATGGTGGGAACTGCCGCTCTAACTAGAGCAGTGTATTCCTGTGCATCGTCAGTAACTTAATTCCACACACACTGTCTTCCTTCTCGTATTGGAGAAAGACATACTGGCTTTACTTCACAAACATGACCTCACTCATTATCATAATACACTTTTCTGAAAGCTGGAGAAGGCAGATGTACTCTGCATGGGGGCTTGTGACTCTTGATGCAGCATCCTCAAATTCCATTCGATACATGAAGACATAATACTCAGACTTCAGACTATTTTGGGCTGAGGAATGTAAATAGTCCATGTTTCAAATAGAAACATTCCCCACCTTCTAATATCAGAAATAACAACTCTGCAACAGGCTATGTATCTGGAGCTTCTGGCAACAGAGAATTTCAGAGTAGAGTCACAGAGAGATGAAACACAGAATCAAAACAGCACACTTTCAGCAGTTTGCAATACTTTTGCCCCAAGGAGGTGAATGTAATGAAAACACTTGATGGTTTCCCCAAGCTCGGCTCTTTGAGAAGGTTGTGTAGGCCGCAGGGGCTAGAGGAGGGGTAGGAAATCAGCAGTTAATTGATGAGCAAGTATTGAGTGAGAGACTTGTGTGCAGGGCTTAGCCCAGTGGTTAAGCATATAGGCTTCAGATCTGCTTGCTCTGCTGCTCACTAACCTCAGATGACTTACTTTTCTCCTCTTTGTCCCAGTTCCCTAATCTAAGACCAGGATCTGCCTTGGAGATTTGTCCTGAGAATCAGCCATAGAAGGTGTTTGTAAGTGCTTCACACTGTGCAAATACTCAAATATTCTAGTTTGGGGAAATAACATAACTATAGATAAAAATATAACTGCCAGAAGAAGGCAGCATATAATGAATTACATGATGGATAGAATTGGACTGTTAGTGGTCAACTTAAAGTGTTATATATAGATGTTAATTTACGATGATATCCACCTTAAACCTAAGACTTTTGCAGCAAAACAGGCTTCAATTGTCAGGGCTCACACCAGGGTAAGGCTCTCAACAAAAAGTAAATCTCCTGTGGAGTCAGCCAAATATGAGAGGCCTCTGCTTAACTTGTGCTAACTGATCCAAGGGCTTTTAGTGTCCAGGGCAGGGCAAAGGTCAAGGTCCAGTCTGTGTTGTTAGAAAGGTAAGGTTTTCATTAAATAACTAATTCTTGTGTTTAATGTTGTGTTGGACATGAGTAACAGTTCTAATTCATTATAAAACAGTATTTTGGGCCGGCCCTGGTGGATTAGATTAGTGATTACATTAGCTTCCTCTGGTGGAGTGCAGATCATATACAACCCAAGGACTGGTTTGTCGTCCCAGGGCCGGAGGTGAGTGAGGGTGTCGGGGGCAAGAACAGCCAAGATGCACATCTAAAATAAATAAAAATGCTTCTTTCTCCTCTTTCTTCCTGCCTGCACCTTTCCTTAAAAAAAAAAAAAAAAAAAAAAAAATTGGTGCCTCCTGATCCTAGAAATATTTAGAAGAAATATGAAGCCAGTTCTATGAAATCTCTGAGGATCTCACAAGCAGGCTAGGGGAAGAGAGAGGCATCTGTTCAGAAGAAGCCATAGACGCGCCCTCTGCTTGTACAACAAATATCAAGTGAGTAACGTTGATAAAATATGCCACTGAAGGTCAAAAGAAATTCCTCCAGGCCACAGTAGTTACAGAATGCTGATTTGATGATTTTATTATAAACCAAGATATTTCTATTTTTAGAGAGGGGGAAAAAACAATGTTGCAGTTGGTTAAAGAGTAGATAAGATTTGAAGTACAAAATTCAACTATTTTAATCATCTTTTTTGCTCTTTAGCAATATTCTGCTCGGTCAGAGACTTGAATGAGCAGAGATTTAGCCCTGCTAGCTAACATGTATTGAACGCTTATTTGAGATCAGATCTTATGCTATCCCGCTTTTCAGCTCATTTAATCTTCATAAACTTTGTTAAACAGGTGTACTATTATTATCTTCACTTTGCAAATGGGGAAAGAGAGGCTTGAAAGAGTCAATTTCATTTCCCAAAAGATTTGCTGTCCTGTACACATTATTAACCTGCACCCGCCGGATTAGGCTCTGACCTATCATTCCTTTTGTTTTTGTTACTGCTCTCTGGGGACTGCTAGCCTTATGTGCAGGTAGGTTCAACTGAGGGGACACAAGTTCTTGCTGAGACCGATCTGCAGATTGGGCATCAGTGCTGCTGCACCGTGCCTGTCCCAGATTCACGTCTATATATGTGCTTGAACACTTGAAACAGCCACTGCTGCTAGATCCTCCCCGCATTGCTGCTGGTGCTGGCCACCTGCTTTTACAGGGGACAGCTGTGTGGTGCTCAGGAAGCCACAGGGTGGAACTTGATGCGGCATTTGGCGTCTCTTTGGGCCTTGTTCCTCGATCATTGTTGAAAGGGTTAGATGCTCGTTATAGTTCAGTCACTTCCAGTTCCTCCACTTATTAGCTGTGTGATCTGGGTAGGATGTTTACCTCTCCACCCCATTTATTTCCTTATTAACAACTTTATCAGAATGATAGTAATACCTACCTCCTAGGGTTGTGTAGTTAAATGAGCAACTGTAGAACTCTTAGAACACTGGCACATTGTAGTATTCAACTGATATGTTTTCATTATTGTTTCCAGAGTTTCTCAAGTGTTCTTTGGGGATATTGGGTAGGTTCAGACACTAGAATCAAATCACAACTTTGAATTATAAATAATTATAAGGACAAGTTGTAACATGGTTATAGAACCAGACCAACAAGCAACTATCTTACAAGTGGAGTACACTGGGCTGTCACTTGTTTCTTTGCCATTTAGGAAGGAGAGCAAAAGGGACGAGTGGAAGTTTTGCAAAGAGTCCGCACACATGATTTGCAAGTGACTAAAGTTAACATTGGAGCAGATCGAAGTGAAATTTGAACAACACTTATGTGGGTACTTTCAGAATGGTAAACTCCTAGACCCTACTGATACAGAAACCCTAGGAATTTCTTTTTTTTTTTTTTTTTTTTCCCTTCTTCTCCTTTTCCTTTTCCTCCTCCTTCTATTTAGCAAGCATCCTAGATAATTGTTAGGCACTTGAATATCATCTATCAAAGGACTTAGAACATCCCACTAGGATCAAAGTAGACCTACAGTGGAACAAAAGCAAGCTTGATCCATGAAGTTTGACAAAATATTCCAAATCCTAGTCCTTTAGGAAATCAACTGATCAGAGAGTAGTAACAAACTGGTAGGACATTTATTGAGTAAAGAGAAATGATTATTTTATTATCCAACCTTGCCAGCTCTGTAGGATACCCAGTGATCAAGGGACATTGGGCTTTACAACAGCAGAGTAACAATGCCCACTTTTTTTCTCAAAGCTCATCCCATTGATAATAAGTACAAGAAATAGCAACATCGCTGTCCAAGATATTCCAAGACTTGGCAAAACAATACAAGGTCCAAATTAAGGGTCTACAGAGGAAGCAAAATTCTCCCACAAGACCCTAAAAAGGCATCAAAATTGGTGACAATAGTATTTTAAAATATGGGAAGAGGTTGGGCAGAGAAGGATAAAAATGAGAGGAGTGATCAAAAGTTACATAAAAGTTATTTGGAACCCTTAGATTCCAAATAACCACTCTGTCTACTTTTTTCAGGAAACTATGGGAGGATGTGCAGACCAAACAAGGTATAAACTAAGGAATAGGAAGAGAGGGATTTTAGGAAACAGGAGATCCACACAGGAAGTGGGTAAAGGGAGTTCCCTGGTTGATGACAGAGGGAAGTCCCCTAACAACAGCTGTGCAGCAGGAATAGAGAACAGCCTGCCCAAGGGGAGAGGGAAAGAGAGGGCTGTGGGAGGAATGTCCCCAGAGAATGAAACTTAGCTACCTGAGGGGTTTTAAGATGTGAGAAATTGTATTGAGAGTTACTATACACAACTATAGGAAGACTGGGGAGGACTCTGTCACTGATTTCTTTTTTTTTTTAAGATGTAAGCTTATAAAAAATAGATGTGATTAACAGCAGGAAAAACAAAAAGTTAAACAATATAAGGAATGTAAATAGTGTATATTACATGGCTTAGAAGTAAAGAGTGGTAAGAATAAACATATTGAATATAAAGTGAACTGAAAATGATAGTCATAATTGTGTTAAAGGAATAGGAGAATTAAGACATGCATCTACTATAATAAGAATTAAATAGATTGTACCAAAAATAAAAACCAAGAAGTGTAAGTATATAAATATTTGTTAACATAGTAGAGGTAAATACTCACACACACCTCAGGATGATGAAAGTAGATAATTCTGAAGCATGGATAGTGAGGCATTGTTTGTGTCTGTTAGAAATCTGCTTTTTTTAAAAAAATTTTTGATTCAAAACTCTAAACCTTTATTACAAACTTTCTTAAATAAGAATGTCATAATGTTAAATGTGCTTGGAGAAAAATGTGCTTGGAATTCAAATTTGATGCCAGTGGCCTTATGACCTTGGGCAAGTTACTATCTGTGTGTGCTTCGGGTTTTAACATCCATATAATGAGGATGACTTGACTCATGGGGCATGTTGAGAATGACACGAGATAAGCCTTGTAAAACACTTCGGATAAAGTGTTTAATAAATCGCATCCTTTATCATTTCGGTTTTTAGCTTATGTTCATGTTTTACTTTAATAAGGAAAGTAACATTCAGAAAGACAGGTAGAACAGAGATTCTTAATAAGGGAGCTTTGGGAAGACTTTCTGTCTTCACTGGAGGTTACCCACTGGCTCACCAGGCCCCCAGAAGAAGGTGAAATTCGATGCTTTTCCCATGAACTGGAAGGGAAGGAAGAAGAAAGTGTGCTTGCGTGTTTGTGTGCGTGTTTGTGTGTGTGTGTGTGTGTGTGTGTGTGTGTATGTGAGATGGAATGAGACAGATTGAAAATGCAGTTTCCTGATTAATGATCTATTTGAAAACAAGCTTGTTTCACTAATACTTTTGTCATTAGCCTTCTCTCTGAGTCTGCACACATAACCCCCGCTTCTAGGCCTGTTTCTTTGAAGGGAAGAAGGAGAACACTGGGAATTGCTCAGATAAATTGTTTCAGGGCTAGTGTCATCCTGCGTTTTCCTTGTGGTGAGCATGCGAAACTCCCAGCCTGGAACAGTGGGGTTTCATGTAACCCTGTCCTTCTACATGCCTGGCTAAGGAAGATGACAAGTTAAGACTGGAGATAGGCAGAGCTCAGGGCTGCTTTTCTGACTGCTGCTAAATCAAAACAGCTAATTGGTACCTTTTCCAGCTCACTCTAGGTGCAATTGGCTGAAAATCAACCATAATAGCTGATACAGCGGGAACTTGATTTTGTTTCTCCTGGAGAGGTCTGTCAGCAGGGCTCTTATTAGGAGCAAATAGCATCTGCTGACTCACTCTGCTCTGAAGCCTTTTGAGGCTAGTCTCCTCCCAAAAGGCTGTTTTCCTGGCGACCCACTGAACTGAGGGTGCCTGAAGGGTAGTTTCTCTTACTCCTACCCACTGCGAGGAGGCTCACTGATGTCCAGGAAGCTCCACTCCTTCCCAGCACTGACCACTGGAAAGTAGCTCCTTCCACACTTCTTCCTGCCTAGTCCTGGAATCTGTGTCTTCCCATCTCCCTCCCTACTCCAGTCAATCACTCAGCCTGGCTCCTCACCCTTGACCTAAATGGGTGCATCGCTCCTGTCTATTTACCATTGAAGGCTGAAGTTCAATGGCCTATCTTGTCCATGTTTCAAATTTGTGAGCACTCCAGGGTCAAGGACAGTGTCTGTCTGCGGTGCTTTTGTCCCAGCAATGGACACTGCAGGTAGATGCTTCCCTTGCTGCTTTTGTAAATGAGGAAGAAGTGAATTTCAAAGTTCAAAGAGTAGCTAGTAGAGTATGAGAAATATCTGGATTATGAATAAGAGAGCAAAAGACCATGTTCAGGGATCAGGCAGTCTCTTTCTACTAATCCCTTTCGGGGTCAAATCCAATGTTGGAAATAGCTTATCAAACAGTGAGTTCAGTCCAGGTGTGAACTCCTTGACAGGATGAGAGGCTGACACTCACATGTTGATCTTCAGGGAGTCACTGGTGCCGTGGTCCTTTGAGATCCCCATTGAAGAATGACAGGAATGGCAAGTAAGTTATAGAGGGGTAAGAGCTGAGAAAGATGCTTCTGATGCTTCCAAGAAATGAGGGTTTAAACCTGGGTGTCATTTGTAGTAAGTATGAGTGAGAAGGAAAAAAAATGGTGTTAGAGGTTAGGTGGCCTTTGCTGATTTAGCGGGGGAGGCTGTAGCACCAGCCCGAGGGGAGGTTCCAGGGACTAGCAGAAGTCAAGGCTGCCCCTTTCAGCCACAGAAAAACAGAAGCAGGGACGTGGTTGAGGCACTGTCTCCGGTGGAAGACAACAGCAAACATTTAGATAACTAACCATGGCCTTTAGGGAGAAGTAGCCTTCTTTTTTTTTTATTATTCTTTTTTATTATTTAAAGTTTCAGGCAGGAATGAAGGCAAGCAGAAAGGCAGGCAGGAAAAGAGAGGAGGAAGAAGCATTTTTATCAATTTTATTGTTTACACTGGCTGCCCCCACGCTGGGCCAGGACTGGAACCCAGGGGTACATGGCCTGCATTCCCTGGGAGGTGATTGAGCTGACAGCTACTCCACCAAGGCGCCCTGGGAAGCAGGCTTCTGATCACTACTGCAATCGTTTCCTATGGCTGCTGTGACCATTTAAATAACGCAACTTTATTATCGTGCAGCTCTAGAAGTCAAAAGTCTGAAACAGTTCATATGGGCTAAAATCAAGTTAGAGCTCAGGGAGAATCCATTTCCTTGCCTTTGCCAGGCTGTGGAGACCTCCTGCTTCTTTGGCTTTTCGTCCCTCCCTTTCATCACTTAGCTCCCTGCTTTTGTCTTTGTCGTCACATCGCTTCTTTGTGATCTTCCTGTCTCCTCTTAGAAGGACTTTGTGACTACCTGTCCTCCCCTCCCCATGTAGGCTAATCTTTCCATCTCAAGATCCTTAATATAATCACATGTGCAGAGCGCTTTTTACCTAGGAGGGTAATATAGTCAGAGGTTCTGGGGATCCAGTAGGAGACATCTTCTGGGGCATTAATTAAACCACCACAACTACCCAGTGAAGCTTATGACCTTTGTTAAAGGCCCCCCCAACTCCGCCCCCCAGTGGTAAAGCCATGGGCCTCTAAAATATGAACTAAAATAAACATAGCAAAGATTTTATTTAACTCATTCATTAATTAAGGCACTGATAAAATGGCACAACTATTTCAAAGGTGAATTAAAAAATCCCCACATACATAGACGGAATGCTGAAATGAAGTTATACAGAAATATGAAGTTCATGGGTCAATATCTCTAGGACAATAATTAAGTACATTTCCACAACTGGCATCTCCATCGAAAAGTGGTTTGCATTACTGTTAGCCTTCTACAATTTATAGAGCTGTGGTTTCATTGCGAGACCAAGATAACCCAATGTGCTGTCCCAGACACCCGGTAATCTTTTTGCCCTTCAGTCTTTCACAATGTTTCTTGACACTTTCTACAACTGAAAAATTCCCTTTGATCCTCAAAGAAACACTGATAAGACTTGAAATAGACACACCCTGGTGGAGTAACGGTTAGGTATGCAGCTTCTGACCAAGCGCAGTTCACGTACATCAAAGGACCTAAGTTAATGTGCAGGGGAGACAGGGAGCAACCAAGATGAACAACTAAATGGAAATAAATATAACATGTTTCTTTCTCCTCTCTCTTCCTGCCTGTTTGTCTGTTCACCTTAATTCTGCCTGCACATTTCACTGAAAAAGACTTGAAATAAACCAGGTCTGGCATCAGAACCTAGGACCTCCTGGCTCTGTCTATGGTCCTTCTGTCTTCAGATCAGTCCCTTCACCCTTACATTTCTCGAATTCTCTCTACCCCTATACCACTGGCCTAGCTGCTTGAATAACATGCATTTAGAATGGTCAAATGATTAAAATGCACCTGCTCCAGAGTTAGTGTTAAAAAAAAAAAAAAAAAAAAAAAAAACAAGGAAATCATAGCATTGTAAACTAAAAGCAACAAAGTTGAGAATGTAGACAGCAGTTTTCACTCTAGATAGAACTACCTGGGGAATTTTTTTTTTTAAATGTCAATCTGAGATACAACCTAGATCAGTTAAATCTGCATTTGGGGGGCAAACTCAAGCATTGGCAGTCTAAAAATCTCCCCAGTTGCCTCCTTATGTGAATCTCTGATGTGGAGCTCTGCTACGCTCTGTGTTCAGGAGAACACATCACTGAGTCCCACTGCAAGAATGTCTGAATTGGTAGATCTTAGGAGGATACAAGAATCTGACTTTCTTTCAGGTTCCCAGAGGCCCACACTTTGAGAAGTACTTGTTAGACCATTTGGAAACATGACAAAAGTTTAAGGAAGTATCAATTCTTTCAGGCAAACCATACCACATCATGGGTTTATCTAATTCACAGAGCTCATTGGTCCTCCAATCGAACAAATGAACTCACATACCCAAAACTCTTTGGGGTGACCCTAATAAGTTGCAAAGTCAGGGAGGAAGATTGTCCTGAGAGTAAGAATGTACAGAATGTATCTTGGGTAGAATTAACTTGGCTTCCCCTCTAAAATCCCTCAGGATTCTTCACTCTTTGGAAAGCTTTCTTGGGAGCAGAAAGCTAATGTCTTTTTCTCCTGAGACTGGAGAGTAGTAATGAGATCTTCTTATGTGTGGTAGTACCTTAGCCTTTTACAAAGTTTTCTCCTCGTTTTTTTTTTTTTTCCTTCTTCTCCCTCTCCTTTTGCTCCCTCCCCTTTCTTTTGATCTTTTTCTCCTCTTATTTCCTTATTTTAACTAGCAGAGAGTCCTAGATAAATCAAGATGGCTTAGAATTAACTGTCCTCTGTTGTCAGTTAATGTTGGGGCCATTCCTTTTAACAAAGATCCCTCTCCCTGCAATAGCAGCAGCATGATTTTTAGTAACTTCATTTTACGAGTGTGGCATCTGAGGCTAATTTACCTGCCCACTGTTACTTAACAAGTTGATGCTGACCTGATCACTACCCACAATGCCACTTTTTAACAAAGAAAGCCACCCACTGAGGTTTGCTTGTGCAGCTGTCGTCCTGGGAGAAAATGCTTCTGAGGTAAGTGGAAGTGAACCAGACTGGAGTGTGACTCACTGAAGTAAGACAGACTCACTTCTGCACCTTTCAGGTCAGTGCCCACAGCCACACTGGGAGGCCAGCCAGCAGCCTTGTGGAAGAAGGCGTGGTGAGTGCTGCCTCGAGAGAGTGAATGGAACATCCCAGGGCCTGTGGGGCCCGTCTGTGCATCATCTGAAGGTTTGATGGAGATGGGAGCATCTACTTTTCAAATAATACATGCACATGGCTGGCACATTGATGCTGATATTTAGCAGGAGTTATTAGTATCTCATCATGTGGACTTCTTGTTAGGGCTACTTCAGTGTTCTCAAGATACCCAGCAGGCTTCCCCCAGAGCAGAGCTTCCCTGGTTTTATAGGTCATCCTTATTCAATGTGGAAAAGACTAAACAGGGACATCAACAGCAGGAGTCATAATCATTGGAGCCATTTTAGAGGCCATATTGCAAGCTGACTACTATAGGTATCATTAGATTTATTGCGTTATCTGAGAATATTGCTGTAAGTTGGAATTAACTTCATGTTTAAGTGGTAACTTTAGTTGAAATGGAGGCTTTCTCTTAGACCAGCAGCTCCTTCTGCTCTCTGAACTTCTAACTCAAAAATGCAATTTTTGTCCCCAAAGGCTATGGGGCAGCAGAGGTATACAGAGTAAGAAGGCAAGAAAGTATCATGGATAATTACAAGAGCAATGAGTGAGGCTTGGTTAAGAAACTCAGAAAAGAATCAGAAATGCTAAGCAATAGTGTCTTGGTCAGCCCTCATGGTGCCTGCTATAAGACAGAAGCAGTAACAAAGTCAACTTTATCCAATAGTTTCAGATTTCCATCCCAACAGAACTTTTAATCAATCTGGCCAGCAAAAAGCAAATGTAAGCTTGATTTCCTGTGTTGTTTCCTCTCCGCCTCAGTCTCTAGAAGGGGGTCAGCCGTCACGGAAATGGTCAGAAAAGACAATCAAAACTGAAAGTGTTAGGCTCAGCAACCTTCCTTCTACTTTAAAGATTGCCTTTTTCCTACCAGCTCCCCGATAGTGAAATACAATCAAATCTTAATAGTTCTCAAAATGTGTCTCAATCAAGATTTTCTAAAATAAAATGTCAAAAAGAACACCCCTTGTAGTTATAGAGATGTGTTTTGTATGTTATAAATTTAATTCACAGGTATTGAAAATTGATCAGATATCAACTGTGTGCCCTCAGAACTTTGTGGGATGATGGTGTAAGTGGGGGAGGCGGTGACCCAGTGAAGAAAGACTTAAAAAGATGTACGATCTATTTGGAAATGACAGCGTGAAAGAAAGAGCTGAAAGGGAAGACAATGCTAGGATGTCAAGCACCACTGCCGAGCCGAGTCAGCAGCCATTTCAGTGCCTCTCTCTGCTCACCTTCCACTAGAGACGTGGAAGGGAGGTACTTGCTCTCCTGGTCTCTCTGGAAGCCAGAGGTGAACACATCACCTAGTCCTGATCAAAGAGATGGAAAGCCTGCTGGAGGATTTTGGGAAAGTTTCCTTTTTCTTAAAAAAGGGACAGGTAGAGAATGGGGAGGCTTGGGGACTACCCCTTCTCCTTCCTGCCTTTAATGTAAATGTGATTCTGGCAGGAGTACGGCAGTTATTTTGTGACCACAAAGCAACATGAGACCAAAATCCCATATGCAGAGCAAATCATACAAGGACACTCAGTCATGGATGGTGGTGGTGTTTCAAAACCCATCTAGGTACCACCTACCTCCAGACTTCTAAGAATGGTCATGGGAGCTCATTTTAGGTGACTTCTCTTATTTACAGCTTATTCCTAACTGAGAGAGGAGATAGAATTAAAGGTTAAATGGTAGTGTGAGTAGAAACACCTTAAGGTCAGTGGCAGGTGTGTTCAGTGAGACCTGGAGAGGTGAGAAAAGGCTACTTAGAGAAATCAGGGTAGATGGAGATTGCTTGGATAGATGGAAATGCAGCAGATGGATGAAGAATGGCATTCTCAATTGGAGGCACCAGGAATCTCGGCTTATTGTTATTGAGTTCAAATCTATAAAGACAAGGTTATTGTGAGTCCATGCTCCCCACGATGTGACACATGACTGGGGCTATTTCATATAATTGGAAGCAGTGTAAAGCTGTGTGTCTGAGTAAGGGTGATGACATTGGGTAGACCTGAGTTTGGGTTCTGACCCCAAGACAAACTAGCTGCATGACTCTTAGCACTGTGAGGACAACTTTTAAGCTTTCGCTTCTTCATCTGTAAATTCAGAACAATAAAAATTAAACATGTAAAACACATAAGTGGTGCTTAGTATATAAGCATTCATTAGTACTTTTTATTCTTATCATATAATGATAAGATATTAATTCTTTTGTCTTTCTTTATGTGCCACCATAAGGATGCCACTTAAATTCTAGAGTTCTTGTTGCTCCATCTAACAAGTGGGAAAGTTATCTTTCAAAGAGATATTAAAGGTTATTGAGGAACCTTGTGATATTGTTCTTCTTTGAAGTAAATTTGCCAGGAGTGTGTAAATAACATAGCATCTGAAAATTTTGAAGTCATTTAAATAGACTTTTTTTTTAAGGGAAGGTACAGGCAGGAATGAAGGTGAGTAGGAAGGCAAGCAGGAACAGAAAGGAGGAAGAAGTTCCTTATTTAGTTCTTCACATTGGCCACTCCCCCCAGCCCTGGGTCCTAAACCCAGGACCTTGGGATTCATGTGGGACCATTCCCTGGCTGTGCTAGACCTCTAGGTCATGAGGGCCTGCCCTAAATACACTTTTGAGATAAGTCACTAGGCAACCTTTTTCCTGGCAGAAGATGCAAGCTTTACATAAGACAAGAAGATCAAAACTTTGAACAATGATCTTTAGATTCAGTGACATTTTTGAGGTTGTCATAGTCTGGAGCAAACTGCCTTAGATTTTGTCAATTTCAAAAGAAGTTTAGGCCTCAAAACATGCCAAGGAAAACTGGAGCGTATGAAGCTCTTTTAGTAAGGCCATTCATATATCATTTGCTGTCTTTATCAACAAAGGATGGGTAATAGATGGAAGATTAAGAGTAAAAAAATTACAATGTCAAGAAGAAACCTGGAAGCTGATATCTGAAGTGTTTAGAATTCTTGAAAATTCTCCTCTGGTCTCTAGATGATGATTGCTTGGGTAATTGATTGGACCCTCCAAGGACACACACGAACAAATACACACATAAACACATGCATGCGCACTCTCACCTCCATGCCTTTCTCCCTCCTTTAATCAGGGTTTCCTTCAAAACTTTCCTAATCACTTGCTATATCTCTTCAAACCATTTCTGACACCCCCAATCAAAATGTACCATTTTTGTGCTGCATTCGACATTTGCTTTTTACCCTTTCAAATTCCATAATTATTTGCTCATTAAAGAAAATTAGATGAAAAAGAAATACAACACCAAAGTCACAATCCGTGAGAGAAAGATTTGATAAGCTAGACTTCACTAAAATTAAAAAGTTCTATTCTGCAAAGTTCACTGTCCACAGAATAAAAAGACATCACAGACAGGGAGAAAATATCTAAAGAGGATTATTTTCCAAAATATACAAAGAATTCTTAACAGTTAACAATAAGAAAAAAAGCAACTCATAAATTAGTCCAAAACCTTAACAGACATCTTACTAAAGAGATACATAGATGACAAATAAGCATATGAAAAGATTCTTGACATCATATGTCATCAGGAAAATGCAAATTAAAACAATAATGAGAGACGACTATATATCTATTAGATAAAATGGCTCAAATCCAGAATTCTGAAACTGCCAAATGCTGATGAGAGTGGAGCAGTAGGAACTCTCATTCATTGCTGGTGGGAATACAACATGGTACAACCATTTTGGAAGACACCTTTGTGGTTTCTTATAAAACTAAACAGAACTGGACAATTGTGAAGAACTCTTGGTGATTTCGCTGAGGGCATGGTGTTGAAATGTATGTAAGAAATGGGGAACCTATACATAGGAAATTATTTTAATGTGTAGAATAATTACTACAATAAAAAAAAAACTTAGCAGAATCTTGCCAGTGATCCAGTGATAACCACTCCTTAGATTTGCCCACAAGAGTTGAAAACTATGTCCACATAAAAACCTGCACATGAATACTTATAGCAGATTTATTAATAATTTCTAAAACTTAGAAGCAACCAAACTGTTCCTCAGAAGAGAATGAATAAACTGTGATGCATCCTGATCATGAAATATTATTCAAAGATAATGAACTAAAACATCATGGAAAGATATGGGGAAAACTTAAATACATATTACTTAGTGAAAGAAGACAATCCAAAAAAGGTTACATACTCTATTCCAGCTATATGACATTATGGACAAATCAAAACTATGGAACAGTAGAAAAGATCCATGGTTGTCAGGAGTGGGAGAGGGATGGATGAATAGGTAGAATGTAGGTAAAGTTTAAGCAGTGAAACTACTCTGTGTGTTACTATAATGGTGGATATATAGCCTTATATGTTTGTCAAAACCCATCGAATGTACAGCAGCAAGAGTGAATCCTCATTAAGCTATGGAATTTGAGTGATGATGTTCCAATGGCTATTCATCAATTGTCACAAATATTCAACTGCAGTGGGGGTTATTGATAAAGGGGGAGGCTGTGAATGTGTGGAGCAGGAGATAGATGGAACATAACCAATGCACCATTCTTTCAAATTTTTCTGTGAACCTGAAACTGTAAAAATATTTTTAAATACAAAAATAAGTTTTTTTAAGATATGTATTGAATAGGCAATAAAGCAACCATGTGACTTTGCTGTTATATTAACTTATATTTTGTATCAACTTGTATTATCCACATGCCAAAACTAGCTTAAAGTGGCAAGAAAGATTTACCACTGAGCTTCTGGCCTGGAATCGTCTAGCATATAAGCTGTAGATTTGTTGGTCTTTCCTTCTGAAGAACTTGCAGATCGGCTTTATCAGGCATGTTGAAGTGGGCACAGCCCAGAGTACTAGGAACTTGACAAGCTGCACCCTGCACTGGGGTGCAGAGCCAAGCCACAGAACTTCCTTTCTAGAACAATATTGGCTCTGCCACAGGTTGAATAAGAAAGCACTATATGGTTACTATCTCTGAAACTATATTTTTAAATCAAAAACATGTAAGAGCCACTATCATTCACAAAGACCCCTTTAACAGATTCTTCTCAAGTATCAGAGTGAGGGAAATGTTTATCTCACAATGAATTCACAAGTTCCTCCCATTGGACCATTAGGACTATGAAACCATTGTGTGGTCCCCCTTTTTGCCTGGCAAATAGGAAGCTCTGTTTTCCTCCAATTATTGGAACTTTCCTCAGACATAATTTGTTATTTTGTTCAATAACTTCTCCCTTCCCCTCCTCCATTACTTGTTGGGTCTATTTTATGTTGGTCTTTTTTTTTTTAATCTTGTTATACTTATGTTTAATAAAATGTTGCACTTTTTTTTCAGAATAGTTACATAAATAAAATAACCAGTCATGCATGTATCTATGATTTTATATTAGTAATCCAATGCTGTGTGCCTAAGATCTAAAAAAGTAAAATAAATTATTTTCTGAAGTTGTCCTGTCTTGCCAGGACCTTGAACATGACCCTCCCAGTCAGAATGCTGAGAGAGAAAGTTTTTTGTTTTTTTCTTGTTTAAAAGCTACCGAATCTGTGGTATTTTATGATGATAGGTCCACCTGAGTCAAGGGGTGACCAGGAGTAGTTTAGCTCATTTTTCTAAACTAGGTAACATGAAGATGTCATCTCTCTTTGGAAGCATTGCCACTATCTCATTCTGGTCTCTTGACGCTTGGGTTCATTGCTCTCCGTTCTGTCTCTTACCCTGATGGAGAGCAGATCAGAGTTTGCCTTCACTGGCATACTGAATCTTTGAAGGCAGTCATCTGTCTTCATCACTGGACTTCCAGAGACGCAAAGCCTCACATATAATACTACTGACCCTTGAGCCACACAGCTTTGAACTACAGGGGTCCACTTACAGGGGGACTTTCTACCATGGGTTCCACATTCAGAGATTCAACTAACCATGGTTGTCAACTCAAAGGATGACTCTATAAAGATTTTTGGGAGTCAAAGTTATATGCAGATTTTCAGTGACTTGGGGGTCAGTTCCCCTAACCCCAGCATTGTTCAAGGGTTCAATGTGGGTGTTCAATAAAGCTTTGTTGAATGAATCAATAAGCCATCTTCGGACATCTCATCCTCACAGGGGCAGGGAAACAAATGACCACACTGTCAACAAATTATTTAAAGCCCCAAACTCCTTGACATGGGGTCTCTCTTAGAGAGAGTAAATATGAAATAAAGTGACCAGCACGTTTTTCTCCATTGTGATGAAGTTAACTCTATTTTTTGGTTTGCAAGGGTGTGGACTATAAATCATTGAACTCTGAAATGAGACTCCATCAATAAATTGATTCTAGTAGGTTAATCTTAGAACATATGATATTTTTTTCCAGTCAAGACCATAACGCTAATGAGCAGTCTTGGTGATGAATGGAGCTCTTCTGTAACTTTGCTCTTAATGTGATGAGCAGGGGTAGTTAGAGGTTGACTGTCCTGTGCTTGCATGATAGGCCAACCTGTACATGTGTCAAGTCAAGTATAGCTTTAGAAATTTTCATTCAACAACAAGCTAAGCCTGAGGTCATGCTTCAGACGCTTGTGATTGAGGGCTACAAAACGCAAGGAATTTCTAATTTTCGTTCTGGATAGCAAAATGCAGATAAGCATGTTGGTGGTTGCTAACATTCATCTTTTTTTTTTTTTCAAAAAGCATCTCAGCAGTTTTCTGTGGAGCTGATTTATGACATCAATACCAAGCTGGAGATAACAAAGTGCTATCTTTTGAGAAGATTATCTGAAGTTTGGATGGCGAATAATCTATTTTATCTATTTACACTTAAGATATCCCTACAGGAGTCTTTGATTTTTTATTTTTACAGTTTTATTGAGGTATAATTGACATACAGCACTATATAAATACAAAAAAAAATGTTTTTCCTTGTGATGAGAGCTCTCAGAATATGCTCTTGACAACTTTCCCATCATACAGCAGTGTTAATTATAATCATGTTGTAGATTGTATTCCTAGCACCTCTTTGTCTTAAAACTAGGAGTTTGTACCTTTTGACTACCTTCATCTAACTCCCCTCCCCGAGGCCACCTCTAATAAACACACACCTGATCTTTTTTTTTTTTCTTTCTTGTATTGAGGTAACATTGGTTCTTAACCTCAATCTTTGTAATTACCACACCTTGCCCAACACTGATGCTCTGGTTTCCAACCAGACCCCTGACCTTTCCCACCCACTCTCTGGTCCCTCTCCCCTCTGTCAATTGTCATTCTGTTGTCAGAATCTAAGGGTTTATTTGTCTTTTGTTTTGCTTTGATTTTTTTTTTTTAATCTTCTATATATGAGTGAAACTTTCTCCTTCTGAATTTTTTCACTTAGCATAATTATGAAAAGATTCATCACTGATTGTCACAAGTGGCAATATTTTATTGTTTTCATAGCTCAGTAGTGCTCCTTTGTGTATACGTCCTACATCTGTGTCCACTTTTCTGTCAGTGGGCACTTAGGTTGCTTCCATTTCTTGGTGATTTTGAACAGTGTTGCAAGGAACACAGCGTACAAATGTCTTTGAATTGGTGCTTCATATTCTTCAAAGAACTACTCAAAGTAGACAAATACCCAGAAATAGAATTGTTTGACCATATGGTATTTCTATTTTCAATCTTTTTAAGGAAATTTCATACTGTTTTGCATAGTGGCTGCACCACTTAACATTCCCACCACTAACACAATGGTTCTCTTTTCTCCACACTCTCACTGACAATTGTTTCTTGTCTTTCTTATAATAGTCGTTCTAACAGGTATGAACTGATATCTAATTGTGGTTTTGATTTGCATTCCCTAATTACAAGCAATGAAGATAATCTTTTCATGTGCCTGTTGGCAGTTCTATGTCTTCTTATTGAAATAACTGTTTAGATCCTCTGCCCACTTTTCAGTCATGTTATTTAGCTTTTAATATATTTTTGATATGAACTACTTGTGTGGTATATGACTTGCAAATGTCTTCTCACACCCAGTAGGTTGCCGCTCTACTTTAATGATGGTTTGTCATTGCACAGAAGCTCTTTAGTTTGCTGTTTTATCATTGGCTTATTTTTCCCTTGCTGTTGGAACTGAATCCACAAAGAGATCAGTAAGGTCAACATAGAAGAGCTATCACATGTTTTCTTTTATGTATTTTTTGATTTTAGGTCTTATATTCAATTATTTAAGCCATTTTGAATTTTTCTGTATAGTGTAAAACGTCATGTTGCTTCATCCTTTTTGTATATAGGTGTCCAGTTTTTCTAACACCATTTATTAAAGAGGTTTTTCTTTCTCTGTTGTATGCTCCTGGCTTCTTTGTTGTATATAGTTGCCCATACATGCAGATTTATTTCTGGGCTTTCTAGTCTGTTCCATTGATCTGTGTGTCTGTTTTTATTCTTGAACAATACTATTTTGATTAACATAGGATTGTTTGAAGTCAAGAAGTGTGACACCTCCATTTTTCTTCTTTTTCTCAGAATTGGCTTGGTTATTTAGATCTTTTGTGATTCCAGACAAAGTTTAAGATTTATTGTTTTATTTCTATGAAGAGTGCTATTGGAATTTTGATAGGAATTTCATTGAATCTGTATATTACTTTAGAGAAAATGACTAACCTAAAATGTTCATTTTTCCCATCCATAAGCATGAAATGTCTATTTCCTTATATCTTCCTCAATTGTCTCATTTCTTTGCGAGTGTGTGTTTAAAGGAATGATGCAAACAGAAATGAAGGAGAGTAGGTAGGCAGCTGGCAGGTAGACAAAGGAGGAAGAAGCATTGATTTTATTTTTACTTAGTTGTTCACACTGGTTATTCCCCCAGGCCTGGGACTTGAACCCAGGGATATGTGGCCTGCACTCCTTCAGAGGTGACTGACCTAACCAGTGCTCCACTAGGACATGCCATCAATAATTTTGTATCATTTTTAGTATACAGGTATTTCACCTCCCTGCTTAAATTAATTTTAGATACCAAGGTATTTTGTTCTTTTTTATCTAATTAAAAATGACATTGTTTTTCTTAATTTCTCTTTCTGATAGTTTGCATATAGAAAGTAACAGATTTTTATATATTGATTTTGTAACACACAACTTTACTTAATATTTCTAATAGATTTTTGATGTGAAGTCTGTAGAGTATTCTATTAATAAGATGTTATCTCCGTATAATGACAGTTTTACTTATTCCTTTTTGATTTGTGTATTTTATTTTTTGCTTTTTTTTGTTTTTGCCTAAAGTATCTGTCTAGGACCTCAATACTCTGCTGTATAATGGTGGTGAGAATAGACATCTTTGTCTTATACCTGATTTTAGAGGAAACACTTTCAAATTTTCACCACTGAGTATAATGTTAGCTATAAATTTGTCATATCTGCCCTTTCTTATATTTAGGCACATTCTCTCTACCCATTTTAATGAGAATTTTAATTTTAAAAAGACGCTTAACCTTATCAAATGATTTTTCTGAATCTTTTTGGGGAGTATAATTTTTATCCTCCATTTTGCTGATAGGGCATTTCACATTGTTTTGTACTGTTGAACCATCTTGTATCTCTGGAATGAATTCCAGTTGATCATTTGGTATGATACTTTTAATGTATTGCTGAATTTGGTTTGGTAATATTTTTTTCTGTGCATTTTTACATCTATATTCATCAGAGATACTGGCCTGTAGTTTTCTTTTCTGTGTGGTGCTTTTGTCTGGTTTTGGTATCAGTATTTCTGGCCTTATAAAAGGACAGAATGTGTTCTCTTCTTAGAAGTTTTTTGGAAGCGTTTGAGAGGATGGATATTAAATCAAGAAATGTTTGGTAGAATTAATCTCTGGAGACATATGAATCTGGACTTTTATATTTGGAAGTTTTTTTTTCTGTTTTTTTATTTGTTTGTTTGTTTGTTTTATTTTTTTTAACTGTTTTAGTTTCCTTACTTGTAATTGGCCTGTTCAGATTTTCTATTTTTTCATAATGCGGTCTTGGAAGGTTGTCTGAGTGTAATAATTTTCCATTTCTTTTAAATTCTCCAGTGTATTGGCGAGATGTTCAAAGTAGTTTCTTATGATCCTTTGTGTGTCTATGTTATCTACTGTAACTTCTTTTATTTCTGATTTTGAGTCTTTTCTCTATTTTTTCAAACAGCCTAGCTAAGTGGTTGTCAATTTTGCTCATTTTCTCGAAGAACAAGCTCTTAGTTTCACTGGTTTCGAGTTGCCTTTTTGGCCTCTCTTTTATTATTTATGTTCTAATCTTTATTATTTCCTTCCTTTTATTAATTTTGGCCTTCATTTGTTCCTCTTTTTTTTATCTTTTAGATGGGAGATCACATTTCCTTTTTTTTTTTAAATTTGTGGCAGCTATTATGTCTTCCTTTTGCATTTGGGACATGTTCCTCTTTCCCCGGATTTTCCCTGTGTCATCTTCTGTGTATTAGTCAACTCTACTTCTCTTGTCTTGTAGAGATGGCTTTGTGTAGATGCTGTCCCGTGGAGGCCAGGACCACAGTCTCTGATGACCACTTGATCTGGATCCTAGGTGTATCCCCTGTGTGAGCTGTGCCTATCCTCTTCCTATATTACTATGACAAGGTGTGTGGGGCTTGGTACCAGTGGTAGGCACTGTCAAGGCAGCTGTGGTTTGCTAGGTGGGCATCACGATAAGCGCATGTCAGCTTGTTGCACGGCCGCTGTGCTGCAGTTGGATGGAGCCACTGAGCCATTGTGACCGCACACTCATGACCTATGGAGTATGGAGTGACTCAACAGCGGTTGTGGCTGCTGGGTGGTGATGAGTTGTTATGTGGATGGGGTGGGTGGAGCTCTCAGGATGGTTCACTTACAGCCTCTAGGAGGCTGGGGGAAGGGTTCTAAGATGGCACCAGTGGGCACTAGAATTATTAAGCTTATCTGAAGTGGCCAACATGACACCCACCAGCATGAATCTCCACACCCTGGAAGGGGTAGATTCTTGGCAAAAACATCTGTTTTTCTTCTGTTCCTCTGAGCTGTCCTTTTATCCTTTGTTGTGGGGTCTTTGTCAGGTGTTTAAGTCTCCTTCCTTATAAATTATTCCATGTGTATTTGTAGACTTGGTGTGTGAGGGGAGGGGAGTTAGGATTCCATGTATGTCACCAGCTTTAAAATTTCTCTCAAATCTGGTGTTTTTTCCTATAAGTTTGGGGGACTTGGGGATCTTTTTTTAAGGTTTCATATGTAAGATCATCAAGTATTTATCCCACTCTAACCTATTTCACCTAACATAATGCCTTTGTATTTTATTCACCCATATTGTTGCAAATGGCAAGATTTCCTTTTATGGTGGAATAATAGTTCAGTGTGTGTGTGTGTGTGTGTGTGAGAGAGAGAGAGAGAGAGAGAGAGAGAGAGAGAGAGAGAGAGAGAGAGAGAGAGAGAGAGAGAGAAAGATCTATAATCTCTGTCTCTATCTGATAACTTCTTTATCTGTTTATCTGTTGACAGACACTTAGTTTTCATGTTTTGGCTTTGGTAGATAATGCTATTATGAATATGGGGGTGGGTGCAGTTATCTCTTTAACATAGTGTTTTGTTTTCCAGAAACTGGGTCATATGATAGCTTTATTTTTTAATTGAAGTATAAGTGACATAAAATATTAATTAAACTTTAGGTATACCACATAAAGTTACAGATTTTGTATACATTGTGAAAATGTAAATCACAGTAAATCAATGTATTCTTTTTACAGCACTTTCAAGTTTATAATACCATATTACTGATTATAGTCCCTATGCCGTATATTAAATCTTGACTGATTTTCTTAAAACTTGGAAATTTGTACCCTTTGATTTCTTTCACTCATTCAACCTGTCCCCACCTCCACCCTCTTTCCCTCTGGTAACCAGCAGTATTTTTTCTAGGGGACGTGTGTGTTGTATATGTGTGTGTGTGTGTGTGTGTGTGTGTGTATATACACACGAATTTGATGCTTTGGGTAAGTATGTAGATTGATAGATAGGAAGGACATATATATGATTTGTACATATGCAAAACATGTCTTTATCCATTCATCCATCAGCATAGTTGTTTTCATATCTCTTCTGTAGTAAATAATGCTGTAGAGAACATAGGAGTGAATTTTTTTTTTTTAATTAATGTTTTTATTTCCTTTGGGTATATAGGCAGAAGTGGGATTACTGGATCATATGGTAGTTACATTTTTAATTTCTTGAGAAAAATCCTTACAGTTTTACATACATAATGGCTATACCAATTTACATTCCCACCAACAACACATGAGGCGTTCCTTGTTTCCACATTCTTTCCAATAATTGTTTCCAGTCTTTTGGGCAATAGCCATTCTCACAGGTGTGTTTGCCCATTGTTTTGATTTACATTTTTCCAATAACAGTAGATGTGAAACATCTTTTCACATGCCTGTCGTCCATCTATATGTCTTCTTTGGAGAAGTGCACAGACACAATTTAAAACTGACATATTTGTGTTTTCAACTGTTGTTTTTTGTCTTTTTATTAACAATTCTCACAAGAGTAAGGTATATCATTGTGGGTTGGATTTGTATTTCCCTGATGTTTCGTGATGTTGTGCATATTCAGTTCCTCTGACTGTTTTTGAATCAGTTTGTTGTTTCATTTGTGTGGGATTCAGGTCGTTCAAAGAACCCAGGCAGAGTTAGGCGAGTGAGCAAGCAGAGGTTTAATTAGAGGATAAAGGAATGGAGCCGACCAAGGGAGGTCCAGACCAGGTCCGCTGTGCTGGCAGCCTGGATTTTTAATGAAAAAACCCACATGGTGAGGATGGAGGATGGAGAGAGGGTTGTCAGGCCAGGTTTCAGTTCCTGATTGGGCAAGGTGACATTGTCTCTTAAAGTTATTGGTGGGCTTCTTCAGCCATCACCGTTTCTTCATTCCTTTGTGCAGAGGGTCCATCCTGGTCACGTGGGACACATCCTGCATGTCAGACTTGTCTGTGGGCTTTCCTTATCGATCCAGATGACTGCATTCTTTTGCTGGGCCAGGTGACTCCACGGACAATTCACTGCCCTGATATCCAAATTTTGATCCCGGGCCTAAGGCTTGCTCTTGTGGGGGTCTTGACAGGTTATTGTTTTGTTATTGAGTCTATGAGTTCTCTATATATTTTGGGGTAGCAACTCTTTATGGATACATAATTTGCAAACACTTCCCCCCATTTAGTAGTGCAGCTTTTTGTAGATGGCTTCCTTTGCTGTGCAAGGGCTCTGAGTTTGATGTAGTCTCATTTGTTTTGCTTTTGTTGTCCTTGCCTTTGGAGTCAAATATAGAAGCATAATTGTTTTTAATCCATTTTGAGTTCATTTTTGTGAATGGTGTAAAATAGTGGTTCAGTGTCTTTTTCATGTGACTGTCCAGTTTTCCCAACATCATTTATTGAAAAGACTGCCTTTTCTTCATTGTATGTTCTTGTCTCTTGATTGTACATTAATTGATCATATGTGTGGGTTTATTTATGGCTTCCTTTTTTGTTCACCTAATCTGTATTTCTGTTTTTATGCTGATACTATACTGTTTTGAGTACTCTAGCTTTTTAATATAGTTTGAAATCAGGGAGTATAATGCCACCAGCTTTGTTCTTTCTCAAGATTGCTTTGACTATTTGTGAGCTTTTTCTTTTTTTAACATATTTAAAACTGTTTTATACAAAATTAAAGCTGTTTGTTCTATTTCTGTGAAAAATCCAGTTGAAATTTTGATAGTGGTTGCATTAAATCTGTGTGCTGCCATGCATAACATGAAAATTCAACAATATTAATTCTTCCAGTCTATGAATGTGAAATATCTTTTATTTCTTTCTGTATTTTTCATTTCTTTCATTTTGTCTTATAATTTTTTTTGTAAAGTCTTTTGCTTCCTTGGTTAAGTTTATTTCCAGGCATTTTATTCTTTTTGTTGCAGGTGTAAATGAGATTGTTTTAAAATTCTTCTTTCTGCTAGTTTGTTGTTGGTCTATGGGAATACATTTCTGCGTGTGTATTGGTGTTGGATCCTGTTAATTTACTGAATTTACTAGTTTTAACAGTTTTGGGGTGGAGTATTTGGAATTTATTATATATAAAATCGTATCTACAAAATTAATGATTTTGCTCTTCTTTTCAAATTTGGATGACTTTATTTCTTTTCCTTGCCTAATTGTTCTGGGTAGGACTTCAGTACTATGTTGAACAGAAGTGATGAGAGTAGATATCCCTATGTGTTCTTGATATTATAAGAAAAGTGTTCAGCTTTTACCCATTAAGTAGCATATTAGCTATGGACTTGCCATATATGGTCTGATGTTGAAGTAAGATTCTACCCAATTGATTGAAAGTCTTAATCTTAAATGGATACTGAATCTTATCAAATGATTTTCTGCATCTATCAAGATCCTATGATTTTTGTCTCTACTTTCTATATTTAATTTTATTGAAGAAACATTGTAACATAATATATGATGAAGGTGCATCATTGTAAACTAGCATCTGCATGTAATGCTTTAAGTTCACCACTAAGTTCAATTCTATCCTCACCATATTATTGACCCCTTTTACCCAATTTTCCCAGATCTCTTCCACTAATGTGGTAACCACTAATTTGATTCTAGAGATGGAAAGTCTAATTTTTATTTGATTTGGTTCATTTGCTTGTTTTGTGTCTCTGTATATCACATGAGGAAATCGTATGATGTTTACTTTGCTCCTTCTGACTTACCTCACTAAGCATAATTAATTCCCTTTCGGCTCAGTCCCTGTTGTAAATGTTAGGGTTTCATCTTTTTAAATACCTAAGTAGTATTCCATTGTGTATATGTAATACATCATTATCCACTCATCTGTTCATAGCTGTGTTGCTTCCAGCTCTTGGTTATTGTAAACAGTGCTGCAGTAAACATGAGAATGCATCTATCTCTTTGAATTAGTCTTCATGTGTGTTTTTTTGGGGGGGTGGGGGTTAAGCACTCAGAAATGGGATAGCAAGATCATGTAGATTTTCATTTTAAATTATTCGAGGAATCTCCATACTGTTTTCATAATGAGTGCACCAAAAATAATCCCACCAACAGTGTCTAAGCAGTCCTTTCTTTCCATATCCTTACCAACACTTGTTTCCAGTCTAATGACTGAATAATTAATGGCTAACAGCCATTCTCAGAGATATGAGGTGATATTTCATTGTCGTTTTATTTGCATTTCCCAAATAACAAGAGATATAAAATATCTTTTCATGTGTATCGTGGCCATCTGTATGTCTTTTTAAGAAGCAGTGTCCATTTTTTAATGGAGTGTTTTTCTATTGAGATTTATGAGATTTTTCTTTACATATTATGAATCTTAACCCTTTTTCAGATATATGCTGTGCAGGTTTCTCCCAGTCAGTAGGATGTCTTTGTTTCGATGGTAGTTTCTTTTGCAGTGCAGAAGTTTTTTTAACTTGATGTGATTCCGTTCGTTTACTTTGGCTTTCATTTCCCTTGACATTCATGCTGAGTTCCCAAAAACATCTCTTAGGACAAAGCAAAGAGTATTTGCTTTTTTTTTCTTCTATTGACTTTATGTTGTCAGGTCTTACATCCAAGTCCTTAATCCATTTTGAATTATTTTTTTGTATGGTGTTAGATAGTGATCTAGTTTCATTCTTTTGTGTGTGACTGCCCAGTTTTGCCAAAACCATTTATCAGAAAAAGTGCCCTTGTTCCATTATATGCTCTTGGTTCCTTTGTTGAATTAGTTGACCAAAAATGTGTGAATTTATTTCTAGGCTCTCAATTCTCTTCCATTGATCCTTGTGTTCTGTTTTTATTCCAATACCATACTGATTTGATTACTATTGCTTTGTAATGTAGTTTGAAGTTAGGAAGTAAATCACCTCCATTTTTGTTCTTTCATAGGGTTACTTTTGCCATTCAGGGTCTTTTGTAGTTATACATACATTTCATGATTTATTTTTCTGTTTATTTGAGAAATGTCTTTGGGATTCTGATGGGGATGACAGTAAATCTGTATATTGCTATAGGTATTATGGTCATTTAAACAAAGTTAATTCTTCCAACCTGTGAGCATGAAACATTTTCATTTGTTTACATATTTTTCTTTTGAAAAATCGTGTAGTTTGCAAAATGCAGGTTTCAGAGTACAACTCCTTTTTGTTTAATTTATTTCAAGTTATTTCATTATTTTAGATACAATGTAAATGGAGTTGTTTTCCTAAATTTTTTTCTGCTTATTCATTATTTGTACATAGAAATGCAATTGATTTTGTATATTAATTTTATAATTTGTAGCTTTACTGTATTCATTATTGCTTACTTTTAATGGAAAGGAGAGGGCAGAAATGTTAAGTGAGAAGGCAGGAAGAGATGAAGAAGCACTTTCATTTATTCAGTTGCTCATCCTAGCTATTCCCGCTATCCTGGGTCACAAACCAGCATCCTTAGGATATATGTTGACTACACCCAACCAGAGATGGCAGACTTTTCCACTAGAAGACCAGGACGGCCACATCATTGCTTTTATTAGCTTTCACTGGAATCCTTGAGGTTCTCTCTGTATTGCCATGTCATATAGAAATAGTGATAGTTTTATTTCCTCCTTTCCTATTTAGATGCATTTTATGTTCTTTTCTTTTCTAATTGCAGTGCCCAAGGTTATATTAAATAACAGTGATGAGAGAAGACATTTTTGCCTTGTTTCATGATCTTAGAGGAGAAGCTTAGAGAAGTATGATGTTGGCTGTGGTTTTGTAATATTTATATATGTAATATGTATTTGTATATATGTATATATGTAATATGTATATATATTTCCTTTATTATGTTGAGGTACATTTAATATATTCCCATTTTGAAGAGTTTTTAACATAAAATGGTGCAAATCTTATTGAATATTTTTCTTTGTTGAGATGATCATATGATTTTTATACTTCTTGTATCACACTTATTGATTTGTCCATATAGACCCATAATTGCATCCCTGGAATAAATCCCACTGGATCATGGTGTATGAATTTTTAAATTAGCTGTTCGGTTGATTTTCTGGTATTGCATTGACTATTTTACATCAATATTCATCAGAGATATTGATATAGAATTTTCTTTTTTAGCGATATCCTTGGTCAGTTTTGGGATAGGGTATTGTTGGCATTATAAAGAGTGTTTGTAATTTTTTTCTCTTCAATATTTTGGAAAATTTTGAGAGAGATTGGAATTCTTATTTGAAATTGAATTTACTCTTGAAACCATCTCTTAATATTTGACATATTTGTGTGCTACTATATTGGGGGCATATATATATTAAGATTTCTATCTTCCTATTATATTGGTCCCCTTATTATTAGATAGCATACATCTATATCTTTCTTTTGTGTTTGAAAGTTTATTTTATCTGATAAAAGTATAGCAGTTCCTGCCTTTCAAAAATTTAAATTGGCTTGGAGTACTACTTTTTATCCCTTCACTTTGTCACTGTAGCATAGTCTCTTGTAAGCAACATTTACTTGAATTTTGCTTTTTAATCCATCAAGTCATTCAATGCCTTCTGAGTGAGTTCAATTCATTTATATTCAGGATGATTATTAATATATGAGTGTTTGCTACTGTCATTTTGACATTCCTGTGTTTTCTATGTATTACCTTATTGATTTTTTGGTGAACTTTAAAAAACATTTATATAGAAGAGCATCTTTCAACATATCTTGTAAAGGAGATCTCATGGTAGTAAAGATCATCTGAAACAAAACCTTTATTTCTCTCTCAAATTTGAGAGAAATTTTTGCAAGATATAGTTTTTTTAGCTGTAAGTTTTTATTTTGGTTTATTTTGAATATGTCATTCCACTCTTTCCTAGCCTGTGGAGTTTCTGCTGAGATGTCTGATTCTAGTCTGATGGGTACCTTCATACGTTATTTGCTTTTTCCCCCGGCCAACTTTAGTATTCTTTGTCTTAGGCTTTTGATAGTTTTACTGGTATTACCTCAGTAGAGAACTGCTACTCATTTCTTCTAGAAACAAAGCTGAGACCATCCTTGGTCACCATTTTGGTTTCCCCTTAGATGATTATATGATTTTTATCCTTCATTTTACTAATATGGTACATCACGCTGATTGCTTTGCAAATATTGAACCATTCTTGCCTCCCTGGAATGAATCACATTTAATCATGGTATATAACCCTTTAGATGTATTTTTAATTTAACATTTATTGAGCTAAATTTGATTTTCAAAGTAATATAACTTTTAATGTATTTTTAATTTTTTTTTTGCTAATACCTTATTGAAGATTTTTTTTTATCTTCACCAGTGTTAAGGCTTTTAATTTTATTTCTTTCCTTAGTTTTTTAATTCCTTTCCCTCCTCCCATTCCCTTTCCCCTTTTTTCATTCCCCTTCCCCTCTTCCTTCCTTCCCTTCCTTCTCTCTCTTCCTTTCTTTTCTTTCTGCTCTTCCTTTTCTTAATGTCCTTCCTGTCTTTCTGCCCTTCCTTTTCTTCAAGTCCTTCCTTTCTTTCTGTTCTTCATTTCTTCCCTTCCTTCCTTCATTTCTTCCCTTCCTTCCTTCCTTCATTTTTTCCTTTCCTTCCTTTCTTCCTCCCTCCCTCCCTCCTTCCTTCCTTCCTTCCTCTTTCCCCTTTCTTTCTCTCTTTCTCTCTCCTCTTTATGGTATCCTTGCCTGTCTATAGTGTCAGTGTGTTGCTGGCTTTGTAAAAATGAGGTTTATGTTCCCTTCTCTCCTGTTTCTTTTAAGTTTGAGATGTATAGGCATTTAAATCTTTAAATGTTTTGTAGAGTAAGTTTTCTGTTCCTGAACTTTTTAAAAGTTACTGATTCAATTTTCTCCTGGATAATTTTTTTTTTCTTCAGTTTTCTGTTTATTCCTAATCCAGTTGAATCATTGTGTGATATTAGTAATTTATCCATTTCTTCTATTCTATCCAATTCATTGACATAATTTTTATAGTTTTCTCTCATCATTTGTATTTCTGTTGTATCATCTCTTTCTTTTCTCATCTCATGCATTTGAGCATTTATCTTTTTTTTGCTCATTTTATGAAAATTTTGCAAATTTTATCTTTTCAATAATCCAGCAATTGTTTTCGTTGATCTTTTCCTACTGCCTTTTTAGTCTATTTTATTTACTTCCACTCTGATTTTTAATATTTTCTTTATTCTACACAGTTTGGGGTTTACTTGTTCTTTTTCAAGTTCTTTTAGCGGTACGTTTAGGTTCATTTGATCTTTTTCTTGTTTCTTGATTTAGGTCTGTATTGCTGTGAACTTAGAATCACTTCTGCTGCATCTCATAAGTAGTGATATGTTGAATTTCCAGTTTCATTGACCTTAAGGTATATTTTATTTCTTCTTTGTTTTCTTCATTGACCCAGTAGTAGTTTAGTAACATGTTGTTTAATATCTACACATTGTATATTTTCCCAATTATCTTCTTGTAAATAATTTCTAGTTTTATAACATTGTGGTCAGAAAAAAAATGCTTGATAAGATTTCAGTCTTCTTAAATTAATTGACATGATTTCAGTCTTCTTAAATTAGTTGAGACTTGTTTTGTGATCTAATGTCGTCTAGTCTGGAGACTATTCTATATATGCATGAGAAGAATGTGCATCCTAATGATTTTGAATGAGATGTTTTGTATGTGTCTGTTAAATCTATCATGTAAGGTTGAGGTTTCCTTATTGAGTTTCTGCCTGGGTGATACGTACATAGGTTTAAATAGGGTATTAATGTTACCTACTGTTACTGTATTGCTTTCAGTTTCTCTCTTTCAGTCTACTAATACTTGATTTATGTATTGAGGTGCACCTATGTTGGGGGCATAAGTATTTGTAGCTGTTACATCCTCTTATTGGATTAATCCATTGGTCAATTGTGATTCCTTTTTTTATCTTCATTATAGTCTTTATTTTAAAGCTTAAAGATTTCTATGTCTCTATCATATTTCTTTTCATTTCCATCTGCATGGAACATTTTTTCCATCCCTTTACTATCAATCTGTGTCTTTACATCTAAAATGGATCTCTTGTAAGAATCATGATTTTCTTTTTAATCCATTCACCCACTCTACATATTTCAGTTGGGGAATTTAGTCCTTTTACATTTAAAGTGATAACTGATGTGTATTTATTGCTATTTTATAATGATTTCTGGCTTTTAAAAAAAGTTTGTTTCTGTTCCTCTTTTCCCTTTCAATATGGTTTGATAACTTTCTTTAGTTTTCTTTAGATTCATTTCTCATGTTCTTATATTTTTTTACTCTTTCCTATGTGATCCACATATAACAAGATCCACATATAACATCATAAATATATGTATAATATATATAAAACATTCTGTTTAAAGTTGATAGCAAATCAATTTTGAACTTATTCTACATTTTACTCCCACTCTCGCATTTTGCGCTTTTGATATCACATTTTATCCCTTTTTGTGTTTGTATCTTTTAACTAATTATTTTAGTTTTATTTAATACTGCCACTTTTGTCTTTTAACTTCTATGCTAGCTTTATAAATGACTAATCCACTAATTGTACTATGGATTTACCTTTACCAGAGAGATTTTTCTTATATTTTCTTGTTTTAGATCATTATCATTTCTTTTCAGTCTAAAGAGAACTCTTTAGTATTTCTTTAAAATTGGTTAATATTAATAAGCTTCTTTAAGTTTTGTTTATCTAGAAGACACTTCGTCTTCAATTCTGATTACCTTACTGAGTACATTATTTTTGTTTAGAAGTTTCTTTCTTTTCAGCACTTTTAATACATCATGCCACTCTCTTACGGTGTGCAAAGTTTCTGATGAAAAATATGGTCATCTTAAGGGATATATTGTAATACATCTCTTATACGTAATGTGTTATTTTTTCTTTTTTAAAAGATTTTCTTTAATTGTGGCATTTTTATTATAATATGTTTTGCTGTAGATCTCTTTTGATCTTATTTGGAGCTCTCTGGGATTCATGTACCTGGATGTCAGTTTACTTTCCTATACTGGGGAAGTTTTCAGTTAGTATGTTTTCAAATAAATGTTCTACCCTTTTCACTCTGTTCCTCAATTTCCTCTCCCTCCTTCCCCTCCCCTTCTTCCCTCATAATGTCGATGTTATTTTGCCTAATAATGTCCCATAGAGCCCCAAATCATCATCATTTTTAAAATTCTTTTATTTTTTTCTGTCTGGGTTATTTCCACTGCTCTGTCTTTAAACTCAATCATCTGTTCTTCTGCTTTGTCAATTCTGCTACTAAATTTCTCTATTGCATTTTTTAAAAATTCTCTTATTGTATTCTTCTGCTCTATGAGTACTGCATGGAGCTTATATTTTCTATCTCTGCTCAAGTTTTCACTTGTTTGGGGAGCATCTTTATGAACAGTACTTTGAATTCTTTGTCTGTTAGATTGCTTATCTTCATTTAGGACTTTTTTCCCCCAAAGGTTTTATTGTCTTTCATTTGGAACATTCGTCTATTTCTTTATTTTGCTTGCCTTTTTGAGTTTGTGTTTAGTTCGTGATATAGTTGCCTCCCCCAGTCTTGAAAGAGTGACCTTGTATATGATTTGAATCTTATCATTATATTTTGCCCTGTCTCTTTTTTGTTGTTGTTGTGTTGTCTCTTGTACCTTTATGTTGTTTAGGCAGCCTGGTTTATGCTTGATAGGTCCCTGTAGTTGAAGGTTTTGCAGAATCTCTGTTTTCCAAGAGGAAAGATCTCTTTTCACCTAGTTTCAGGCTAATTGGAGTCAAGACTTCAGATATCTGATTTTAAAGCATGCCAATGTAGTCTGATGTGGAACTGCAGTTGAAAGTCATGCTGGACTCTGTATCTGGCAATATTGTGCTATTTCCATGGTGTTGTCTTTGGAAATAGCTGTAAAAATTGGGTTTCTAGATAAGTGTTTAATATTCTTTCTGGAGATACTGGAGAAGTATAGGAAGGCCAAGGAAACACAAAGCTAATGTTATTGGTCTATGTTCCTTAAGTGCTCTTCAGGCTTTAGTGGTGTGTTAATATAGCATGTATTGACAACTGTTTTGAGTAGTGGGGTGTTGCTCAGCCAAGTTAAATGATGCCTGAGTGGGACAAGGGTGGCATATGACACGTCTGGCAGCTGTAGCAAGATAAAGACAGCTATAAAATGGCAGTCTCCAGTTCTGACTCTAGTATAGTAGTGTGTGAGTTCTCCTCCTAATAGAAACTGGAAGATTAGCTAATAAGTCTCTTTCGTGCATGGTATCGATGCTTTTCAAATTGTTACTTTTAATCTGTGTCCCATTGGTGAGTCTGTGCACTTACCCTTTAAGAATGGGCTCTCTATTCTCCCTGCCCTTTAGGTCTTCTGGTAACAAGCCCCATTGGTTCTTAAATCTACATGTTTTAGGGAACCATCTCCGGTGCAGGCCCTAAGTGTTGCACTGCCTGATCTGGAACATGAATCCCTTATTCTTCCAGAAGAATCTCATGTTTGTGAGACCCTTCCTGATGGCATGATGTGATGGAATTTTTTTGACAAAATGCATCTGCTTCACCCATCTATTTTGATATGATCCTTTTGTCCCTTGTAGAAAAGCTGTTCAGATCTTATTTTTTTCAGAATTTTTCCATATATATATATCTGTATATGTGGTATATCTGTGGGTGGTGGGAACTCATACTGCCATTTTGAACTGCTTCCTGGTAGTTCTATGTTTAATTTTTTGAGGAGCATCTATAATGTTTTCTATGGTGACCAAACCAATTTACATTCCTACCAAAATGTCTCGGAGTTCTGTTTTCTCCATAATTTTGCCGGATTTTGTTACTGCTTGTCTTCATGATGATAGGCATTCCATTCTAGCACATGAGAAATGATAAGTCATTATGATTTTGATTTGTAGTTCCCTAAATATTAATGCTGAGCACCTTTTCATGTACTTGTTGGTCATTCATATATCTTTTTTTTGTAAAAATACCTATTCAGGTCCTTTGCCCAATTTTAATTGAATTTTTTAGGTTTTTTTTGCTATTGACTTGAATGAATTCTTTATATATTTTGGATAGCAACATCTCAACAGATAGATGGTTTACAAATAATTTTTTTTCCATTCCATTGTTTATCTTTCAATTTATTTTATTGTAATTTACTCTACACATTAAAATAAACTCATATGTATAGGTTCCCCATTCCTCATACATATGTCAACACACCCTGCCCTCCACCAAATCACTAAGTGTGATTCATAGTGTCCAGTGGGCTCTGCCACCATTTTAATCCCCCCACCCCCATTCTATTCCCTATTGATAACCTCAGTTTTGTTGAAAGTGTCCAAGGCTTAGTTTTATCCATGTTGAGTCAAATGACAGGATTTCATCTCTTCTAAGGACTGTGTATTATTTGTTCCATTGTATATATGTACCACATCTTCTTTATCCAGTCATCTGATTCTGGGTACTTAGGTAGTTTCTAGTTCTTAGTCATTGTGTATAGGGCTGCAGTAAACATGGGGAAACATAAATCTCTACAAATGAGGGTTTTTGTATATTTTGGCTAAATTCCAAGAAGTGGGATGGCCAGATCATATGGGACTTCCATCTTCAACATTTTGAGCAATCTCCAAACTGTTTTCCATATGGGTTACATCAACTTGCACTCCAACGAACAGTGTAAAAGTGTTCCCTTTTCTCCAAATCCTCACCAACATTTGTTGTTTCCAGATTTTTGCATGACAACCAGTCTCTCAGGTCTAAGGTGGTATCTCTCTGTTGTTTTAATTTACATTTCCCTGATAGCCAGCCTGTAGGAACATCTTTTCTGGTGCCTGTTGGCCATCAGTAGATCCTCTTCAGAAAAATGTCTCTCTAATTCCTCCTTCCATTTTTGTATTGGATTGCCTGTTTTTCTGTTATAGAGTTGTTTTGAGTTCTTTGTATATTTTGTATATTAAGCCCTTTTCAGAAATATGAAATGTGACTATCTTCTCCCTTTTTGGTTTTCGTTGTTTTCTTTCACTGTGAAGAAGCTTTTTAGTTTCATGTAGTCCCAGCTGTTTATTTTTCTTTTTGTTATCCTTGATACTGGAGTTGAGTGCCCAAAGTCCTTCCCAAGGCTGATGTCATGGAATGTCTTTCCTGTTTTCTTCCAAAAATTATGTGGTTTCTGCTCTTATGTCCAAGTCTCTAGCCTATTTTGGGTTAAGTTTTGTGAATGGTGTTAGAGAGTGGTCTAGCTTCATTCTTTGCCCAACACCATCTGTTGAAGAGATTTTCCATTTCCATTGTATGATTTTGGCTCCTTTGTCAAAGATTAGCTGACTGTATATGAGTGGGTCGGTTTCTGGTGATTCAGTTCTATTCCACTGATCTGTGCCTCTGTTATTATTCCAGTGCCATACTGTGTTGATCACTATTGCTTTGTAGTATAGCTCAATGTCTGGGAATATAATCCTTCCAGATTTTTTTTTTCCCCTCATAATTGTTTTAGCTATACAGGGTTTTCTGTTGTTCCATACAAGTTTCAAGGTTTTTTGTTCTATTTCCTGGAAATAAGCCTGTGGGATTTTAATAGAGAATTAACTAAATCTGTATATTGCTTTAGGTAAGATGATCATTTTAATGATGTTGATCCTTACCAACCATCGGCAGATGATGCCTTTTCATCTCCTTGTATCCTCCTTTATTTCTTTTAAGAAGAACTTGTAATTTTTGTGTACAGGTTTTCACTTCCTTTGTATATTCCAAGATATTTGACTTTTTAACTTGTATTTTAAATGGTGTGGTTTTCTTGATTTCATTTTCTTCTAGCGTATTGTTTGCATATAAGAATGGAACAGATTTTTATGCATTTATTTTGTAGCCTGCCACATTACTGTATTCGTTGGTGAGTTCTAGTAGTTTTTTGACAGAGTTTTTAGGGTTTTCAATATATATGATCATGTCATCTGTGAATAATAAGAGTTTTACTTCCTCCTATTTTTCTTGCCTGATTTCTCTGGCTAAGACCTCCAGTATGAAGTTAAATAGCATTGGTAAGAATGGACAACCTTGCCTTGTTCCTGACCTTAAAGGAACTGCTTTCAATTTTTTTCACCATTGACTATAATGTTGGCTGTGGGTTTGTTGTATATGACCTATATTAGGTTGAGGTATGTACTTTCTTTCCCCATTTTATGCATTTTTTAGTGTAAATGTGTGTTGAATCTTGTTAAAAGTTTTCTCCATATCTATTGATATGAGTGTGTGATTTTTCTCCTTGCTCTTGTTGGTATGTTGTATTATATTAATGGAGTTATGTATGTTGAACCATCCTTGCATCCCTAGGATAAATCCCACTTGGTCATGATGGATGATCTTCTTGATGCATTTTTAGATTCGGTTTACTAATATTTGTTGAAAATTTTTCCATCTATGTTCATTAGAGACAGTGGTGTGTAATTTTCTTTCTTGATGATGTCTCTAACAATCTTTGGTATTAGTGTGATGTTAGCTTCATAGAAAGTATTTGGGAGTGTTCCCTGTTCTTCAATATTTTGGAAGAGTTTGAGAAGAATAGGTATTAATTTCTCTCTGGACACTTGGTAATACTCATAAAAAAAGCCACCTGGACCTGGCCTTTTATTTTAGGGAGAAATTTGATTATATTCTCTACTTCTTTGCTTGTGATTGTTCTGTTCAGGTTTTCCAATTCTTCCTGGATCAGTCTTGGTAGACTGTATTTTTCTAGAAATCTGTCCATGTCCTCAAAGTTGTCTACTTTGTTGGCATAGAGTTGTTCGTAGTAGTCTTTTAGGATGTTTTGTATTTCTGTGGTATCTGTTGTAACTTAGCCCCTTTCATTACTGATTCTAGTTATGAGAATTTCCTCCCTTATTTCCTTTCTGAGTCTAGCCAATGGCTTGTCAATTTTGTTTATTTTTTTCAAAGAACCAACTTTTGGTTTCATTCATCTTCTGGATTGTCTTTTTGTTTTTTATTTCATTTATTTATGCTCAGTTTTTTATTATTTCCTTTCTTCTACTGATTTTTATCTTTAATTGTTCTTCTTTCTCTATTTGTTTTAAAAGTAGGTTTATGTGTGATTTTTCTTTTGTCTTTAGGTAGGCCTGGATTTCAATGAACTTCCTTCTTAGTAATACTTTGGCTGTATCCTATAGATTCTGGTAGCTTGTGTCCTCATTCTCATTTGTCTGTAAATATTTTTTAAGTTCCTCTTTGATTTCCTCCTTTACCCAAGAGTCATTCAGAAGCCTATTGTTTAGTCTCTAATTAATTTGGGGTCTTCCAGATTTCTTTTTGTGGTTGGTTTCTAGCTCTAAGCCATTGTAGTCAGAGAAGACGCTTGGTATGATTTTAATCTTTGTAATTCATTGAAACATGTTTTGTGTCCTAACACATGATCTGTCCTTGTGAATATTCCATGTACATGTAATGTTCCATGTATTGTCTGGTACACCTGACAATAAACTGAAATCTGTAGTCGTTGGGTGAAGTGTTTGGTATGTCTGTTCGCCTAACTGTTCCAAATGTTCATTTAAAGCTGCTATTTCCCTGTTAATTTTCTGCCTGGTTGATCTGTCCATTATTTTAAGTGGGGTGCTGATGTCTCCTACTATGATTGTATTGCTGTTGATGTCTCTTGTCAGTTCTAATAATACTTGCTTAATATATTTTCATGCTTATTCATTTGGTGCATATATATTTATAAGCATTATATCTTCTTGATGGATTGACCCTTCATCATTAAGTATGTCCATATCTGTCCTTTTTTTTTTTAATGCTTTTTAGTCGGAAGTCTGTTTTATTAGACATAAGTATCATAGTTCCTGCTTTTTTTGTGATTTTAATGTAGGATTGTCTTGCATCCATTGACTTTGAGTCTTTTGAAAGAGGGTAAGTTTTCTGAATGTAGAAGAAGGTTGGGTTATACTTTTAAAATCTGTTTAGTCACTCTGTGTTCCTTTGGTGAGTTCAGTCCATTAACATTTAGGGTTATTATTGATATGTAGGTACTTAGTGCCATTTTCTAATTTGTCTTCTATGTGTTGATCTAGGCAGTCTTTTTTCCTCTCTATTCTTAGGTGGGTTGGGTTGGGTTTTGATTGGTTTCCCTTTTTGTTCTTTTTTTTTCTTTATCCCTGGAGATGTATTTTGAGGTTATCCTGAAGTTACCATTAAGAATTCTATGTTTATTTCCTATTTTTATTTGAAAGCTTATTAGTCTTCTACTCATTCTAACCATCCACATTTTTGTTCTTTTCTCAACCTCCCCACTTCTAAAATTTGCTTTTGTTTGTAATAGTGGCGTTTCCTTACAGTTTATATAGCATTTTTAATTTTTTTTTTTTTTTTTGTAGAACTGGTTATATGGTGATAAATTTCTTTAACTTTTTCTTACTAGAAAAGCTTTTTATCATTCCTCCTGTACTGAATGACAATCTTATAGGGTATAATATCCCAGGTTAAAAATTGTTTTCATTCAGTGTTTTGAATATATCATGCCATTCCTTCGTGGCCTGTAGAGTTTCAGTTGAGAAATCTGCTGACAGTTTTATGGGGACTCCTTTATATATGAACCATTTTTGTCTAGATGCTTTTAAGATATTTTTCTTTAATTTGTATATTTGACATTTTAATGACTGTGTCTAGGTGTAGGTCTGCTTGGGTTTCTTTTATTAGGGACTCTTTAAGCTTGGATTTGAGACTTGCTTCATTCTTCAGGTTAGGGAAGTTCTCAGCTACTATTTTTTCAAATATAGTTTCTGCCTCCTTTTCTATCTTTTCTCCTTCTGGGACTCCTATGATGTGAATACTGTTTCTTTTTATTTTATCCCATGTCTTGGATGCTGTCTTCAATTCTTTCCATTCTTTTATCTCTTTGCTAGTTTGCTTGAGTACTTTCCTCTGCCCTATCGTCTAGCTCACTGATTCTGTTGAAGGCCTCATCCATCCTATTCTTGAGTTCCTTTATTGAATTCTCTAGGTCAGCTATTGTGTTCTTTATTTCTTTGACTTCTGTCTTCAGAGGCTTCATTTCGTCTCTTTTTTATTGTTCTCTTTTTCTTCCTCTGTCATTCTCTTGGTTTCCATGAGTATGTTTATCACTGTTGACCTAAATTCATCCTCAGGTAGTTTTCAGACATCCATTGTATTCAGATTTTTCCCTGGGCTTTTTATTGGATCCATCATCTCAAGTATACTTCTTTGTGTCTTTGCTGTTTGGCATTTTGTTTCTATTTCTGTAAGTTAGTGTGAGTTTTCCTGCAGTGATGACCTTGTGTAGGGTGTTGATTTGCACTGAGAAAGCCTGGAACTTGGTTTGGACACTGGGGCCTCTTTGAGTTTTATGGTGTCACCGATGGTTGAATTTGTTGAAGTTTTGATGTGGGCCCTCTGTTGCTGCCTGAAAGTTCAGAATGTGGGGTTATAGTTTCTATAGGGGATACAGAACCTTCACCCATTGTGCCAGTTCCCAATCACAGTGACCACCAATGGGCAGCAAAGACTCTCCCTATGGAGGACTCTCTTCTTACTTTAAGTCTGAGGGTGGGATTTCCAGTGGGTGGGTCCTGCATCTATGGACCGATATGGTGGGAGGGAGTGGGGCTGGGTGATTCCCCTAGCTGCCTTCTGGTTATGGCTGCACCCAGTGTAATTTTCTCTCTGGGACTCCCATTCAAACCACTGGGGCACTGGTGCTGTGTCTCTACAGTCTCTTTGTCTGCTTTTCCTTGGTGTTTGTTTCAGAAAATAGGTGAATTTCTAGTTGCTCTGTGGGGAGGATGTGAGTCCTGCTCCTACCTCATCGCCATGTTGCTTGAAAGCTCTGTCTATTCCTTTTTTGAATGTTTTTTCTTTGCTACAGAAAAACTTCAATTTGTCGCAGACACATTTGCTTATGTTGCATTGTGTTACATGTCCTTTAGGTGTTATATGAAAAAAATTGTCAAGAGCCATGTCAACAAGCACTTTTTCTCTTCTTGTAGTTTTATGGCTTCATCTTGCACTTAAATCTTTACAGTTGTATTATTTGTAGACAAAGTTTTTAGGCGACAAATACAGAAAAAATGTTTTAAATGTGCTGATACAGTAACATGTCATAAAATACTATACTTGACTGCCTCTTGACAACCATGGCTCAGAAGGTTTGGTAAGTCATGTTCTTGGACTCAGTACCTTATGCTTTTATATAGATGAGCAAAGTGTTACTTCTAAACTCATTCTTCTTTGCATTATCAATAACTTAGCTGACTCATTTTAATTTACCTTAAGTGCTGTTTTAAAACATCAGCAAGAAAAATGGACCCTTTCTACTAATGTTTCTACTTGGTCATCATTGCTGACAGAACAAAGGTCAGTAGTCAATCAACTGCAGACGTCTGGAGTCACCAGTTATTTTGATTACAATTGCTACATAGTTGTTGGACGACTAGAGGATTGAGTCTCATTCAATAAAACAAACCACAACACATGCTCCAGAAGGAGTTCCAGAGACTATCTAGACTTATAATCTTATTTCACAGATGTCAAGGCCTAGACTGGAATGAATTGCATTGACTAAGTTCCCAAAACTGGCTAAAGACATGAAGATCAGCAAAGATCAGACTGAGCCAGCTAAGCTATAAATGAGTCTATTGTCTTTCCTTTATAGAGTCTATACTGGGAGTATAGATATTATCAGAGTTAAATATATTTAAATATATCACTCATGGCAACCACCTTTAAATAAAATACTAGAAACGTTTCAACAACTGGGTGATCATAAGTAGTGACTCTCAACCTTTAGTATACATTAAAATCAACAAGTCATTTGGAGAGTTGTAACAGCAAGCAGGGGCTCTGCCGTCATAATAGGACAGGGTTCTTGAATTTATACGTCTAACAGGGTTCAAAGTGGTGCAGGTGCTAATGCTGTTAGTTTCAGGGGCACGTTTCGAGAGCCACTATTCTTAATCAAACCCATCTTTTCCTGCATTATTATTAACTACATGTATATTGCCCACCAAGTGAAAAGCACATGGTTTGATTCCCAGCAGGAAGAATGGCTTGTAAACTTTTCTTTGAACTGTAGGGCATTTTCTATTGGAAGGCTGTTAAATTTCAAGGGTGAAGATTTCTGGTCAGTCAGATCATCTAGGTGCCCTACGCTGTATGCTAATTCTGCATAATCTTAAGTCATTGTAATATCTATGCTCCAGTTTTCTCATCTGCACAATGGGGATATATTCTAAGTCATATAATTGTGGACAGATTAAACCAGAGAAGGCTTACAAATGTTTAATGGACAAAATTCACTTACTTGATTCATAACACTGATTAGGAAAGAAAGAAATCTCCCTAATGCTTGCTTTTTTCCCCATTTTTTTAAAGGAAAGCGGTAGCCAGGAATGAAGGCAAGCAGAGGCAGACAGGAAGGAAAAGAGAGGAGGAAGCAGTATCTTACTTAGTTGTTTATCTTGGTTGTTCCCCCTTTTCCTGGAACATGAACCTGGGTCCTTGGCATGTACATGAACTATGTCCAGTGGCCTTGTCTGCTAGAGCACCAGGGCACACCTAGCTCTTGCTCTTGTAGAGACACACATAAACTATTGATTACTTGAGTGACTGAAGGGCTGAGAAACCAAAATGGGGTGGTAAGAGAAATGAGATGCCTAGTAACAGCAAATCTGCTACCACTCCTTGGGCTAGAATAATGAAGGTAGGAGACAGTGTTACCTGAGCACAGCAGTCAGAATATTGTATGGGGAGACTATAGTGGGCTGCTCAGATACCTGAGGTTCTGTCTGGCAGGAGATGGAGCCATGGGGAAAACTCACTACCTACACATCAGAAGGCGAGTGCTCCTGAGAGTCTAGTTCTTTGATACAGAACAGAGTAAGGGAAAAGCAAGAAATAAATCTGTTACTGCCATATCGCTTATTCATTGCTGCCATGACTGTAGTTATTTATGTGGCCCTCTCTTCTGCATTACTAGACAGTGTCTCCAAGTCCGGTTCCCTCACTGTGCTGCCTGTAGGTAGACTGTCACGTATATGCAAAGTGGCATCACCTTTTAGTTTACCCAGCAATAAACTCAGATGGGAACGTTAATTCAGAGTAAGAATGGCTGATATGTATTGTCTAAGTTCTACAAAATGAAACCAGAAGCGGGAGTGTCACACGTCAGCCCGTCACACGTCTCCTGGCTGCATAGTGGCTCATGCTGACCCTGCACTCAGAGTGTCCATACTAAGTTGTCTGTAGGACAGGGACAAAACCAGATACTTTTAACAAACATGTTTGTAGAGAATGATTCTAAAGGTTTGGGGATGATGGTGAGGGGAAAGGATTGAGGGACAGTGGACAAATTTGTTTACTTCAAGCAAGAATATGACTTGAAATGATTTCATCTAGACATATTTTTTAGCACTCTCCCTGGATTTTTGTTATTTCTTTTCTTCATTGCACATATAGTGGAATTAAATGGTATCATTCATCTGACCACTCTGACTTTACAAAAATAAGATGTGCTATCCGGAAAAGGAGTGGGTGGGTGGGAGACTAGAGAAACAGTAACAGTTATTAACCAAAAAGGAACAAGAGAGCTGTTTTAAAACTATTTCTGAGGTGATAATTGAAATCTCAAACCATAACTTAAGTTTCAAAACAACATTTATTCTGTTTGAAGACCTAATACAATGCATTAAAGCAACTTAAAACAAGACATAGCTCCACTGAATCTATAGCTTGAACAAAATATCAAGGAGGCACACTCCCCCCACCCCAGTTGCCTTGTAAAGGCAAAATTACAACTGACCATGACATCCTCCCTCTCGTCAAAAGACCAACTTTATTTTAACAATGTCATATAAACAGATTTGTAAAAACATTGAACAGATCGTAGCTTTAAAAAATGCACACATATAAATGAGTTTTTTGTTTTGCTTTTTTTTTTTTTTTTTTTTTTAAATAGCAGCATCCTGGGCAGCTAATGCTATCTCATGGTGACAAGTTTAATATTAAGTTGGGTGGTGTTTCCAATTAACCTAATTCAGTTCCTTCCCTACTCCTAATACTAAGCATTTTATATAACTAGATCTTTAAAAAATAAGAATTTGGCATTTGGAACTTTGTCCCACGTGAGGCATTGTGCTTTGAACTGCCCCTTTCTTAAATGACCCTGAACTCAAATCTCAGGGTCTGCTTTCCAACTGACTTGGATACCATGCATAGCAAAAGCACAGTTGTTAAAACCAGCAGAATTTTTCTCCCAATAAGGAACATCAGTAGGACTCTCAAACACGTTACTAGTTCATAACCAGCTATGACAAAGCAATTGGTTCCCCACAGTGACAGCTCACATAAACACACTTTGACTCAACACTGAAAACGAGGATTTCCAAGTTACGCGAGTCACCCAGACCAGCTCCCCAAAGGAGTAACTTTTAAAAACAGAACAAAACCAAAGAATTATGAACTTCTCACTTCACTTGCAAACAATTTTCACCATTAGAAGACAAAACAAAGCAACTTCAAGGGGAAAAAAATCAACCCATTCACATACACAAGAATTGTACTAGACATTTGCTTGTTATGTACTTGAACTCAACGACTGTGGATCAATTTGACTGCAGGTTGTACGGGAAACACAGTCCATGCACATATACATATATACACATATCAAGGACCATGAAGTTGTCCGGTTGCTAGCACATACTTTTTTGCCCTTTAATATGGTTATGCCTTTTCTCGTGTGTAGTATCAGGTCCCAAATCTTCCACTCTACAGCCCTGTTACAGCCTCTCTGTGGCCTAGATTTTATCTTTAGGGCACTGTCGGGCGGGGAGAGTCAATGTCTGGATAAAAGCATGTGTCAGGGATGCCTCTGCTGTATCTATTCATACTCCTGAGCCACTCAGTCAATGTTGTCAGGAGACGACTGTATGATTGGACCCCAGAAGCCCTGCTAGCTAGATGGCTAGAAGGACAAAGACGGTGGATATGCTGCACGTAATCAAAGACGGTCGGCAGAGGTGCAACCTCATAGGTGTGACTCTGAGATGTGGAGTGGTGAATCCTGCCATTGCTGTTGAAAGAAAAGCTCGAGAGCATGTACGCTTGTGAGAGATGCAGAAATAAGCCAGTGCCTACATATGCCATCTTGCAAAGTGTCAAAGCAGTAACACGAATAAAACTGTAGCTTTTTATGAAACATTCCATCTCAGATCTTATATTTCAAAATTAAATGAAAATTAATAACATACATGGGATGTGCTACCAAAAAAAATCCTGTAGTTTCTAAACTATTATTAACTGTCAGACTTCTGTGTGATGGGAAAGGATAGCTTTAAAGCAGACACCGACTAAAAGCAGGGGAATCATTGTCCAGAGATGAGAGGGAGACAGATCAATCAGTACGGTCAAGTTTGAGGGCTGACATTTTGGCTGTAAGACTGACTATTGCTCTTGCTTATGAGTAGCTTCATGTAAAGAGGAAAAAAATACATTCTGCAACCAAGTCAGCTGCGACTGATTCAGAAGAATTTTCAAAGGAACAATTTTAAAAAATGAAACAGAAAACGCTCACCCCAGTATTTGAAGGGAAGAGAAATAAAGCTGTGGGTGAATGATTAATATTGAGAAAGAAAAACAAATTGTAAGAATTCGATTTAATCTACCAGGGTAGTGACCATGATGACAATTTTTATTCCTAACACAGGTACACTTCCCACTGACCAGAAAGGTGTTTGCATACGTCAAGCAGGGAGCGAGACCCCCTCACTATCGCCCTAAATTGTGAAGATTACTCTAACCAACCCTTCCTTTTTCCCATAGTGAAGTATAGCACAATTATTGGGATGAATGAGGACTGTTAATGATGATTCCTTCAACGGTCATGATGTCAGTGAGTGCCACACAGCCCAGAGCAGTAACAATTATGATCATAGGTATTTGTTTCATAATTTGACTGGAAAGCTAGGAAAAGAACAAATATCCAAATACATTTTTTTCAGATCATGCTTTTTCTAAAATGCGTGTTTGTTGGTTGAAGGGGGTAATGTAATGTTAAAAAGAGACCCCTATTCCATGACAGCATATCCCTTTAAAGCAGTGTTCAAACAAAGCTGCACACTCTTTACAGAGGACTAACTTCTTCCTACTAACAAAACTACCCATCCAGCTGTACTGTGTTAGTTACAGTAGGTTTATCATTGTCCATAATCAATAATAACTAGCAGATAAAAGTGGGAAAAGACCGAAGTATAAGCAACTTTGCTTTGCAGTTACTCATTTCTCTGTAATCATGAGAAAGTGCATACACCGACGCCCCTCCCTGCCTCCCCCTGCCTGTACACCCACTGCTCCCTCCCGCTCCCCAGATTCAAGAAGTTCACAATTCTTAATGAAACAAACATTGCCAGGTACCGTATTTTAAGAGTCTTGAAACAACATTGTTGAACTCAGCGATACTTTGTCATATTCATATATCTTTCTCTTTTATTGAAAAAAAAGCAGCTTTGAAGCTTATCAGGCACTGCCCAACAAAACATTTAGTCCAAATAATCTGTTATGAACTTTTTAACCTTGGGCTAACAGCCAAGTACTCTGTACAAGAAAAATTGTAAAATATTTCATAGTTTTAATTCTGAAGCCATTTTTTTTAAACTGGCATCCTGTACATTTCTTTAATTAAAAAAAAAAAAGAAAAACAATGAATATTAACAAAAAAAAAATCAGGGACAACGATATTTTCAAGCAACAAAAATTGGGGTGAGGGAAGCTTATCATGAAGGTACATTTAAAACAGAGAACAACCGAATGAAAATTAAGAATTGCATAGCACGCTGTGAATTTAGCCTTCAGCAAACAAAACAGAAGCTATTTGGTATTGATACAAATCCATCTATTTGATAGTTAGTCATCCAATAATATGTACATATTTTATATACTGAATGTCATTTTTTAAGTCCTGTTTTCCAAGTTCCATTCTTCTGTTTGGTGGATTTTGTTGGGTTTTTTTTTTGAAAAGTTTAAACGAAACACTTTCTGGCACTTGGCTACAACAGCATTTCCTCGGCGCGTGCGCGAGCTGACGTTCTCCCAAAGTGCCTTGCGAATGGGAGTGCCTTTCCGCTACATATGGTTCGCGTGTTAGAAAGTGAAATAATCCACAGTGCGGGGCGTGTGGGCCCGCTGTGCACAGCCACTCCCAGGCTAAGGCAGGCCGGCCGCGCGCCCCCAGCCCAGGGCTTGTCCGCCGTCCTCCGGTCCTACAAGGTCTCGTCTTTGAGCTGGTAAAGCTTCAGAAAGCATTAACAATTAACAAGCACCATGGTTAAAGGCCTCTTTGTCCCTGCAGGCAGAGATTTTTGCATTTCTTTTTCTCTTTGTTGTGAAAAAAAAAGAAAGAAAGAAAGAATAAGCACTCTGGAGGTTAGACACGTCTGGTCACGCACCGCGCTCAGCGTCCTGTGTTCCCCTACCACGTTTCTGTCGAAGACAGCTCGAGTCCCAGCTGAAGGCAGACGCCACGGGTCGGGTGCAAGAGGAGCCCTGCGCTTTCCAGAGGTTTCAGGGTGGCTGAACTTCAGGAGACGGATCCGGGCAAGTGCCTCATCGCCTCTGCTGGGCATAAACCGGGTAGGCTAGTGTGACGTTGAGGGAGTCGTTGTGCTGCACGAGGGAAGTGTGCTGGTAGTGGAGCACCAGTTCTTTCAGGGAGCTGTACAGGTTGTAGGGCTCCGCGAAGCCGTAGCCCGTGGCCGTCTTGTTGATGACACAGTGCTTCACCTCGCCGTCCACCCTACGGACAAAACAAATGCTTTTTGAGTTTGTCCAGAACAATTCTCGACTCTGCAGCTGTCTGTCATAAAAGCATCACTGTGAGAAAGAGGGCAGCTCGGTCTCCAAGTGGAGACCAGCCTAGGTGAGCTGTGGCCTCGCGCTGCTACCACTGGCTGACTTGGGTGCAGAACCCAGCTTCACCGAGTTGCTCCGTTTTCCTCTTCAGTGGTGTAAAGGTAAGAGGATGGTAACCTATGCAGCAGCGGGGCTCTGGGAAAGGACATGAGCTAGTGTCTGGAAGTGCTTGATAGAATGCCTGGAATGAAGGGAGTGGTGGTCCCAACTGTGGCTAGCAATACGCTGCTCTGCTGTCGCTGTAGGCCCGGAGCAGCAGTGCTACGACCACGCAATGACAGTTGCGAGTAGGATTTTCCGTCAGATAACTGGCAATATCTACACATCTCTCCTTTTCTGTACTTGCTCTCTACTCTATTTCCTTGTCCTTACTCAAAAGTTCTTCTCACCTCCTTTCCCATAGGACCATTTTCCTGCTTACAGGCAGGCAGATCATGGAATAAAGTATATTCTTAGACTCTTTCCCTCCAGGAGGACACTTGCTTCTCTGAAGTGATCCAAAACGCCCCTTTCAAAGTAGATATTTTGTTGTATCTTGTATGCACTGATCTCAAGGAGAGTGACCAGGGTGTCATCTTCTTCTTGTGTTGACCTGTTCCTGATGGAGACTTTACACCTGCAGGTGATGCTTTCTCCTGAATGACCTCAGAGTCTAATTAAATTTACCTTGGAAGGCAAGGTAAATTAAATAGCAAGCCGTGCTATTTCCATTGCAACAACGGGGCAATGAGAAATCTTTTTAAGACTTGCTTCGTTGCCGAGTTGGGACCCAAATTCCAGTCTTCCAACTGGACAGCAAGTTTCTTTTTACCTGTCCTTATTAACAGATACTTCTTCCCAGACTTTATGATGTCTTATTTCCCTTCTACATATTGTAAGATGTAACTCAAAGTCCTCCCCCGCAAAACAGCAGACTGGTTGAATAAATGAACATCTCCTTAAAAGAAGTTTAACAAGAAAAGCAGTTGCTGGAGATACGTACATGACGGAGCAGGCGTAGCAGCCCTGTTTACTGCTTTCCCGGACAAGAAAAGTGCCATCTCGCTTCCCTCGCAATAGGTTTTCAGCCTTGTTTCGGTTGCTGCTTCCAACATTCCATGTCTTCTCATCATGGTGCGGTAAATCCTCATCATCTTCCACCAGTGAATATTGGCTAAGGAGGCAGGAGAGAAGATATCTAAATGAAGTGCATAGGAGTCATGAAAATCTGCCCCACAAAATCCTTCTTTGCTTCTTTCCAGTTCTGCCCCTCCTACCACCTAGTGAGGCCAGCGATCCTGTTCAGATTCAACCAGTTTCTCTGACCTCAGTTGTCCTCTCGAGTTTACTAGCCTTCAGTATCACCTCCTTAGACAAAGTACATAGCAATAAGTATGCTACTCCTGTTTCCAAGTCAGCAGCTATGCTTAGGTACCTGAGAGGAAGGTATTAAGTAATCCTGTTTGTCCAGTTTAGATCAGGAAACTGCCTGACTCGGAGGATTGCCAGTTTTCAAACGATTCAAACAAAACACAAGGTTCAAAAATCTCCACAAAAATTGTTATGCTTGTTCGAAAATTTTCGGATGTTCAGGAACAGCATTATGACATGGTGTCACTTTATAGCATTATGGGGAAAATCTTCAGCCCCTTCCCTCCTTTGCCAAACTTTCCCTTTCTTTAAATGCTGCAAAACAGGACTGAGTTTATGCAAGATGTTCCAAACTCAGTAAATTCCTTACTTGCTCAGGAAAACAAAGCAAGTCATGCGTTTTCCTAAAATGAACAAATGCTTTTGCTATCTCCCACCTCCAGGAACTACTTACTCTTCAGTGTTTTCATTGCCCAACCACTCGTTCAGCTTCTTCTGCCGAACGCCTTTCTGCGTCAACCACCTGAAAAAGTTTGACCAAAAAATGCGTTAATAACTTCTCCTTAAATTTGGCTATTATCGATTATTCATTTATTGGGCTCCACTTCCAAGACTTACATCAAGTACTGGTCTCTTGTCTTTCTCAGCTGAATGAGGTCTGGCTTAATGCTGTTCATACGCTTGTCGATCTCCCGATACTCAGCCGCCTGCTTCTTTAAGTCTTCCTCCAGTCTTCTTCGACTGTCGACAATCTCACTGATCCGTGATTTTAACTTTTCATAATTATGCATAATCCTACCGGCAAGAGAAATGAATCTATAAATACCCGGGTGCACCCGAAGGCTTCCCAAAGCTTATGAAAAGTTTCTTCATGGAGTCCTAGCAGTTTTAAGTACACAATGCTTTTTTATTCATGTCATTTTTTAAAATTATTGAAAGCACCGAAAGAAAGAGAATAAATAGTTCTAGAGGATTTTGGCTATCTCTAGCAAAAAACAAAGGAAACCAAGGTTCATTTTTTAAAATCATTGAAAGCACCGAAAGAAAGAGAATAAATAGTTCTAGAGGATTTTGACTATCTCTAGAAAAAACAAAGGAAATCAAGGTTCACCAACCTTTGTATTTCTTTCTCATTGCCTTCCCGTTTAAACTTTTCTATAGATTCTTTGCTGTACCGCTCCTGGGTTTGGCATTGTTCTTCAAATATTTTTATGGTTTCATTAAATGCTTCAATAGCTGTTCTTTTCATTTGGATTTCCTGCAACACCATTTTAATAAGACAATGTCAATGTCATCTCTTTCATACAACAATTTCTTATTGCACAACATTACCAGGACATGTGACCTGTATTACTGTCTAGCATGTAAGTGCTCAGTTAGGAATGTGGAATCTAATTTACAAAACCCATTAACACAGAATCACAAGAAGATTCATTTTCTTTGAAAAATTTTCCTAATCTCTGGAAGATGATTGTTTATCAATCCCTATATAGGTTGCATCTTTTAAAGAGTGAACAAAAATGAACCCTTGCATATTGGCTACAGAACTGAGGTTCCAGTGGGGAACAGGAGTAAGCGGGGTGGCGTCCAGTGGACAGGGTCAAGGACTTTTGATGTTATGGTGGCGGGCAGGGTGTGCTGCCATGTATTTGAGGAATGGGGAACTTGCACATATGGGTTCTACTGGATCAGCAATTTATGATTTTCATGTTCCCTTCTATTCTGGTCTAGAGAAGATGATAAAGGTCTCAAAAACTAAAAACTCTACAGTAAGCACAGCATGGTGGGGTATACTAATGGTTAGATCTTCTCCTTTAGAGATTAGACAAATCTATGGAAATTCCAGTCAATGTTCAATCTGAAGAAAATGCTTCAATCAGGAATTATGTCATAGCGACTTCTTTATCATATGAACTTATGCGGATATTTATAGACTTCTTTTAAAAGGGTCAGAGAAACTATAGTTAGTAGAAAAATAACAATGATTCATAATGATTCAAATGACCCTCCCACCCCCCAATACACGCTTCATTTTCAAAAGCTGAATAGAACAGATGTTAGGTTCTAAGAACTGTGAATTCTGAAATTTTAATTGGCTTTTCAAAGAAAACTCACCTGGGAAGTACGGGTATAATCTTCATATAATCTATCATATTCTCGACTTTTTTCTTGAAATTGAGTGTTATATTCATGTAACTTTTTCCCTACAGCTTCAATATTATCTTCTTTGACAACTTGATCCTGGAAGGATTAGAAATCGGAGGGAAAAGATTCACTTAATAAGGTATTTCATCAAATAGCAATCGTTTAAGGATTTTTCTCCCATGTCAGATATCTTGTTAAAGTCTTTATTAAGTCATTATAAAATGATTATAATTTTGTGATCACAAGTGTAAAGTTTTTCAAACCTCATACATGTAATTCATCTGTTTCAAAATGTTTTCTGAGCGTTGGAAGTATCTTTTCTAAGTATTGTAATAATATGAGTAGTTTGGGTTTGATTACCTGTTGGTACTTGGATACTGGATAAAGTAATTTCACATCCAGCTTGGGATTATACTGAGCTAAAGATTCATTCCGATAGTGGTTTATTAGTTCGACCACAGAGTTGAAGGTTAATGGGTCAGAGAAGCCATATTTCCCATCTCGGTGAAATATCTTGATTAATTTGTTATTTCCTCCTTTCCTGTAAATACAACATAAAATGAATGGCAATATATTATGCTTTTCTTTTAAAGATTTCTTTAAAAGTATTTTACTATGAACTTGCACACTTGAGTTTTAACAAGTCTCTGACTCACCTTAGTGTAAGAGTGTAATCGCCGTGCATTTTAGTAGACGCATCTCGTACCAAGAAGGTCCCGTCGGCTGTATCTCGAAGTTTTTCATTCACTTCTTCCCTGAAGTGAAAAAAAAAACAAGCCAGTGTTCAGCCTGAGGGTCTAGGGAATCCTGATTTACATTTATTTTTAAAACAGACTTTTAATTTTCAGAGCAGTTTCAGGTTCATAGCAAAACTGAACATATTGTATAGAGCCCATGTGTAAACTCTGTAAACCCCTTGCCTCCATAGATTTATATTGATTGTATTCTCAGAGCTGACTTTATTCTTCGTAATGAGGTGAAGTTTATAACATTCCTATGTAAACAAAGAGGTATATGGGAGTGAAGAAAACAATCCCAATTTCACTATTGGTGTATCTGTGGTTACAAGATTTTTTTTTTGTTTTTAATCACTGAAAATCAGCACTGAAAGCCCTGATCCCTAACAGATTTTTCCCCAACTCCACTTCCTTTAAAAAAAAAAAAAAAAAAAAAAAAAAAAACAACCCAAAAAGCTAAGAATCAAAATGCCATTTTACTGTATTAGGTTTATAATAATAACATTAATTCCTCTTTGCCTAATGGAGGGTGACTTTCCACTCTGCCTTCAGGCAGTGCCACTTCATCCTGGTGCTTCCCTGACATCTCTGGCAATAATGAAACTCTCGGGTATTTAATTTCCTGTGGCATCTAGCACCCAGTGCTCAGTGACTTCTCTGGTCGTCTTTGGAAGGGAACCAACTATGCTTCATGCTTATGTTGGATGAGATCCTAAAAATGGAATTTAGCAAGCTGGTGCTTTTCTGCTCTGGATCTGAAATCATCTCTAAGAGTTTCTGTAGTCTTACCTCGAGATATCGCCCCAGTACCACTCAGCATCCTGTAAGGACATATTGTTATTCAAACCGTTGTTGGCTACAGTAGTGGGTTTTGGTGGTTTAGGAGGCAGTGCTGTAGATTAAGGAGAAAGAAAAAAGTTGTTGGCAATCCCAACTGCAAGTGAACATTTAAAATTCGACCTATATTTTCTTGAGATAAAAGTAACAGTTCTAGGTAAGAAAAATGATAGTAAGAGAGTCACCACTCCATGACATATTGAAGACAGTTTTCTTACAAAAACACAAACAGCTTTCAGAGTAAGGCTCGTAAGGAAAAGAAACTAAACAGCTCAGAGACTAATGAACTGGGCTAGTCATGCAAATGGATTTCAAAGTGAATCCAGCCAGAGTCACTGACATTTCCTACTTCTAGTTGTATTAAAGTTTCCTGCTGGTCAAACCCATCTAGAGTAAGACACCATGAACCTATGAGCAGGAGGAATCACATGGGTTGGCTTTAATTTCCTTTTATTTCATTATAAACGACAAATTCAGTTTCTGTCCTCCACAAAAGCTGTTGCAGTAATAAAACAGCTCACCTACAGCAGTGTGTTTTAAGAGGAGGAATTGGGTTTCTCTAATCTTAGTATTTCAGGCACTGTTCTGCCAAAAGCCACTTTAAGAAACTCATCTGTGACCTAAATCTCTCTAGTATTCATGTTAATATTCTACTGGATAAAATATGTCAAGACTGATTAAAAGCCATATCCCTTTCCCTCATTGTCAAATCAGTATTCGTATACCAACTGGTGACAAACAAGACTTCTGAATTTCTTAATAGCAGAGCTAACATTGGCATAAAGTAATTTAGAAAGTCAAATCTAGGATTTTTAGCTAAACACCCAACTCCTAAGTTTTAAAGCACTGGTACTACTTTAATTCATGACAAAATGATTTCAGGAGTCAATCAAGAATGTATTATATAAAGACTAGGACTAAATAATGAAAAGTCTACTTTTCCCATTATAGTATCTTAAGAAAGAGCAGGCAAAGTTTCAACACGGGGTTCAGAATAGTTTCAGGTCACCTATAACTGAGTTGCAATCACTGCTACATTTTACATGCTTTCCAGGGTACCAAGTGTTATCACTCCAGAGTGCCACACTGTTCTCACTGACTACCCACAAAGAAAAGCAGTACAAAAGGAAGCATCCTTTTAAATTAAAAGAACAATATACAACAATATAACCCACAGAGCAAAGGACCTAGATTAACAAAAGACACCAGTGAAAAACTGGAATTCAATTCATATCCACTCAAGTAAGAATAAGCCTTTACCCCATACAGCCTGATCTGCTTGGTTCCACAGTCAAACAATTTAATTTTCTAGCTATGATTAAACGAACTTCTATTAAATTAGAACAAATTAGTAAAATCAAAATCTAAAGAGGTTCTTTTATACTAATTGTCAAAAAAAAAAAAAAAAAGCCACAAAATTAACTAGCTTTCTACAAGAATACTGCAGTATTACCTGGTGGATCCATTTCTATATAAAACATCAAGTCTGTGCCACAATTTATATCTGTCTTAGCATATTCTAAATCCAGGTCTTCCATATTCCAAACAGTGTTGTACATTTGTGCGAGTTTCCTTGGCTGAGCTCAGTTATAAGAAAAGAGTCCGGCTTTCTTTGTAATGGTGCCTTGGAATTCATTTTAAAACCTATAAGGGGCTGCACTGTAACCTATTACATCACACACTCCAGCCAATCAAGTCAGAAAAATGTCACCAGACCACTCCTGCTTCATCATTTCTCTAAGCTAGCCTTAACACAATCCCAGCCTCATGAAGAACCCACATTTAATAGAACTGCAATGGATGCATGCGCATCGTTTCAAAAAGGTATTTAATTTGACTCTTCTCCTCCAGCAGCGAGGTTTCTAATTCCCTTTTTATTACTCCTGCAGCATGGTGCACGCCGCTGCTGGCAGGGCGACAAGAGCTGATCTGCTGCAGCACGTAGCAGTTTTTCCTCCCCCCTCCCTCCCTCCCCTAGTGCATCTGGGTTTAGAGATAGCCAGGTCATTCATTCCTTGGTTTAAAAATCTTACAAAGGCATCAAAAACTGGTATACTTAGGTATATCTGCCGTCTTTAAATACCTCCCATATGAATTAAAAGCAGGAAGGATCAAGAACCCTGGCTATGGATATTTAATTTCAGTCCTACAGAATTCACTGAAAACTCAGAACATAAAGCCTAGCACAAATGTACCACTGTAGAAAGAACAATTCAAATAAAACGTATCGCCAAAATTCTCTTCTAAACACTGCAAAGGTAACACTAATGATGAAAAGTCTTAATGAGAATGTAGTCGTCTAGTACTAGCAGGGGTAATATACTAATACGCCCAATTCTCAGTAGTAGCCTGAGAATTTTAATGTTACTGTCTAACAGGATGGGTTCAAAGTAAAGTGCATCTTTTAAAAAGAGACCACATATCAGAATTCAGGGTAGAGTTAGTTATGTTGGCACGAAAGTATTTTTCAGTAAAGAACCCATCTTTGGATTTCTTGTGCTAGTACAGCTTGAGGGGAAGAGTGATGTAATCATTTTGGGGGGCTTCCCTCCCCCCATCTCAAATGCCTCACTCTGGAGACAAATATTATTATTCCTTCTTAGCAGTATTTAATGCAAAGAAATCAATTCTCTCGTAAATCTAATTACTGATTTTAGTTTTTTAAAGTCATATTACATCAAATTTGGCCACCCTTCCTGGAGCTTAATGTACATTTGAATTGTGAGCCAGTTTCTCCTTTCATTTATAATAAGGTGAGGGGAGTCAGGGGCAACGCCCCCCCTCCATAGAAATGATTTAAAAAGCTACAGTGGGCTTCCTGATCCACATCCATGTGGATGCAGCTCATGTATCTATGTAGCCATTGAAAGTTACAGAAGCTCTTATCATTTATAAAACTTTCTACTAGATGTGGGATAATAAAATCGATAAAATAGCAGAGTAAAGGCAGGACACCTGCATCCCCTCCCAGCCTCTCCCACTCACACTTTTCTGTTTGCCTAAGGGTTCAAGTAAACCTAAACTCAAAATCAAATAAAAATGGTAAAAGTGGTGGTGGAGGGGAATGTCCTAGAACACAGAAGATAACATTAAAAAAAAAAAAAAAAAAGCTTTCTTAGCTGAATTAAAATGCTGACAGTCCCCCAAAAGGAAGGGAGAAAACCCTCTCTCAGCCCAGGCCACTCTGCATTTGGGAACTAGGAACAAACCAGTACTCCTGCTGGTCCCATGTGGCAAATCGATCCAGAGAGGAGGGCAGGGAGACAGGTGATTTTCCATGGTTCTCCAAGGCCTGGCCAGACACCAGCTTCCAGTCAGGCACTTTGTAATGACCTCCTTCCCCACTTCCAACCTAAACCCCATCTTTCACACTCAGCCCCTTGAGGAAATGGGGGAGTGTCTCCCCTAATCGCTCATCTGCCCTCCCCAGGCAGCGCCTGGGCTCCTCTCTCACTCACTCTAGAAATAAACCTGTCACAGAAGTAACCCAACAGCGAAAGGGCAGAGAAGTGCCCAAACGAAAAAAGGCAACTTACTTTGCAGGTTATGCATTTCAATGGTTTCCCTTTGAAAAGCCGGCATCCGACCGTGGGGGAAAAAAAATCCAAAAAGCTATTCTTCCAGCAGCTGGGACCAGCCCCCGCGTCTCCCCCCACGCTCCGCCCGCCCGCCCGGCGGCGGCAGGGCTCGCGCCGCCCAGCAGCGAGCAGCAGCCGGCAGTGCAGGCACCACGGGACCCGCGGGCTTGCCCGGCGCGGACCCACACGCCACCGCACGCACAGCCCAGCGCAGGCTCACTGCCGGCTCCCGGCCGAGAAGCCCACTGGCCGGCGGTACCGCGCTGGGGAGGGAAAGAGCCCCGGCGCTCGCACGTCGCTCTGAGATAAAGATCGCAGCTTCATGATTAACTCGGGCAGGTTCAAATATTTGCTGAGCCAGGGATTTCGGGAGGGGGAGGGGGAGGGGAGCCCAAGTCAAAGTCAAAGTTGTCATCGGCTAACAAGTGGCCAATTCCAGTCCAACTTGCTCATTTTCGCAGAGGAAATGAGAAGGCCATTGTGAGGGGACCTAAAATAGTCTCCCTCTAACTGGCTGCGGCGGCGCGCAAGCTGGCCCGCGTTGCTCCAGTGTGGCCACGGTGAAGGGAGGCAGTCTGCGCAGCGAACACAGGAAGTGGCTGAGCTAGTTCAGCAAAAAATAGAATCAAAGCCTCGCTTGTAAAGGCCTGAACCTCTCAGAACAGCCCAGGACTCCCTGCCATGCCCGTGGCCACCCCCTCCCACACTCTCGCAGGCGGCCCTGCAGGTGTAGCCAGAAAAGCCTATAGAGCAACTGTGCAGGAGAGGCTGACACGCGCTTAGTGGTGGTAGGAGAGGCCCCTCAGAGGAGTTGCCACCCCGCAAGGATTCCCGCTCCACCATCACCGTTCTGGTTAAGGAAAAACAAAAACCACTGCAGCTATTTAATGAGGTCCATTTCCACTCCCATTTGAGGCCATTCAACTATCTAATTAAAAGAGGTGTCTGCAGTTAGGTTCCTATAAAGGCTCCATGGGGCAAAGGTGAGGAGAGCAAAGAGAGAGACCAGATGTTCATCCTTTTGAGAAGGCTGCGATGCACCAGCCCCAGGACTCTTGGCTACTATTTAAGAAATTAAAATCTAACCTAACTTGCATCAGCATAGACACCTTTACTATTATCCCAAGAACCATAACACGTGTAAAATCACAAGATCACCAGAAAACCAGAATTTTAGTGATCAGTCACTTCCCTTATGCCACATACACATACGTTTTTGATGCAGATGTCAAAAAGGGTTTGTCCAAGATTACAGCACTAGGGGCGGAACCCGGTCTTCTGACTTAAGTCTTAAACTTCTTTTTCTCTACCCATTGACCCTACTTTGTACTTCCCTCTGCCAGAGAAAGTAAAAACTGACACGTGAAACCGAAGTTAATTTCTTTTAAGCCACATGTAAAAAAGATTTACAAAAAAATCTGACTTCTTCTGTTTTCTATTTCTAGCTTATTTTTTGAAAGCTACTGTCTCATTCTCTTTGAAGAAATAGGATTTCTGTCAAAATACCCTCAAGACTCTGTATGGGCAGGTGACCCAATGGTCATATGCAGTGACCAAGGAAGAGCTGTGTGCAGACATAAAGTTGGCACAGGCAAGAACCAGCTTCAGACTTATTCACAATATAAGGGAAGTGCTTGTGATAAAGTGATTTTCCAAACTTTTCCAATAAAAAGTCATTAAGTGAATTTCCCAGCTCCTGCCAACTCATCTAAGGGACAAGTGGTCAGGTCAGAGAATACCCATGCATCCTGTGTGGCAAGATCTTGTCCTACTTTTTAAAGCCTTTTCTAAAGCTAGAAACCTTGGAATCATAAGCCTTATAGCATGCCTGTCTGGAGTCACATATTTCATGTCAAAACCTTCTAAGATGAAAGTGCTCTCTAGTCCAATAGCATATTTTGTTTCAGATAGAAATGAATCATTGGAAAGTAGTACACCCTCTACTTAAAATAGATTTGAAAACTTTGCTTCAAACAAATTTCTCACAATATGTAGAATCACCTACCACCGAGGTTCTATTATATTACAGAAAGTGTGAGCTGAGTCTTCCCATTCAATTTTTGTCTTTGAAAAGTGATCTCTAAGACACATGTTCTTTATTAGCTTAAAAAGGGAGCCCTCTGCTGGGAGAAGAGAAGAGTTACTGCTGCTTGGGAGAAAAGGATCAGCTTTCTGTAGATTTCATTCATTTCACACTATGTCCAAATTTTTACACAGATTAATAAACATACTTGTCCAACTATCACACTCTACTAGTAACAAATCAGAGGCAGAGATGTCCTAACAAGTTAGGACATGTTTTTTCATATGGCTGTTTAACTCTTTCAGAAAAATTGTTATTTTAATTTTAGCACTGAGACCTCTAAAACTCAGGGTCACTGGAAAACTTACACATACAACTGAAAACTAACTTCTAGGATTCTTCAGAACAGTATGCTTGACTGATTTTCTTTTCTACAGAATTTTTTAAAACTCACGTGAAAGGCAAAACTAGGCCATATTCTCAAGAGCTATGATCTCATCAGAAAACGCCCATTAATCAGATAAACACATTTCGAAGGTAGAAACTACACTGTATCTCATACATGCGAATCACCGTCAAATGACAAATGTTCCACAATCGGCTTTCACCTTGCACAATTTCTTAAATGTTTTTGTGGGCTATCATTTCTGAACAAAAGACCATTTTTGAAAAAGGCAGTGGGAAAACTAATTAAAGAACCAAAATCTTCATTTAAGGGTCAGATGAATGCCTCCCTTCATCATCTTAATTTAAGACAACTTTGGACAGAAGGACCTTTCAGGATGATGCAAATTTATTACTCTAGACTCACTATTCTTAATGACCCTAGGCTAAGGATAGTGTGCACTAGGAGTTTAAATCAATTCAGGCTTATGTATGTACTAAACTGACAAGCTCTACAAAGCATCTTAAAAGGAGTGTCCATTGCTTAGACTAAAGATGCCCCCACCTTCCTGTGATTCTGCTCTCAGCTGCTATCCCTTGAGAGAAAAGGAAGGCTGCACAGTAAGAACAAAAGTAAACTGGGCTGTAGCCTACCGATATGCACACACCCTGAGATACATCTCTTCTTTGAAGCACCAATAAAACTTCCTCTTTTTCAATATAACTTACTAAGCCTTGCCTGTTTACTCCTACCCATCTAAATGCAAACTTTTTTTCCTCAAGGTTTCATTTCTCACCTTTGAAAAAGTTTCTTCATGTCAAACCACATTTTATACTGAATAAAAAATAAATCAGAGAAAAATAAAACTCTTTGAAAGTCATTTCCCTCTACCTTAGTGCTTACTTTAGTTTTGGTTGAAAACCAAGCCCAGAGCATTTAAAACGAGATTTATGAATCAGGCGTTTTGCAACGCACCAGTGGTTAAAAATTAACTCTGACAGGTGTAGAAGGGCAGGGGGAGAAAGAGTCATTTATTTTCCACTCTGGGCTTGAGGGTGCAATATTAAGACTTCAATTATGCTGCATTAATATTTCTGAATATATCCATGAAATTTGAGATATGTAAAAAGATATGTAATCAGTTTCATTCCAAGGTACCCCACATTAAGTGATCTTGGCTTACCTTATTTGCCCTATAGAAATCTACAGTAGCCACCTTCATATTCGTAGGGCAAATAAACACAAAGTGATTTAAGAAAGCCTGATGTTCAGCTTTAAATATTTTTAAGACTTTTAGTAATAAAATAGAAAATTCTCAACCAAGTTCTAAGAACTTAATCTGTGCTTAACCTTTCAAATCTTATTTTCCCACCATATAGGGGAGAATTTTCACTTCATAGGTTTGCTGGGTGCATTACATGAGTTCATATGAGACAGTTCTTTTGAGAGTTGGGAAGTCACAGAATAAAAAAATTCATTAGGATGACTATGCTGTGCTCATGTCTATGCCAGGAAGACCTCGAGAGTAGGAAAACACCTCTTTCCTTGAGGAATATAGTTGAGCACGTGAATTAACCTGAAGAACTCAGAAGAGCGATGTGTAAGACGACAAGAGGCTTAAGGGCACAAACATATTAAATGGGCTGCAAGCCTACACAGAAAGCAGGGAGGGCTGCACTGGGTGCAGATGAATCCACGGCCTATGTGGGGCAGCCGTGTACTGTATAGTCCATGCACTGGGCAAGGTGGCAGGGGAAGCTGGCATTGAAATCCAGGCCCTTCCAGTCACCTGGACACACACCAGAGGGAAGGACATCATATAAGACCTTCCTTCCAGCAAAGCAAGCAGGGGCATGAGTGTCTCAGGTTTGCATGTAGGTCCCACGGCTCCCTCCCAGAGGCATGCTTCTGCCGACGGGGACTGTGGGCTAAGTGGGAGCTTGGCTTGAGGGAATTCAGAATATACTAACTAGAAACGGTAGATACAGGAGTTAAGAGTTGCACAACGAGGCCGGCTCTGGTGGGGCCTTCGAGACAGATGAAGAGATGCTCTGAGGTTCTGAGCTTTAATATGTAGCACCTCACTTGTGGTACAACCACTCCTGGAGAGAGGGAAGTATTCTCATTTCACAGACTGGAAAAGTGTGGAAAAGCTGGTTAACTGATGACAAACTCGAAAAGTAAGTAGTAAGGGTTGAGATTCAAAGCCAGATCTATTTAACTCACAACTGGTCTTTCCACTGCATGATGGGGTGATTCAGAGTCTTACTTACCCCAAAGCTATAAAAAAGTACATTGTGATTCCTCACTCTATGTGAGGATAGGGGCAAATTTCACATATTTTTAGTTTATTACTTGCCGGAAACTTCTGAGGGCTTTTTGAATGGGACCCTACAAGCAAGCAACCTCATCGCGCTCATAGAGGTTTCCAAAACTGGGGCAGCAGAGCATGGCAGGCTGGAGCCCAGGGGTGCGGTGGTCCACCCTGGCACTACTTGTCAGGCAGCACCGAAAGAAATGCTGAACTTCTGTGGACCTATTTCTTTATTTCCAAATGAAGAGGTGGACAATGCTTTCAACTCTGAAATGATGCTCTTGATGATCCCATCTCTGAAAACAGTTATTTCCTTTGTAAAATCTGGTAAAAATACCAAGTCATTATTTTTGTACTTTGCAATTTATTTTGAACACATCTTTGAAACTCCTTGAATTGAAATGTTATTTCTCCTCCCTCTATTCAAATTGTAACTATTCTTCAAGACCCATTTCAAGTTCTATTTCTTCTATGAGATTATTTTCTGCCTACACTCACTCACCCTAAGAAGTCAGCAGCTGCATCTTTAAAATCCTTCTTTGTACATACGGTACACGAACTCCCACCTAGTGTTTAGTTCAATACTACCTGCTAATGGGTCTTATTTGATTGACAAATTGCCTGAAACATAATCAGTTTGGCCCATCATTTCAAGTCCTACCTGGTAAAAACTAGACAGATCTGCTCCATAAGAGAGCCAGTCTCTACCGGACTCCCCAAAACATCACTCAAGTACTCACTGCTGTTCACAACAATAAAGTGTTTACAAATGAATGTGCTGTGCTTCCAAAGCCCTCTGAATACCAGCACATGCTGGGGCAATGATGGGTCTATGAAAATGTTACTTTCCAACCAGGCCTGAGAAATCCTTTCTCCAATGGAATGCCCTGCCAATCACTTGCACTGAAGCCTTTCCCAGCGACAAATGTGTTCAGGATGAGGATGTCTGGGAGGGGGTGAGGGGTGGAGTTATATTTTCATGAGTGAGACACTGATGCATCCATTTAATTTCCAAGGACCTAATTCACTTTCCAGAAGAGCTGAGAGATATCGCAGAAAGGGAAAATGGCTCCGAGCGTTTACAATGACTTGGATTCTTTATTTTAAAGTGGCTCCATAAATTCTGGGACGGTCTAGCAAACGTTTGTTCAAGGCTTTAACATTCTCCAACGCCGCTGCCAGAACTAATCCACCTTTGAAACTGGTGCATCAATTTCTTAGAAGAATGTAGGTAGGCTCTCTGACACGTCAAGCAGCCTTAAGTACGCATTATGAAAATGATAGCAGACAAATTTTTTCTTTGGTGGAATTAAGCTGAACTGATAAAGGCATTTAACCAGTTGACAACCATCAGATGAATCAAAACTTCACCATTCACTATTCCATTCTTGGGGAGTAGAAACTCCATGCGATAAATTTGTTGGTGAGTAGCTATTAAAAAAAACAACAAACGGCCCCTGTATGGCGTGCCCTCGTGGCCTAGTGGGTTGGTTCACTGCAGTGTAGTTCATACACATACATCTGAAGGTCCCCAGTTCAAGACCCAGGTCCAGGGAAAACCACTAAGATGAGCATCTACATATATAAAATGCTTTAAAAACCAAAACAAAACCCAGTTTGGCTTTTAACTTCTAGGTATCCCCTCTCCAAAAGGGTAGCACTGAGAAGAATGGGACCACCCCAGACCCTCACTCCAAATGGAGTCCAGCTCTCCCTTAGGTTCTGAGCGAAATGATCAGAAGGAAGAAGGAGATTTTAACTCGGACCTTTGGCATCAGGTCTTGCTTTGTTCTTGCTCATCCTTCCCCACCCATGTGACTTGTCTTGGGGTGGGTCGTCAACAAATGGTTCAAATGCCAAGTTCCACAGTTGCTTCTGTCCACTCATTAGAGACTCTAACCTAATGTTGCACTCTTTCCTTCCGAGCTCCAAGGCAGCCTCTGAACCCCAACACAGAGCTCAAAATTGGAACAAACGGCCCAAACAGTCACCTGAGAAGAAATTTTTTATCCACCTCCTGAACTCAAGTTCTGAGCCATACCTGTTAACTGATTTCTCTGATGCATTTCACCTACAATTCAGGGTTTTCCTGTTGAGCACCTGTTGATAGTGACATGGAACATTTGGAGGTGCCACTTGCTCTGTGTGCTATTTCTGTTGTCCCGTTTTTGTCTATCATACTTGGGGGTCAGTCCATAGAAACCCTTCCCAGTACTTGTGTTCTGAATGGTCACCTACCTCATCCCGTATCCCATTCCCTACAGTATATTTTCAGCCTGGGACTCCCTCTGACTGTTCCATTCAAACACAAGCAAGCATGCCTGGCTAGGCAACATGTGAAAAAAAGTACAACTTAACTCTCACTGCACGACACTGACAGCTGAGTCCCTATGCCTACCCCTACAGAGATAAATTTGGTAATTTGCACGAGTTACCTATAATAAATAATAAATTCATGAAGTTTTATTTAAAAACCTTAGGCATAAATAAAAACCACAAGCTACACCTTCACCTGAAACTTGACTCATAGGACCCTCATCATTATTCTAAATGACCAGTCCCTATTAAGCTAACATTAAGCAATATAGCAAAGTAGGGTTGTTTAGACTTTCACAGCAGAAGAAAAATACACCCATTTACATTAAATCCACTGCTAACATGGGCTATGTTTCCTGCTTTGTTAAATGGCTAATTGAATGCTAGTCGCTTTCAAAGAAGTGTCTGGCTTGCTCCAACTTGCTGCAGTGAATACCCTGGTTTCAAACTGCTTGCATTATTAAAAATGTTTATTTTGAAAGACATTTCTCAGCATACCCGCTTCCAAAAAACACATTCCAAAATACTTTAAATTATATAGCAATTATAAACCCCCTACTTTGTAAGTATTAGAAAGAAAAACAAAAATGTCAACAACTAAAATGAACTCCAATAACTAGAAGCATAAAAATTGAGGCATACAGACAGCCCCCCAACATCCCTCATCAACAATCGAGGTTTGAAGTCCACAAATATGGAGATGTGGAAAATATTTACTGTCTACACTAACACTTAGCTATTTTTTCTTTAAATCACAAGGTAAATGTTCTTGGGGGTCTCCAGTCTACAAAAAACCTGTTACTCCAGTGGAGGCCTAACATCAGCATTTTTCAGACTCAAAAAAATGAACGAGAGAATTTCGAATGTTCAAAAGGCATTACCTGGTGCAGGCTGTCGTTCATTCCATTCAGTTGAGATTAAAATTTCTATAACTTTTACGAGGTGTTCAGTATTCTCAGAGCTACAAAAAAGGGAGAGTTTTATTAGACTGTTTCCCTAAAAACTCAGTTTCACGTATATGCACATTCAAGCGAACGTGTGAATCCCACATGCACCCGCCACCTGCTCTGTTTAGACTGCATGTGATGCCCAGTCAACTCAGGGCTACCTCCTCTCCCCCAAGCACTTTTCGTTCACTTACCTGGCTGCTGGGAATCTGAAAAGTAGAGGGCTGAAAAGTTCAGAGAGCACGCGTGCATTCAAAAGATTTTTGCTGGAGGTTTGTGATAGCTTGAAGAAATGTTTTAGCAAATACTGAAGCGTCAGCCAATACTGGTGAGGTATGTGAGGCGACCGAATGAGCTTCTTCAACAGCTGGGTATAGTCTTCGGAGCTTTGTACTTCTAGAAGTTGAAAAAAAAAAGAAAGAAAGAAAAAGAGACAGTTTCTAGGTATCAGTGAATCCACACCTAGAAGATTTCTTCTAACTACAGAAAAGAGTCAGCAGAAGAGGCAGACAGTACATTTGTTCTTCTCATTAGAAAATGCATTATAAGAAAGTAGAAATCTGAAAACAAATGGAAATGCAAGAAACTTGGTGTAAAAAACCACAGGAGGTGCAGGGTGCACCGACAGAAATCAGCCTCCATTGAGCTGCTTCACATGTGATTGGCTGATTCGGGGGAGCATCAGATAAGTATCAAAGGTTCTAACTTTGAAGGTTACAAACCACAATTTCCTGTCCCCAAAGCACTTTAACTGAGCATCAACTCCTAGAACGGAGAGTCCTCTTCCCCTAACACACTCTGTAATGGCCACTCGAGGAAGATGACAAGAACATCCTCAGAAATGGGTCCTGGTTAGGGTTCCCTGACTGTAAGGAAGGCATTTGGGGAACACTATGGCCTTCAGTGATGGACTGAACTTTGTTAATACTGGTAAAAGGTTAACAATTAGCCAATTCAACATGTGGACAGTCTTTGTAAGCAAACAAGAATCGGGGACCTCTACAGGATGTCCTGGTAAGGGAGAAACTTGTGTTGACAGTGTATGGGGCAGGGGTGGCAGTGGTGGTGGTAACAGGAGGACAGAGTCCTATGAATAGTCTACAGAATCTCTTATGCAGCACTTAGCAGAGTTTACCAGCACATGCTCATCTCAATTTATGTTCAATGAGGCGCTCAGAAGAGAAACAAACCTTGGGCTAAAGAAATCATTTCATTGTAAACAGCTGCTGGAATGACAGGATTTGGTAAGTCCAGGAGATAGCGTTTGAAAGCGTCTGCTAAAATTTGCAAATCGATCATTTCCAAGTCCACGGAGGCGGCATCTACGATGGAAACATTGGAAAGAAGATTTCAGACATTTTATACATTTTCCGAATGTTTGATTTAAATGTGACACAGGGAAAGGAAGCAATATGAGGACAAGCATAAGACACTCAAGTGCTGAGCAGCGCAGCAATGTTTCTCATCGCGGGTTGTTTCTGCTGTTTTTCTTTGTGTAGGTCTGTCTCCCAAGCTAGAAGCTCTCTCGCATGAAGGCCCCTATCGCGATGCCAGGAGCATGTTCCCAGACTTCGGGGCAACAAATACAATGTGCCTGTTGTGGGCTGAACTGTGTCCTCCCCACAATTCATACGTTGAAGCCCAAATGCACAGTAGCAGAGATTGTGACTATATTTAAACACAAGACTTTTAAAGAGGCAGTTAGGTAAAAAAGCTGCTGTCAGGGTGGGCTCTAACAGTCTGACTGGTGTTATTCTAAGAAAAGAAGATTTGGACACACAGAGAGACAGCAGGGGCACATACACAGAGGAAAGGCCATGTCAGGACAGAGTGAGAGGGCAGCCACCTGCAAGCCAAGGACAGAGGCTGCAGGAGAAACCAAACTGCTTTGACCTGGGCCTTCCAGCCTCATGCCCACAGACAATCAGTTTCTGTGTTTTGAGCCACCAATCTGCAGAGTTTGTTACGGCAGCCCACACGAGCTAATGTCGTCCCCAAAACATTTCCAAATCCCTTCTAGAGGGTGGTTATGTCTTAACTGCGAAGGCTTTGGTCTAGGGATAATTAGTCATATAGTAAATGTTTCCTAAAGTCTCAACTGAAAAATAAGAAATGCGAAGTCCTAGATTTCCGAAAACTTAAGTAAATCATGGTCGCATCTCAAATTAATATAAATTTAAACCGAGAGACTGATTAAACAGTGAGACATGACAGAATTTTAGCAAGAATATCCATTAAAAATAATCTGAACATCTCTGGAATGTTCCTTCCTAATTCTGACAGGCTATGACTAATCTCATCTGCGGGTACTGAACTACCTCAGAAGAAAGATAAGGCAAGCACCTCTGTCCAGGAAATTCTTCAGCTGGTTGAGAGGTCAAGCAATACAATAATGGGGAGATACCAATCAAAACCACTCTCTGAGTACATGGGACAGAGAAAGGCATGGTGCCCGGCAGAAAGAAGAGATGCTGCGAACAGAGGACTGGCGACAGGACTGATGACAGGCATTTAGAAATGAGGAGAGACATTTGGTGACTGCTGAAGGACAATACACACCAGGAAAGTGAGGGATGATTTGAGGAAAATTATTTGGAGACTGGTGTACTCAGTGAAGAAAAGATGGGCGAATGAGCAAAAGGCTACATTGTTAAACAGTTTTATTACTTGAAGTGTTAAGAGTAAGGGGTGCTGGAAGTGAAGATGCCACTTTTGGTGATCCAAAGCAAAGTGACAGGGTCTACATTCTAATGTTAAAAATGTGAGACATTATAAGAACTAATATAACTCAGTGATTGACTGGATTGGGTTACAGCCTAAGAGAGTGAAAGAGAATCAAAGTTTGCTTCAAGGTGTTGAGCATGAGTGAATAGATGAAGGTGGCATTCTGGACAGTGATGAGTCAAGTGTGATATAATAAATCACACATCACTCACTGGACAGGTCTTACAAAAGTAATCACACAACACCATGAAGTGCCGAGAGAAGTCCGTCTGGTATAAAATTTGGATAGGTAGGTCAGTTCAATCACTTGAATGTTCTCCAAAGAACTAACCCGAGAGATACCACATCTTTAACAACTGTGGGAAGGCCCAAGACTAGGTCTTTGCATAATGGAGTAACATAGAAAGTCATGCGACTTGTTTGTGTGACTGTCAAATATAATTGCATTATCACTATAGGAAATTACACAACTGTCAACTATTCGGATAGCTACTGGTCCACTATATAGTTCACACCCCCCCCCCCCCATATATTTTGTGTAATATTTATTTTATCTAGCAAATTAATACTCCTTAATGTCCTGAAAATGTGATTAAATCATTTGGTGATGTGGTATAAACTTTAAGACATGAAATATTCCACAAGTCTCTTCTCAGGCAAGATTTTTTGCTGCCTTCTGCTGATGAGCCACATCGGGACACCTTCCAGACAGTATGGTAATGATGTGTCTCCCTACTAGATGAAGAGTCCTTAAAGGCAAAAGATTATGGCTCCTGACTACCTTCCTTGTATTCCTCAGTGCCCAGCACACAGGATGTGCTTATTAAATGTTTGTGGATTGAACTATAAAAAGTCCTCAGTGTACTTTTAATTTGCCAAAGCCCTGCTCTAATGCATGAGGTATATTCCAAAGAGTTTTTGTCATCTTTGAGTGAAATAACCTTATACAAGCCTTTGTATAAACTCACCTTATGTCAAACTCTGCTAGAGTCGATGATAAGGTATGTTCTGCTATTTTTTAATGTAACTTCTATCGCTTCTTGGAGTTTCTGACTTCTGTTTTATCAGGTTTCCTTTTCTGCATTAAATCTATCCTAACGTGCCCTTTGAAGTAAGAGCAATACACGTCTGTCAGGTAATGAATGACTTTTGAAGTTTGCTAAGTACAGCAAGTGACATAATGTTTACGTCTAGTTTGAGTGAGTTGACATCCTCTTCCCTCCTACTTCTCATGGAGTCTACCCATGACAAGTAACTAGCAAACTCGCTAACACGTCGAGCCTCTTCCCACTGGAACGATGTCCCTTCACCCAACATGTTGTCTAGCTTAGAGCTCCCATGGGGTTTTCAGTTCTGTTGCCCCACCCCACCCCAGGAGCTGCTGACAATGTCCAGAGACATTTCTGATTGTCTGGAGACATTTCTGATTGTCCGGACTTGGGGAAGATGCTGCTGGCATCCAGAGGGGAAAAGCTGGGGGTGATACTAAGCATCCTACAATGCACAGTCAGCACCATGCTGGTCCTACAAAGAATTACTCACACTAAAACAGGAGCAATGCTGAAGTTGAAAAAGTCTACTTCTGCTTAAGAGGAACCAAATGCTCTCAGGAGAGAGCATTACAAACTCAGATCATTACAAGTCAAAGGAGACAAGAAAGAATGCATGTTTAAACAATGTAACAGGTAAAAAGAAAAAAAGACTTCTGGGGTCTGAACAATGTGGATGCAAGTTGTGGCTTTGCTGCTCCACTGTAGCAAGTAGAACACTTCACTTACAAAGCCAACATGAGGATGAAACAGAATAACTGAAGACGCCAATAAAAGTGGACTATTGCCCCCATGTCTCTCCTTTTAAGACAATGGTAATTCACCGGGTTAGTTAAAAGCCATGATTTTTAAAAATACAAGTCAGCTTTAAGATATTATACTTGTGAACTGAAAACCCCTCAAGTTGGAAATGGTGCTGGAGGATCCAATTCCATATTTAGAAAATGTTTACTCTATTTTTTTTGCCACAAAATTCACTTGTATAGCAAAGAATCCAGATGAAACCAGTTTTATGCTTGTGTGTTTTTATCTCAAACGAGGAAGGAAGGTTGGCTATCAAAATATATTACTGACGTGAATTTTGGTTATTTTTCCATCTCACAAGTGGTGTGAAGTTTTTTTTTTTTAAGCTAAAATGCATCATTTTGTATTTGGTCACATTTGACATCTTAACCACTATTTTTCAAGCAACTCTCATTTCATTGGTCTCTGATGTCGACATTTCCTGTGACTTTTTTAAATGTTCAATTTGACCAGTTTTCTGACCAAAACATACAGCTCTATGTTAATCGGTTAAGGACAAAATTCAGTGTTTCCTTAACACTCTGGTAAAGCTGTTAGAAATAAAGAAAAGCAAGTCTTTTCATCTTGGGCTTTCTGCCAGTCAGTATCTAATGACCTGCCCTGTGGGTAAATAGGAGACACAACAGTACCAGAACACATCCTGTGTCTGACTGATGTCCACATACAAAGGAAAACTAAAAGTTAAATTAAAAAAAAGTCAAAGTTTCAAACATTTAGGTGGTGCATTTCAAGTGAAATGACTGATAAACAGCTGATCTCCATCCCTACCCCATCCCCAAACATCTTTTCTAGAAATTTTTCTAAGCTAGCTGCCTCATTTTAAAGTTGCCTCACATTTCAAGTTTTCATTTTCTAAATATCATCTGGGCATTCTTTGCACAATTATAAAGCTGAAAGAGCTTCTTCCAAAACTAGGTTTCACTCTGTGGTTCAAACATGCAAATTCAATTAAAATAATGTGGTGCACTGGAGCTGGCTTGTACTGATTCACAAAGGCCTCTTGTGTTCAATTCTTTCCAACTTTTCAGTTTAATGCTAATATATAGTAGCTTAAAATTGACAATGGTGGGAATATTTACACCATGTAAATGGGCAAATGCTACAGACAAGAGCTTTATTTTTCCCTCTCCTCAAAAGAGTTGTTTTACCAGAATACTAGTGAACAATACCATGATGTTTCTTAAAAATGGCATGAAATGCAAGGAAGAGAGAAAGCAAGAATGAAAGGGAGGGGAAGGAAAAAAGGTCATTCAAAAGAAGAAACATTTATTAAGTGACATAGATTTGTAAACACTTCTGAAACGAAACTGGGTGAAATTAGATGCGGCCAGCTGCATGGTCAGAGAAGGTGGTAGACACACAGCCAGAGAAATCCTCAGAGGCTATTTCTCTTCTCTGTAATTCCTGCAAGACTGAGGCTCTTGACAGTTACCATGCCTGCAGGGCAGGCACACACACATACCCCAACTTCAGAGACAAATGGCGAAGGCCTGCAAGGGTATATGCATTGTTACCTTACTAGGCCAGAGCTCCCTTTCAACTGAGAACACTGCTGGTTTTTGTGTGAGTGTTTTTTTGCTTTCCCTAAAACAGAAAGGTAGCAACCCTCTTTCTCAGTTGTACTTTTACCTTCACGACACTCACCACAATCAAGAAGCTGTCGTAATTCTGCTGGGTCGCTGGAGCTCTGTGCTCTGTATAGAGTTGAACATTCCAAACCTAGGACACGAAACAGACTGAGTATGCGAAATACAGCTCTCTGGAGAACCTGGGAGCCTGCTGCCAGAGAGACATTCCAGTTTCCATCCAGTATCTATTCTAGATGTGCACCAAATATTCTTGGAAGTTAACTCCTACTATTAATCTTATCTGGCATGTCAATAATTTTGGCAGGATCACCTGCCCACTAAGGAGCAAGGCAATTATATTTATTAAATGATGGAGAATTTGAGGGTTTTCCATACAGTAACTATATGCCAATATAAAGCTGAAATCGGAGACCAATATTATTTCCTCAGAACACACTTGAAACAATTTTTCTATCTAGCACAGGCAGCAAATGGCATATTTAATGAATGTCCAAGAGACAACTATAAATGCTAACACTTAGACACTAATTATATAACAAGTTGAGTCCCTCTACCAGCCTGATTACCTTTCTTTTCAATGGCTTCCACTAGCTTGATAAGGAGAGGTGGCGCAATGTCAGGAGGGGCAAACTGCTCTGCGAGGTCCAGAAGGGTCAAAGCTGCAAACAAACACAATCCTATGGTTATATTTCATTTGGGTTAACCAAGTGCCTTAGAGAACAATGAAGAACATTTAAATACAAAATCATCTAGCTCTAGCTGACAGCCATAACTTGGCCTGGGTAAGAGAGATCCCTGTGCTGGGCCCGGTACTCTGAAGGCTCCTCTCTGGCCCTCCTCCATCTCTGTCCTTTTCTACAATGTGATAGGGGGTTGGGGGTGGGGGCAATGGGATATGTCACCTCTCTCCTGGGACACAGAGTACTTAGCAAAATCCCAGGATCCCTTGCCCCAGTGGTCTCTCATGTCTCCTCCTCAGGTCCAGCCTCCCCAGCAGTGGACCAATGAAGAGTGGCAGGGCAGGCACTGGATGGGAAGACCTGGGATGTGCAAAGCCCTGAGAGTGCAGCACCAAGTCAGGAATGGGGACAGGCGCTAGCTCTCCTCATGTCACCACACTCCAGGGCAGAACTCTGAGGTGCTCTAAAAAATCTAAACTGAAATCTGACCTCATCATTCTGAAGGACTAACTGCCCAGGTAGAAGAGAACAGACTTTATTGATAAAATAACTTTAAAATATTAAGGCACAGTCCATGGACCTCCTCTCGTACCCTTGGCCCAAGTGCCACAAAGGTCAGATGTGCAGTATCAGATTCAAAGCAATACAGATGATCTCTGGTCATATGACACTCAAATTATGTTCCCACGAACCTGCCGTCAAAGTCTTTATTTGCTTACATTTATTTATATTAATATCTCTTAAAATGTGACCACTCATAAGCTGATTTTCCATGCTTTATTTACACGTTTTATCAATTGGAATGTCACCAAAGAAAAACAAATCTAATTGGATGACACAGAAAATGTCCTTCATCATGACACTGATAATCATATTCTCACACCAAAAATATGAAAACATTAAGTGAAAATATTTTTCTCATTATACCAGAAGAGGGAGCTAAGTATATTCACCTCGAATTCCTCAGAACTGCAAATACAGGTAAATGGGAGTTTTACTGAAAATATCTACACGTGCAACCTGTTTTCTAGACATCAGTAAATAACTTTTCAGACACTTGAACATCGTGTACTCTTCTCTAGGAACAGTTTACGGACTCTAAGAAAGACTAAATATTTAAATTTGATTCGATGAGGATTTAGTGATATAATTCGATTATAAGTCATATGTTATGTTAAGCAAATTTTGAATTAAGTTCCTCTTTCCAAGTCAGCATACAATAACAGATTCACCACACAAAAGTAAAATAAAACTTATTAAATTTTGACCTCCAAGAATTAAGTATGATTTATATCATTTTGCAAACCCTAAGCCCTGTGCTCTTAAGAACCTTTTGGATTGTCATATACCCTGCGAGAAACAGATGCATAAGATCTTCTCAAAGAACTCTATTATCCATTGCAACCATCCAGGATTGAAAAAGAAGAGCTCAATTATGAAAGAACAACCCATAGCTGCACAGGCTAACAGAACTTTGCATTGTGGTAGAATTGTTTGATATTAGCTGTGCTATTCCATAAAGCAGTGACTGGTCACCTGTGGCTTTTGAGTATTTGAAATGTAGCTGCTGTGACTGAGGAACTGAATTTTTAGTTTTTATCAGTTTAAACTGACAGAGCCAAAAAATGGCTAGTGGCTACAGTATTAGCAAGTAGAGACTTAACGTCTGAGCAAAGACACATGTCTTCAAAAGCAGACGAAAGACTCATGAGTGGGCTTTGTGCTCAAAGATCCCACCTTATAGAAATCTATCCCTGAGGACAGAGCATCTTCAAGAGCTATTCGGCCTATGAACTCAGGACATGCAGAGTTTATACTCAGTTTCCTGGTGCCTTTGTCCTACTGCAACGTCACTCAAACACATTTTGTGACTTCACAGAGGTAGGGCAGATATACCAGTGTTTTTCCAGACAGTCATCAAGCAGAGCGCTGAGTGGGCACTTCACCTCTCGTGTGTACCCCACACCTGCCTGAGCCTGTGATCACCTGGACAAACTGTGTTTGCGGGTCTGCCCACAAACTCCCAGAATCAGAATATTCAGGAATGAGGTTAGTAATCTGTTTGGGGTTAGAAATGAGTTTTAGGACATACCATAATGACAAATTCATGTGGATGATTCTTTAAAAATCCAGCTGTGACATCCCTCAATCTCTAAATGTTAAAATGTGAGTGCATCTGAAAAGCATTTCAAAGGTGAATGTCTTGAAATTTTCAACAGTTTAATTAAAAACACTGTAAATTAAAAATATACTATAAAATAAAAGAGCATACCATTTTATTTCCTCTGATAAAAACTATAAAATACTTCCCCTTTGCCTTGGAAGATGATCAGGTCACAGAAATATCCTTCCCATAAATGTCTTATACAGTGAACAAAATATTAGCAAATGCTAGAGAAGGAAAACATAATGGTGGGGTGTCATTAATTAGGATTCACTATAGTGTCTCTCCTTAGCCCCCAGACTTACAAGTCTTTGCATCCACCAAGAAACAGGAAGCTAGATTAAATAGTAAATCAATAAACTCATAACTCATAAATGCACAACGCTCATTCAGCTAATGTACCCAGTTCTTCTTTCTCTTCCCTCAAAAGTCACACAAGCTTATTTTAATTTTTTCAATTAAAAAAAACCTTTAAAGTTGGTAACCATAAATGGAATTACTTAAAGGCTTATCTCTTTCCAGAATCTTATCAACACAATCATTTCTGCAGGCAAATATGAAAGTTAAATTAAGTGATAATCAAAGATTCTACCTAATTGCAATTGAAATATGCACCCCAACAGTTGTTACGTTACTGAGTTGGCAAAAACTACATAAAAAAGGTTTTCTACTTCTTTATGTCTGTTTCAAACTGGAGACAAAAATAAAACTTTTTTACTCCTTTCGATGTTTTTTTTTGGCAAAAAATAGTATTTTACTACCTTCAGTCTCCTGTGCTACAAAATATAATTTGTTTCACTCTTGTAGTGTGACATAGAATATCTTGACAGTATTGTGATAGCTGACAGGTATCTACACCAACAATGGAAAACTTATCACAATGTGAATCAGAATACTTGACGAAAAAAAGCTTCGATGATTACAAGCAGGAAGTTCAGGAAGTCCTTTTGTAACATGTATATATACATCATGTGAATTTCCTACCAAATTTTTAATATTGAAAAAAATGCATGAATCATCACAAATGATCAAAGTTTTGCAACAGGAATTTTGAAAGGTAAATTTTACAAGGAGAGAGAATTAAAAAAAAAAAAAAAATTCAAGGATTTCCTTTTCCCTAGTACAATGTCATCTGTGATTCAATTCAGTTTTCCTTTAAATACACAGACACAGGGAATGTGGAAACCCTATCCAAGAAGCCCTTAAGAATCACAGCTTCTACTTCTGGCAACACGGTCAATAGCACTGGAAATCTAAATAGTATTCTAACATAGGCTATATTATTGCAAACATTCTAAAATCATCTATTTCTCTACTATAGTGAATATACAAGGCTAACATTTATTTTTCCATTAGAATCCAATTTAAGAAATTCCAACAAGAAATGACCATTTGTTAGGAATTACCAAGTTTCGCAAGTTATTCTTTTGAAAAGTCCATGATCAGGCACCACATCATACAGTGTGCTACACCAAAAGATAATGGAAATTAAGAGAAATTCAAATTATGAGGATCCTAGAGAGTGGTTACCAAACAAATGACAAATTAACAGAGCATAATCCTCATAAAGGTTACATATTAGATTTCCTCTTCCAAAAAAATATTTATACTGAATGAGGCATGCTTTTCGCTTTTGCATCCTGTGTAGCCAAGGGCTTAAGTCTGGAGAACCAAGTCCACAGTCTTCAGAACCTGGGTGAATTTATAGCATCCATCACCCCTTTTGCACTTAGCTGAATTAATTTCCATTAAAAGGAATCAGTATTACAAAATGAGAAAGAAGACAGGAAAGAAGAGCAGAAGGTAATAAAAGAGGTAAAGCCAAGACAACACACAGTTTCAAGAGAAAAGAGGAACTGGTCTTAACAGTGACAAAAACACCAGTGTTCCAGGGTGTAGAAAGGATTTCTGCTGACATATCAGATGCTGCATTTTCCGCTAGTTGTATGTTCCCCCACTCTGCGCTGGTGACAACCAATCACTTGGAACAGAAGCGGGCCTTTTCTCCACGTAGGCCCTTCCAAACCACGAACTCGGACAGGACTGAACAGTCCTTGAGCACAGGGGTGTGTGGGGGACAGTGCATTCCTTGCACGAAATGGTGCCAACACCACTACAAAGTGCAAGATGAAACCAGCACACAGCTGCACCTTTTTGGAGGAGTTCTCTGTTAAAAAAGCTTATTTTAGAATTAGTGCCTGGCAGGGACAAATGGAAAGTTTAAGCTGAAATTCTGGGACTCGAGAGATGGCCCAGGCCAAATATTTCATGACTGATGGGAGGCAGCTTGGAAGTGTATGAAAAATGGTCACTTACCTGCTAAAATGTAATACAAATACACAGAAAAAGAAAGCATATATGCAAAGTGTGGATGAATATTAAATCAAGATGTTTGTCTAGTCACCACTGTTGAATCAAAACTTTATTTCTGTCTGAAACACTCTCTATTATCGCAAATAAAAATATGTACATTCTGGCCTAAAAACCTAACAATTTCCAAAACTTTTCTTAAAAAGACTTCATAGGTATATTTAACCTTTATATCTATAAAGGTCAATATCCTGAACATTTAAACTTCTTCACCTCTACTAGTGAAGTCATAACAAATGCAGCTAAGATATTAAAATAAAGCAAAAAAAAACACAAAACAATTATGGTTTCTTTAATTTTGTAGCATAACTGTTTAATCAGCAGTAGAGAGCTCATTAAAAGCAAAGGTTCAAAGTCAAAGACACCTAGGCTTTAATCTTGGTTTTGCTACTTACTGAGTGTAAGCTTGGGTATGTTAATTTGAAGCCCAGTTTCTTCATCTGTAAAATGGGAATAACTATGAGTATAATAAGAAGTAAATGAATAAAATAAATTAACATGGTAGGCACGGTGCTTAGTATATAGAAAGACATACAAATGGGCAGTTATTATTAAAGTAGAATTATTCATGTATTCGTTTCTATAATTATGGTTAATGGATTTTTTTAAAATACTCAATTGCAATGGCAAATATTAAAACCAAAGCCTATTATAATTAAGACAGAAGGAATTCTCAACACTTTTTTAAGGTGACAAGCCAGAAGTCTGGTTGACAGGGTAAACATTTTCATTCTGTCTTTCAGTCTATATATAAAAAACTCAGTATCTTTTTACAAGTCATATCTAAAATAGCACATTATTTTCAATATATTGTACCTTCCCCCTATAAGTACCATCATATTAATATATTTGAGTCCTCAACACTTCAATTTTCTAAATGTAAAGGGAAAATGAAGCTATACTGACATTCAATTTGGAGGAAACAAGAACTGTTTTAGAGGAGGGAAGAAAATAAAGTATGGGAAACTGAATGCAGAAGTACAAAGAATAGATATGAAAACAAATCTCCAGCCATAACTCTATTCTTTTAGCAGGGAAGTAAGAACTGTTAACAGATTTAAACAAGTTTGCAAATCTTCAGACACCCTTATCTATTAGTCTTAAATATCTTCTCCCATTTATCCCTTTTGCTCCACAGCTTAAAAACAGAAGGGGTGGGAGTTGTATCCATTGAGTTGTAGTTCTAGACCAACAGAGTAGTATAGCAAACAAACAAGCAGGCAATGATCTGACTGAGCAAAAGCACACATTATAGCTTGCTTCCTATGGCCTCAGCTAAAGCCTTGTTAAGAGATAACTGAAATCCAAGATTAGACAGAATCTCTGGCTGCTCTGGCTGGCTAGCCTAATTGTGATTCATATCACCTAAACTGGAGTCTGATTAAAGGTTGTAATTTACAGTGTATCACAAATTAAAATGGGGAGGAAAGGGACTCCCCCACCTCCTCACCAGGAAAATAATTTATAGTCGAGTCTGAAGGATTTCAGTGGCTAATGATTTATAAGGGAAGTTGGTCTTTTGGTCTGTTGTCTAGAAAGATGGCATATGTGACAGACGCCCCAGAAGGGAAAACCATATGACATATGCAAGGGGAGTGTGATCACTTGGTGAATGAATGAGTGAATGACTTATTACTGAACATCAATGAGGAGCCATGTATTTTACAGATAATTATTTCATTTGTTTTTCATAGTACTTCAAAAATATATGATCCTTATCGCCCCCAATTTAAAGGTAAGGAAACAGTGACTTAGAGAAAGTAAATAACTGGGTCAGCGTCACAAAGCTTATAAGCACTGTCCCCAAGTTTAAACTTGGACAGGTTTCTCTCCACCAGAGTCTACTACTCCCAGGCAAGGAAAGAAATCTGTGATAAGCTTCCCCAAATTCCCTTCCAAAGTTCCCTCAGGGAAAGAGTAAAAAAATAAAGGTATTAGGGACACACAGGGGTCTGAGTCTGGAGCCCTCCCAAGGGTAGCCATAATGTGTTCAAGCAAAGCTACTCCGATATTACCAGTTTTTGTACTCCCCCCCCCCACTAATCAAGTCAGTACTTTCTCCCTCACCATGTAATACTATCAAATGCAGATAATTAACATCATGAGGAGAAAGCAACAGGAGCCCCTGTTAATAACACAGGGAGCCCAGCTCTCTCCCTTGTGGTTTGTGGGAGATCTACAGACGCACTCACTCTTCTCACACCTAGAGCTCACAGTCAGACAAATAGATTAGATATGTTCTAAGTTAATAAAGCAGGGCGTAACTAATTTAGGTAGTGTGTGAAGCCTCAATCTCACAAGCACTGAAGGACGGAGAACCCAGGAATTGGAGAGCAGCGCTTTGACCCAGGATGGAACTTCACTAAAAGCACAGAAGCAGGAGGCTGGCTGACCAAGGAGTGAGTGGAGGAAAGGGGAGATTCCAAAGAGGCAGATGTGAGACGTGTCCAGCTAGGTGGAACAGGCAAGCTTTAAGAGAGGCTGGATGGAAATCAGAGGAGAAAAGAATCACCGGATTTCATTTTTAAAAGTTCAGAGATGCAGGGGCTTTTCTCTGACATGTTATCATACCAAAAAGTTGACAGAATTGAACATATGTCCATATATTCTCATTCTAGATTCTACACTTAATATTTTACTCTACTTGTTTTGTTACATAGCTATTCAGAAGCCCATCTTACTTTGAGGGATGAATTTCTGAGTCAGTTACAGAGATCAGTTGCTTGGGAATGAATTATGTTGCCCCCCCACCCCCACCCAATTCCATATGTTGAAGCCTTAAGTTCCAATGTGATTGAATTTAAAGACAGGAGGTAACACTGTCCCCATTTTACAAATAAGGAATCTGAGGCTAAAAAATGTTAAGTGCTACCAAAAGTCCTGCCAGCAGTCAGTTGCAGAGCTAGAATTTTAAAGACTAGGTGGACTTCAAAGCCAGATATAACCACTCCATGACTCTCGGTCTCCTCTTTAGCAGACACACTGCATGATGCCAATTCTGGAGGTTACAGTGGCAAGAGACCCTCACGGTTACAACCCTTAGTGACAAGAGGTGCATTTTTTTCAGCTTGAACTCAGACTGATGGACCAGCTTCTCGCCATCACCTCTGCTTTATCAGGGTTGAACCATTGCCAGTTCACTGAGCCAGGCTAAATATTTCCAGGACAGCATTTATTAAATATTTCTCATAAGGCTAAACTAAGCACATTCTTCCCCAAGGATGTAATAGGTTTTATTTAGCTAAATATAGTTAGCTAACTTATCACTTTCAAAAAAGGTATAAATGAACTATTCTGGTTAAACATCAGGTGGGGAAAGAGCCCAGCAAACAATTTACAAATAAATACATGTGTGCGCATTTATTTAAAATTATATATATGGTCATTTATATCTGAAAGGATTCCAAGGTGAAATATGAATGAGATATTCTTAATATGCATACGAAGTGTCTGTGATCAGGGAGGACAAGAAGTAGAAAAAGATGAACTGCCTGTATAATTAGGAAGAAAAAGAAAATAAAAGGCTTAGTCTGCACCTTGGCACAGTCCACATACATCCCAGGGATGTGGATTTGCGACGCTGGAGCAGGGAAACAACCAAGACAATTAAATAAAATAAAAATAAATCCCTTCTTGTTCCTCTCTCTTCCTGCCTGTACCTATCCTTTAAAAAAAAAAAAAAAAAAAAAAAGCAAGAAGAAATATATTGTAATCATTAGAGAAATGAATAAGAGGTTATTCACTTCTCAGCTAAATAAATTCCTAGACTTACTCTGGTTATGATTTTCCTGTCAAAGATAATTTTAGATGCATCAATCCAGGCAGAGTTGGATCATATTATTATAGTCTCAAAAAAGCAAAGTCTAATAAACAGAACTAAGCTATAGAGAATTATTTGTGCCAGACCAAACTACCTGTAAATAAAAAAACAAACTGTGATACACAGCAGTCCTTCCAGAAGGAAGACAAGCAACATATAAATACTTGTTGATTACAGAAAGAAGTCTGACCAGGTTCCCCAAAGTTCTCAGAAATAGCTCAAAAAAGTAGCAAGACGTGGTATTTTAATGAGTGGGTGTATATCCCTAATTTCTTAACAGTCAGCAGGGAAAAGGGGGCACTATCAAATGAGTGAGAGATAAAGAGTGAAGGAAATAGAGCGATGTCAGAATTCAGGTCGATCCAGAGACAGAACTATTCAATTAGTAATTTTCATCAGTACCTCAGACTCGCACAAGAAAATATATAGGGAACAATTTGTGGACAGCGCACTGCTAAAACTCCCCAGTGAAAAGTGGCAATGGTTGGGGGAATGTTGCTTTCCCGTCATGGAACTGCCTGTGATGCTGTTCATGCAACAGTGTGCAGTGACTCAGGCTGGGGGAAGGTCCAGAGGGGAAAATCATCAGGGATCATTGCAGAGTATTCCTTTCTGCATTCTCATCTCCAAGTGCCTCTGTCTCAACACCCACAACAACCCATGCTCCACTTGCCCGTTGCGCCACTTCTGTCTTCAGTTGAAAGGGAAGTGATAGGGCTTGAACCACGGGAGGGAGTTTTGTACATTTTGTTCTATCAGATTAGGCCTCAGAAACTTTATGAATTATGAGCTGTCAACTACTTTTTCATCTGCTATAGAATGTTTCTTAGAAATGGTGGCTATAAATAAAACAGATTTTTTTGCTGGCTTCAAAGGTGCTTGTATAACTTTTTTAAAGGGCACTAGAAATTAAGGAAATTAATCCAAAAGGTTGTCTTAGGTTTCCCCCTGTTGGTCAGTTTTTGCATTTGCTTTCTGAAGAAAGATTCATTTTAATCCATCAGGTACTTTTGGCCATTTCAGTAATCTAACAGAGAAAGTAGAAAGGGGTGCCCCTTACACAATGGCATCCTTTGAATGAATTGCTTTTTAAAATGAGTGCAATTAAATGTCTATACATAATTGCTACTGTATATCAGAGAAAAACAATGAAATGACAATGTGCAGTAGTAGAAAAAATGAGACAACAAGTGAGGATATGAGCTCTAACTCTCTCCATTGATTACAGGCTGAGGAACTTTGGGAAAAACAGTGAATATCTCTGGGCTTTCGCCTCCATGTCAGTGAAGGGGAGCACAGTTTAGCTAAGAAGCTCTAAAATAATTTCTAGCTCTTAGTTTCTATGATTTGAAGCTAAAACTCAGGAGATCACACAACCAATATTAAATTACTAAAATACACTTAATAATAAACTATTTAAAAATAACTTTATATTCTATTTAGCCACTATGTTGTTGCAAGTCTGGCAAAAATCATTGGCAACACTGGGAATGGCTGGAGTTGGCACCAAACAAAAATTGGGTAGTGTGTGTGGTGGAAATAGATATAATCGAAATAAGTAGAAAAATAGCAAAATTTTATTTTATTTCATTGGGCCACTTTAACCTATAATTTTTTTTACTCGGGTAAGATTTTTGAAGTAGTGTTTTCTTTTTTAAAAAAACCCTTTCTTGAAGGAACACTGCAGCATCATGACATTATATAGGTTTAAGATGTGCATCACTGTAAATCAAACTCTTGTATATAATAGAGTAAGTTCACCCCCAATAGTCCAGTTCTTTCTTCACCATATAACTGATCCCTTTCCACCCAATTTGTCCACCTCCCTCCCCCTTCCCGCTGATTTGATTCTGTAAATTATTCATATCAGTCTCTTTTTGTTCAATTCATTTGTTTGCTTGGTTTCTCTATATACCACATAGGTGTGAAATCATATGATGTCTGTCTTTCTCTTTCTAGCTTCTTTCACTAAGCCTAATTCCATCCATGTTGTTCGAAGTGGTAGGATTTCCTGTATTTTGATAACTGAGAGGCTGAAGGAGTGTTTTCAAGAAAGACATAAAGTTTCACTTTGCTACAATGAACAGTAACTTTAAAAGGACTAACATATTCCTTCAATTTCTCTATGGGGCTCCAACAGAAGACAATTAACTGCATGTTCTTAAATGTGTTCCAAAGTCATGACCGCTACAAATCAGAGACTCTAACTTAAACTGGGTTTCTATCGGTCATGATCTGGGGGATGTGCCGGCTGAGGACACGAAATGGAGAGCACATGGAAGTCAGGCCAAGGGAGGGAGGGAGGGAGGGAGGGAGGGAAGGAGGGTGCAGGGTACACGGTCACTGGCCTGGATGCTGCTCTAGCCACTTCAGCTATTTCCTTGAGTCATGGTATCAGTCTTGGGAAGGACGTCAGTCTTATTTTGCATGTGGGAAACTGTGAACAGCAGGACTGCTTGACTAGTGTTTATAAAGCAGGTTTGACAACCCATGTATTTATGAATCCAAGGGCCCTTCTCTTTCCACTCCACCTTTGATTTCTCCTCCAGGCAGTTCTTTCTCCTATTCTGTTTTCTGAGTTTCTGAATAAAGATTCTCATCAGTGTATTATTCCTCTTAACATTTTGAGATTTCTGACCAATGAAAACTGGGCTGTAAGAGCTAGGAGGGAGGTCTGTGCACAATTAGCGTATGAGCTAGGCAGTCAATGAGTATAAAACAGGCAAGGGGTTAATTAGAGGTCATGATATCCAGAGGGAACCGTTCTGTTTCCTAAATCCTACAGGCTTGTGAAAGTTTATCCAGTCTCCCCTGAGGGACATGGCATTCAGTTATCAGGAAAATACATTCTCAAAAATGTGGTAGCAACATAAATTCCAAATCACACAAGATAAATATCTATATATCTACATCTCTCCCTCTCTCTCCTCTCCCTCTCCCTCTCCCTCTCTCCCTCCCTCTCTCCCTCTCCGCCCCCCTCTCCTTAGTATTTCAAATTCTCATTACCAAGATGCCAATAATAACTTTTACAAAGGAGATACTGTACTAAGTTATTTTACTGAAATGATTTCATTATGAAGAGATCCCATCATCCCCACTGTACAGAGGGGAAAACTGAGGCTCTGGGAGTTTCACTGTTAGCATAGTTAACACAGGTGTGTAATAGTCAGACTCAAGGTTAACTGGCAGATGTTATCTGGTTCTTAGAGGATCTGGAGTTGGCTCCCTATCAAGGAAACCATATGTGCTAGCTGTATGTCACCCCACTGAGTTCCTTTAGTCTCCCCTCTATTCCACACCTTTTCTTAGCCCAGGGACTGCCAAGAACCAGAAACAAAGTTTCTAGTAAATAGCAGACCAGGAAAGCAGAGGGTGCAAGAAGAGTCTTCTCCACTGGTCCATTTGCCTATTTACTGCAGTTTCCTAATTCTGTGATACTCTCAAGATGTTAAACATATCTGACCTATGTCCTCTGAAGGAGAGCAGAACTTTCCAGTCACGGTGACAACTAACGCCTTCCACCCTTGAAAACCACAGTGAGACCAACTGTTTCCACAGTCCTGTCTTGACCAGTTAATTATTCATTTTAGAAGACACAGATGTGCATGAAAAGAAGTTCAAACAGCATACATAAAAAAGAGTAGAGTTCATATCAGAAATTCTAAGAATGACTTTCAGTGCTTTGTAATGATGGGGTTCAAATGTACGTCACCTACGTAATTTAAAAAGTTTTAGGTGCACACTGGTGGCTTAGCAATTAAGTCCATGGGCACAGTCCACATACATCCCAAGGACCCAATTTTTGACCTGGGGCAGGGGTGGAGGGTGGGAGAGCAGGGACAGAGATGGGACAATCAAGATGAACGACTAAAACAAAATAAATGCTTCTTCCTCCTCTCTCTTCTTGACTGCCTACTTGCTTTCATTCCTGCCTGTTCCTTTCCTTAAGGGAAAAACAAACAAACAAACATACATACATACATGTGTGTGTATATATATGTATATATACATAATATCAATTAAAAAATAAAATTCTCTAGCAGCCACATTCCCAGTAAAAGAAATGATTAAAAATTGAATCATGTTTAACTCCATATCCAAAACATTACAATTTCAATATATAATCAATGTAAAATTATTAATGAGCTATCTTAAATTCATTTCTGTTTTTATACTCCTGGAAGGTCACAATTCAGACAAGTCATATTTTAGTGACTCAGTATGGCTGTGACATGTGGCTGGTGGATAATGTATTGGGCAGCACAGCTTTAAAAGAAAGTCTTCAGTTATTTTCAATGTGAAATTGGTTATTTGGAGAATGTGTAAGCTTTGAAATTAAAACAAAAAGATACACACAGAATCATTCTTTTATGTCCCAAGGGGGTCAAACAGGAGTTGTGTTCTTTGACTCCTGTAGTAAGAGCTGAACTCTGCTGTGAAGACACTGCATCTGGGCTGACTGGGAACTGGGGGCCCCCAGTCCCCCAGTTCTCATTACTGTCTAGAACCTGCTGGAATACTAGGAGGCAGCTGCCCTGGTACTTGCTACTGTGCCCACGTGGGGTCAGGACCAAGGCAGATTTATAAGTTGGTTGTTCAGAAATGTCACGATTAGTAAAATTGTTTCATCTGTTAATTCTCCATTCTGTGAGGAGGTTCCCCTTAAAATAAGAGTTAAATGCATCTCCTGATAGAAACAGACCACTAAGTGCAGCCAACAGAAAGTTCCAGTATCCAGAAACAGCTGCCACAGTCCAGCTATTCAGTCAGGAAATCTAAGGTCTGCTTAGGTTCACATCCTGAAGACAATATAAGCCACAATAATTTCATTTATAAAATGACTGCTTCTTAACATGTCCCATACTGGTGACGCAGCAAATGAACATAAGTTAAAATAAAAGAAGTGGGGGGTAGAAATGTGTACCCACCCTAGAGGCAGAGCCAGGCACCTTAGAGAGCTGTCCTTATCCCTGATAAGATAATCCAACAGTGTACACCTTCGTAGCCCAGCATCCTGGAAACTATTTCTCAACTGTGTTGGTTACAATTATTAAACGCACTCTGGGTTTCAAACTTCTGCGACAAGGGGCTGCGGGCAGAGGGGGAGCAGTGCAGTGACAGCGCATGCTGGCAGATGCTGCCTCTCCTGCAGTAAGTGCGTGCTGCTAGCTCCCAGTGCGAAAACGACCCTACCCTCTCTCACGGAAGGTGACGCTGAAGCCTGCCCCATCAGCACTTCTCAGACACACGTGAGTTTCACCGCTCAAATATCTGCTTCCAGCTTGAACCTCAAAAGGAAACAGTTTCCTTTAAAAAGTCAAGCTGCTATTGTTTTCTCCAAATGTAAACTGTTTTATGGGTGGCAGAAACTGGAAGTGGCAAGCATTTCCCAACTCAGATTATATGATAACATTACAAATAGCTAAAAGTACTGAATCAAAAACAGTGCAGGTATGCCCCGGCGTAGTAGTGGTGTGGTCAGTGGCCTTTTGAGAGCACATCCCATACATCCCAAGGATCCGGGTTCAAGACCCAGGGATGGAGTGAAAACCAAGGTGAACAACTAAATAAAAAAAATAAAGTGCTTCTTCCTCCTCTCTCTTCCTGCCTGCCTGTCTCTGCTCACCTTCATTCTTGCCTACATCTTTCCTTAAAAAAAAAAAAAAAATTCAGGAAAGGCAGCAAGGATAGAATTCACAGATAATGTGCTCCTTAGCCCTCTGGGCTGTCCTTTCTGGGGGAAGGCTTACACCCGGAGACTGAATTTCCAAGGGGAGGTTAGAAAGAGTCTGCCCCTGTGAGCACAGCAACATCCAGAACAGATCAAGTTAGCGTGGTTGTTAAGGTGTCGATTTTAATGGTTTTGGGGTCTGACTGTGCAGGTCACACTTGGGTGTGTGTGTTACTTAGAGGACACACAGGAACCTGGCTCTCAGGAGGATGTGTGTAGTGTGGAAGATGATTTGGGGGTATAAACTAACATTTTGTGCAATCAGTTAAGACCACAAGAAAATGTCAGCTCTGGGAGGCTCCATCATGGAATTTGTCCCAAACATACTGTACTAGGACACAGAGGATGTGATTGATGATGACGGTCTTTACTTTTTAATTTAAATTTCTTTGTATTCATATCCCATTGGTTTACAATACTAGTTTCAATGAACAGAGCAGTCACACCCCAATCAATGTGCATAACACCACGCCCTCCACCAGGTTCCAGAGCCACTCACCACTAGCTGACCCCTCTCTGTGGGGTTCTCTAAAACCTCTCCCCTGCTCTGGTAACTACAGCTTTGCTTTCGGAGTCTAAGAGAATTTTAGTTGTGTTTTGTAGCTTAGTTAACTTGCTTCTTTATATTCTACATATGAATGAAACCATTTGATAATTTTCTTTTTCTTTCTCGCTTATTTTATTCAGTAGAAACCCGCTGAGTTCCATCCAAGTTGTTGCAAAAGGTGAGATTTTTATCTTTTTTAAAAAATAGCTGAGCAATATTCCACTGAGTACAAATACCACATCTTCTTGACCTAGTCAGCTGTCATGGGCACTTGGGGGAAACATGGAATTGTTCATTAATTTTTTGTGTCATCTTGGGTAAAAGGCATAACAAACACCCTCAGTAACATTCCAATTTTATAGATAAGCTGCCAGAGTAAGCACAACTGAATGTATCGATAAAGGGGTTCATTTCTCCCAACATGTACAAGAACTCTCGATCGAAGAGAATACTTTGAAGATGAGACCAGTGACACTAAAGTCCCTGCAGATTCTTAAGCAGACCTTAGGTAGTTTCTTTACGTAAATAAGCGAACAGTAACTTTAGAATTCGTTTGCCTGCATTCAAATGACACCTTCCTTTCTCATCCAGTGGGTATGTCTCTAGACTAGTTATGTTAATCCTTTAACTTTGTGGAGCACTTAACATATGGAAAATTTGGGCTTTAAAAAACAATTTTTTTCTCCTGCCCTCCCCACCCCAGTTCAAGAACCTGGGTCCTTGGGCTTTACATGGTCTGCACACTAGCTGCCTCGGCCACAAGGAGGTGCCGACATGGGAGATTTTAAGAAATGTCGGCTGGGTTCCTCTAGGTTGAACATTTCTAGATCTGTTTTCTTAGACATAAGCTTATAAGTACTGCATTATATTTTCTAAGATCATTCCCAGTGGCTCTATCGATGAATTGAACTTGCTGTCTGAAAATAAGCAATTGTGTCATGTATTTCTACTAACAATACTAAATATGAATGCTGAAATAACGTATCACCGAGATTTTAATGCCTATAAGTAACAATTTCTTCATCCAGTACTTGAAGACAGTCTGAGTAATCCAGAGATGAATGATGAATAATAAAAAATTTTAGTGGTGGTAGGAAAAGGAAACAAATGCACACACAAAAAACCCAAACAGCCTTCTACAGTCAATGTTTGAAAATGTCCATCTGCTCTGCCAAGAGTTGCCTTAACAAAGAGAAGAGCTTGGCAGCAATGCAAACTAAAAGTCTTAGCAGACACTCTTAACTTCACAGTGGAGCATGCCCTTTCCCCCAACCTAACTGACTCATTACTCCAAATGACATCTTTTCATCTGACAGACAGTAAGTTAAAGTGCTAAAAAGACTGACCTTAAATAACTAAATGTCAGCCTATATGAATGGGTTACTCCTCCAGGGCTCTTTGGAGCACTGGACTGGTGGATCTTGTGGGTAGAAGGACTTAATGGCTCCTCTTTGCAGATGCAGATGTGTCCATCTGTCCACATTTCCTTGAAGTGTGAAGTCCTTTACTTGCTCCTGTCATTCACAAAGCTGAAGAGGGAGGGATAACAGGATGTGCAGGTACGCTGAGCCTGACAGGCCCATGGGTGTCACTTCTTCTAGCTCTCCCACCTCAGGCTGCTGATACACAGCGTAGCAGTGGCCAAGGGGCCCCATAAAGCACAGCTGCCTCCCGTTGGTGTGGGCACGGCCTGCGGAGGATGCCCTAGACCACAGGACAAGAATGAAGGCATTACCACCCGCCCCTTGCTGGGTCACCGAGCTACCACTGGCTGGATGAGTGCACCGACCTTCCTTAACGGACAGGGGCTAGGAAAAGTCAAAAGATAGAAGCCTGCTTTGAGCATCTGTGTTTTTCTTTCCCAATCCTTTCCCCAAATTTGGTAATATGTTTCTTCCTCTGTGATCCTACTCTCCTGCTAATTGTCTCTCAATTCATGAAATGGCTGCCAATCATGGGTTTCTCCGTCCTGTCCAGAAAACCACCTCTCAGGGAAGGGTCTGATCAATGGCACCGAAAGTTGTTTTAATTGCAGGATTATGAGAACAATCGTCCTTGAAAACACACACCCAAGTATACATGGTGCTTTAGCACTTTGTGAGGAGTGAGTTATTAGAAGGGGTCTAATCAAAACCACGAACACCCACCAGTCAAAGATGGACTTTGGAAAGCGGAGCCCAGGCCATCTTAAAGGATGAGCAGACCACCTGAAGGCCCACCTGAGAACCTCAGTGACTATCAACTGCGTGTCACAACATGCAAGTAAGAATAACGAGACTGCCTTAACCCGCAGCAGCACGTGAAAGATTTCAAAACACTCTTAAATCTTCTTCCTTTGAATCCTCAACACACACACACACACACACACAAAAGACAACCAAAAAAACAACACATCTCGTTTAAGTGGAAAGGAGGAGGAGATCTGACCAAAGTGGAGAAAACCCCAGTTTAATCAATAAGGAAACGTTGTTCAACAGACAAATGGATAGTTGGGGGAGAGCTGCTGTAAGCTACATGCTATAAACAGACACCTGGCTTTAACGATTTCTGTGAGCACGCCCCTCTGCCACACTGCTTGTGAGCTAGTGCTTAGGAAGGAGGAAAAAAAAAAAGTCACGCCACAAAGACACTCTGTTACCAGTCTTGCAAAGCCCAAATCTTGGTGGTCTTTGAAGATGCTGTCAGCATCCTAATGTGAAACCCCTTGCAGACCCAAGTCCCAAGGCAATGACCACTTTGGGGGAATTTTGCAAAGCATAAATAATGTTCTAGAAGACATAAGCACTTTCATGAATGTGTATATAATCTCTTCATTACAAGAGCTATCAGTGACAGGCGATTCCATTGCTAGAGAGGGAGTGAGCTGCTTCATACTGACAGTTATGTTTCCCTCTTGCTCTCTGATTCTCTCCCCGCAAGTTCTAAGACAAGGAAGCAGCAGGGACCGGTCAGGCTGGGATACTACAACAATGCCATGAAAGTGGTGAAGCAGAGAATCAAAATGAAGATACAGCTCAATTATAAACAAGCTTAAGCATTTTCCTCAAACCCCATTACCCTTGTAAAATCACTAGCTCATTTCCCCGTAGGACTATGTCATGGAACATGGCTTCAAATTAACGCTTAGTCCAGAAGAGTCATGAAGAAGTGGTTCACAAATGACATTTGTTTACCACATCGCTAAAGTCCATGATGAAGCTGCATCAGAGGGGGACCCAGATAAAGATGCTATTTGTATAGAGCTTGAATACCTCCTAAGACTCCGGAAAAGCCCTGAATTCACCATTTGTTCCTGCATAACACTAACTTCCCTTTAGCAGCAAGAGTGGGTTATTCCTCCACAATCATGGCATGGGAAATTCTTTATCTGACAAACATTTCAAGAGGACTAAAAAGTGAGTACTTTGCAAATCAGGGGCTGACACAACTTTTCTTTGGTATTTTTGGAAAATTAAGATGCGGTTAAATTTCACCACCCGTTTAGAAATCTCAGAAGTTAAGCTCTGAAAAACGTCAGGAGCAGCCCGATGACTAACGTTCCAGGCCATTCCAGATTTATACCCCATGAAGGATTTCTCTCCCAAGTCAGGGCAGCCTCAGAGATCTTGTCCATTCACTGTACAAGCTGTAGCCTGACTTGTGTCAACTAGGGACAAAGGCAAGAGAAGGATTTGGAGGTTACCCAGTGGAAAATTTAGGAGTAAGATTCCGGAACCTCAGGAAACTCTGATTTAATTTAAGATACTGCTTCATTTGCCTCACTGGAAAAAAAAAAAAAAATAGAAAGACAGTAGTTATGCAATTGACTCCCCCGTATTATATAAAATTTAAGACCCAAAAGAACCTGGACTGTGGGTGTGAACCACAGTTAAGCATTTCCAAGGGTGTCTTCCCTTAAGTCACACACACACATTTCATTACAAATACTAACACAGTTTATTTGGGTCAGCTCCAAGATAAGGATGACTTAAATATTAAAACAATGTTCTGGAAACAAACCATAACTCTATCCTTAGAATTCCTAACACAGGGTCTTTTTTTTTTTTTTTAAGTGCAAGACTTCCTAAAACAAAGTGTATGTAAAGATGTCTTAAGATGATTTTGCTTCCTGAAGAGATTCCAGTGTCCCAGTACTACAGCATTCATATGGTCTGGATTTTGTTTTTGTTTGTTTTTGCAAGTTGGGCTGGATAATCCCCATGAGCCTTATCAAATCTTAAATCCCATTCAAAATTCTTTTCAGTAAATTGTCAATTTTCCATCCTAACTGAAGGGAGATGATAAGTGAAGGGAACTGACCACACGAAACAATGAAACATCTAAACAATTTATAATTTGTCTGTGTGCAGAATCATTTGGAAGGAATCTCTCCTGGCCTGGCTTTCTGCTTTCTACTTGTTGTGAGAACAGGGAGTTCACAGAGCGAGCACCAGAAGTTTGCTCAAACGCTGGGCAACGGACTTCTCTAATATCATGTGCACAGGCTCACGCGTACCACATTTATGACCAAATGGCAAACATGTCGAAGTCACTCAAGATTCTGCAAAGGTTATAAAAATACAAAAACAAAAAATGGAGTCCATGGGAAAATAAAAAGAAGACAATTAATAGCCCTTTCTTGGACTGGACGGAGATGGGTTTAGAGTTTGCTGTTTTCAGTCATTCCTCTAACTAAATAAACTTTGCACCTGCTCAGTCTAGTGCTGAGAGAACATGCCTACAGTGAAGTAGGGATAAAGCATGCATTTCATTTACCATAAAGAACTCTAATAAGGCAAATGTGTGCAGCTGGAACTAACACATACCATATTTCTCCAAACCCTCAGCTCCTGGTAGATATTTGCAAACACCACTTGTAAGTGCCAGCTGTCTCTAGTTAATAAGCTGATCCTGGGAGTCTCTTGACTAACTTACTAAACTATCATTCAAAATAGGATTCTGAACCTTTTTTTAAAAAGAAGGGATTAGATCCATTTAATTTCAAGTCAAATAAATGACCCAAAGATAAATTTAAGTTTAGCTCTTTTGAAAACAGTAATATTTCACATTGAATGTACTCCTGAGGCCAGAGGAAATGTTCTTTCCTTCCCTAAAGTTGCCAGCCAAGTACTCACAAACCCAGTTTCTTCTCAAGAATATTTGTTTCTATTTCTCCAAGTCTCATTTAAGAGGGCTGGAAGCTTTCACAAGACAGAATAATTCCATTTGCTAGCTGGCTCTTTCTCCCAGTCCAGCTTGACTCCTATGGGACACATAAATTCTTGTCTGAAATGTAGGGTGAGTGTCATGAACTCGGAAACGGGAACACGGCATGCAAAGTATGAACACGAAGCTATAAGAATCATATTACAGCAAAACTACAACAGGGAGAAATACCACCAACCATGAATTCGATTAGCCCGGAAAGCAAAAATATTCCAAGAAAAAGTATGTGTATTAGGACAAATCTGGAGAGGGGGGGAAAAAAAAGCAGCATTAAAGACAATATCAATAGGAAGAAGGGACAAAATAAATGCACAGTTGCCTTCAGTTACTTAAGTCAGACACAGAGGGGTTTTTTTTTTTTTTAATCAAATACTGTGCCAGGTATTATCTAGGGGAAAAACAAAACTAGAAGCAGCAGATGATGGAAGCTCAGGCATACGATGACCAATTTACAGCTGCTGTGCTGTACATGCAGCGGCCACTGGAGGGCGCACGGATCACAAAGGTAAGTTGCTAAGAAACCCCCATCACACTTGGCAACAAAAAGGCAAGGTGTGGGAGAAATAAAAAGTAACTCCTCTCCACAAAAAAGTTTGGGAACCTCTCGTCTAGGAACTGCATAACTTCGTTCTGATCACCAGCAAGTTCCTTTAAAAATACTATGAAAATAAGGACTGAAACAAAGGAAAACTTCTAATTTCTAAAATTTTGAGATTCAGAGCATGTGCGTGCACACATCTCCCTACAGTTTACTACTGAAATATTATCATCCTGAGCCCAGTACAACAAATTGAAACCACATTTGATTCTACTTTTTCTTGTTAACTTGATGGCTTCACCACACTTTTAAATGCTACACACTCTCTTCCCTCTCCCTCGTATTTAATCCCCCTCCCTCCACCTTTTTGGTGAAATCAGTAATCTCACAAGCAACAGGCTTTGCTTTCAATAAGTTTATCTGCCAATTTAAACAGTATGTCCTACGGCAGTGGAATAATGAAAGACACATGTAAGTGCTTGCCCCTCATCAGAGGCAAACTCCTTAAATCTGCTTGAAATTGGGCCTGTAATTCTGCGGATCCTCGTGTTGGAGACAGTGGGCCAAGCAAGAGTGAGCTGGATGGCTTAGGTCTTAGCCTACAGGGCGGAGGAGAGGCGCAAAGGCTGAACGTTTCATTCTCTGCTGCACTGACTGTGGGACAACCTATCACTCTTCAGTTCAGGGGAGAGCTGTAAGCCATTGTTCCAACATTCTGGCAATCTTAATAGTAAGGTCTTATGACACTAGATGGTGAATTCTGCCTCATTCCTGATGGTGGAACTTGAAGCAGCCCTTTCAAAGCCCAAACTCAGATATGTGCAGAACATCTCCAAGGTCAGTCATCAGTCTGCACGCAGCTAAGGCTCTGTGAGCCCCTAGCAGGGTAGGGGCCCTGCAGAAATAGGGTGGATGATACACAGAGTGCTCCTTTCTCTCTCACAGTGCAGTGTTGCTCCCTTCTGCACAGAAAGCTCGTCTGAAAACAGACTAATGAAAAGGCTGGAAGACTCGCAAGAAAGGACCTGTAGTTTTAGTCCACATAAAATTTCTTCCTGCACTTGGCAACTGGGTCCATCAGAAATCAGTGACTGATTAATCCAGCTGTTGAGAAGGTCCCCTTTCTGCACATCAGATCCCAACCTGGAGATGATGGATGGGGACTCTTAGGCATTTCCTGTTAAAAGCCAGCCAATGGCTTACAAATGTCCAGCCCCCTTAGTTCCACTAAACAAGTAAAATCTTTGTGGACTCCTGGGGCTCATAAAAACTATCATTATAAAAAAACACACTTTTTTTTTTTTTTAAACATGTCAGGATACATTGAAAAATCAACTCAGAAGAACTGTTTACAGCATTTTAAAACCTGAGAACCTCTGAATCATCTCATATAAAGCAAAGGTACCAGGGATGTATTGCCTAGACTTTATCAAGCATTTATTCCTCACATTGTTATTTTAAAATAAAATCTAGAATCCAGAAATTCTAACTTCCATAATGACCAAGGCAATGCTAGTAAACATAACCAGTCTCACTACCTAACAAATCTCCCTGACCAAAAAAGAAGTTGCTTGGATAGTTTAAATGAAATCCTAATCAGAGGGCAGTAAGAGTAACCCATTGCATGCTGAGAGTTTTGAAGATAAATCTTGAATATGTAAGGACTGATGACTGTGTCAAGAAATCAGGATCTGTGACTCCCTCAAGGAGTCAAAGGCACCAGGTTACCGCACCAGGTTAATCTGAATCAAGGCATAAAAGGTAAACACAGACACTCTTGATTTAAAAGGATCTTTTAGGATATGAATCAGTTTTACTTTCTCAGTGGCACTTGGCAGGTTTTGAAATCTCAGAAGTAACTACACAAACTAAAATAGTCAGTTTGAAATCCCTGCACAGTTTTGCTCTGAGAAACGCTGGGGACGGACTAGCTGTTAGCATAACTCAGGCTTTCCTGGTGGCTGAGTCTCCATATAGGAAATCCCCAACCTGCATGTGCATTGTGTTTCCAAAGCTCATTTGTACGTTGGTTGTGTAAAATTCTGAACACATTTCCCTCCAAAAGTGTTATAAAATAGAGTTAGGTCCCCAGACTAGACCAACAAAGTCTATTTCACTCGTTATTTTGAATAACTACATTGCTGATGACTGCAAATGGGCAGAGTTCAGTAACATTCTGGGTAATGCAAATTTTAGATAAACATGGAAATGAACTTACTTATGATAGTATCTATGTCCAAGACCAATGGAAACCATCACAGCCCCACCCTCACTCTTCTCAAAGGACTGCAGAGGTAAGGGCAGTGATAGGGCTGGGAATTAGAGCGGGAGGCAGGGGACTGAGAAGTCCGGCCACGTCAGAGAAACACAGGTTCCCACTGCCTGTCCTACTCCCTTTGCTGGGGCCATCACTGAGACCCTGGAACCTGCAGGAGGTACCAGCACCCTGCTTCTGCTCCAACAATCTGAGAAGGGGACACTGCAATCCAGTAACCTAGACCCAAGAGAGAAGATCGGCCATGACGAGGAAGAGGAGCAGCCGTGGTCAGAAAGGTGCAGAAAGGTGCCCCCTTCCCCATTTCCAGGTATATGTTCACACAGTTGGGGTGGTGAAGTGGGGCTGGAGTTTGTGCTGTGTCCCTCTCCACTAGGCTGGAGCTTCACTGATGGCAGGGGAGATGTCTCATTCATGTGGTGAGCCCATTCATCCAGCCCAGCACTTGGCAGAGAATAAGTACATAATAAATGACCGTGAGCAGGCGTGCCCAGAGAATCACCCCCAGCTCCCCAGGAGAACAACTGAAGATCACTGGCATAAGATGGGATTCACCCACTTGTATCCTTTACACATCCAGTCATCTATCAACTGTCTTCTATGAAGACTGTTCATACATCTGATTGAGAAAGTATCTCCCCAAGTTTCCATGTACACCATACTTGCCATGCTTGGTAAGCGATGCCTGTAAACACCTATTAAAAGGCAGCTTTATGGGGGGGAGGTTTAAATCATTATGGAGAAGCACAGTAACAGGGGCTATTAGGAAGCAGAATTCCTAGAATGGCCTGTTGGACTAACCTCTATCAACTGGAGAAAGATACTGCTTAGTTACAAGTCCAAATGCCCAATACAATATTCCTTTAAGATACATTTGAGTTTAAATACTTCACTCATGTGTATTTAAGTAGTGAATTTCATAACAGGACCATTTAGTGCCAGGGTAGACCATTTGGGCAGCATTTTTAAAGTCCAGTACCTCTGCTCTTAGGAAAACACACTGCAAGAAAGACTGAGAGACCAATATACATAGGTGATGGTTAAGGGTAGAATTTTAAGAGATAAAAGCAAGAAAAAGCAAAATTGAAAAAAGGAATGTTTCATAGGTATACTAATCCTACTCTTATTTAATGATAGTAATAAAACCAACTAGGACAGGAAAATGACTTGGAATTTTAAATAATAATAATGAGTAAGCATATATTCCTTTTCCTAAAGGAAGGGACAAAAATAGAAGAGAAAGAAGGGATCATTACTGGTAAATGGGCAGGTCTTTACAGAAGGAAATTACACAGACCGATGAAAACAATGCGTTTCAACTTTCCTACATAAAATGCTCTTAAATTCCTTGACAATATTCACAGTTACCTTTTCTCTTCAATCAGCTGTTCAAAATACAAAGCAATACCAGGTAGAAATTTAGTTGACATCCACAGAAATCTTCCAGAAAATACAATTTTTTTCTTTCTTCAGAAAACACTCTGATTTTCAGATCACTCCAACCACTCTTCTGCTTGGTTGTTGCTTGCATTGTGTACTACTTGTTGAAATTCATCAATATGTTGCTTCATAACAGTTTATTTATTTTTTTCACAGATGTATAGGTGTACTATATGAAAAACTTAAAGCAAATACCATATGGTTCTCCCCATTTCCCTTGTACCATCTTTCTTTAGCTGCTAAGAGTACTTAGTTCTGGTTGGGGTGGGGAGGAAGTAGGTAAATAATAAACTGTCAAATTAACCAAATATACATCAACAAAGGGTATCAAATAAGTATTGGGGAAGTCACAAACATAAAAAAGCTTAACATTCCAAATATGCTCAAACATATGAGCAAAAAATAAATACATCAGAAGATCACTGGTGAATTTAATCCTAAATAGTTAGAATATATACAAACATACATAATTCACAGGCTCAACATTAATCTATGTAAAGTTTAATTTTCTCAGGATTAGAAGGGTGTTTAAATATTGGGGGCACAGAAGGGAGGTGGATTAAACATGATATAATATTAGTAATAAACAATAGCTACACTGGTGTTGCTGTTTAAATGTGTGCTATTAAATAACTGAATACATCCACCCAAACACTGGTGAGAGCACTATTAAAAAGAATATTTTCCCAGTTTGTAATCACTTAAGACTTTTTAACAAAAAACAATGTACTTTTTTCTTGGCTTAACAAATGCAACTTAAGGATGTTCAATGACCTGGAGAGACAACATCACTCAGGGCAGTGCTGTCTGTACAGACCGCACCGGGACACACGGACCCTGGCACCAAGAGGCACCCATGTCACCAAGTCGGTCCCGTTTAGACTGGACAGGAAATGCTGCGTTTCAGGCTTGAACTGAAGGAAAACCCAAATTAACAAGAGAGGCAAAAAATGGCTTCAAAATCAAGCCTCCAACATTTGTCCAATTGAAAATGTGTTTATTCTCATAATAGAAAGTGTTAGAATGGAATTCTGAGAGCATCAGAAACACACTTTTAAGAGGGACCATATGAGGTTCACACATCTCTCTATAAATATCTGTTATGATATAATGAGTCCAGCTATAAATAAAGTCAAAGCACAGGGTAGAGATTCCTCATCAAACTATACATTTTCAACCAAAAGCACTATCAAAATAATTGTTTTGATCACACTGCTCTCTGTAAAGTGGCAAACATCTTTTAGCTTTAATTATTTTTTTTAACCAATAGGTGGCAATATTTATTGCAAAGACTAGGAAAAGGTTTAATTTAGAAAAATTATTTTTCTTCCCTTCTAATTTCAGAATTTTTTCTTTTATTAATAACCTATTTGATAGATATCATAAAAGAAAAATAATTATATTTTAAGTTACTGTAATTTTAGCTTTGTCAGAGAAAAAGACAAGAAAATCTCAGAAACACACCAAAGCAAAATGATTGCTTTTTTTTGTTTGCCCAGCATAGTTTTGACAGCATTACTACTTCAAAATAAGCACAGAGTAAGTTTAGAATATAACCATAAAGATCTACCATTTGATCCAGCAATCCCACTTCTAGGCATGTACCCAGAAAAACAAAAAACACTAATCATAAAATATATCGGTGGCCCCATGTCCACAGCAGCACAGCTCACAATAACCAAGACATGCCAACAACCTAATGCCCATCAACAGATGACTGGATAGAGAAGCTGTGGTCTACAGACTCAGTGGGATTCTAGACAGTTGTTGAAAGATCAAACTGTACCTTTTGCAACAACCTGGATGGAACTGGAGGACTGTGCTAAATAAAATAAGCTAGGAAGAAAAAAGGAAGTAAAGGATGTTTTCACTCATATGTGGGATATAAAGAAACAAAACAGACAGACAAATGTCAACAAAATTTACTGGACACAAGACTGGCTACTTACTGGCGGGGAAGAGGGAAGGAAGGAGGGAACAGGTTCTGGTAAGGGTTCTAGTACTCTGGTGATGTGAAATTCAATTTCAATATCCTAAAATGTACACAGAGCAATGCAAATGAAAGAAATTATGAAATTATAAAAAAGAACATAATATTAGATCTAGAGATGTTAATAACTTCAATCAAATTAAGAAAGTTATCTTCCATTTAAAATTTTCAAATGGTATTGATTTTTAAGATCTAAACTGGTATTGAACTTTATCTTATGCTTTTTTAATGCATGTCATTTCTATTAAGATGATTATGTGGGCTATTTTTTCCATTTTTCTTTAGATGATGAATTAAATAACTAGATTCTGGGAAAAAATAAACCTACATGGCACATTAAAGACTGGAATGGCTCTCTACCAAATGGTACAGGTAATAAAAATAAACAATGTAAACAGCATACAGGAGGAGACTAGAATACATCTTTGAGGGATCGGAAATTATAAATGCAAATGAAAAGTCTGTAAGAAGAACAAAGCATTACTCCTATGTTTTTTGTTTGAAGCAACAGATACAGCAGTGGTTTGGCAAATTCACTGGCCCTTTCACTGTCTTAGAAAGAAGAGGTCAGTATCACCACTGTTGTATCTAACTTATTTCTGCTATCACAGCCTCATTTCTTTTTTGAACAGTCTCAAAGAAGCTGAAACAGAGTTGATCACTACTCTCCACAAAACACTGTTTCATACGATTTTTCAACATCAGACTGAGGCCTTTATTTCCCGTGGCTAAACAATTTCAGTTCCTTTCATTTCCTTCAGGACTAAACATGTCTCTTAAGAAACAACTGTGTGTGTGTATGTGTGTGTGTGCGTGCACAAATGTGTTTTTAAGTATTTGAATGCTTTCAAAAAGTATTAGGTTTCCACCAAATATTTGGTTTTTAATATTCTAATTAGTTTCTTAGGGGCTTGGGGGAGACTTAAAATCCTAGGCTTGGTAGTGCCATTAGTTCTGTTTTATAAATGAAATAACCAAAGTTAAGTATGTTACTGTCTTTAGGTAACACCACACCTAGTCATAGCAATTAGGAATAATGGCTGGCTTGGGCATATTCAAAGCTTAAGATACCCACAATTGCTCTGCATAAGCAAGAACAATAAAAGATGTTCAACAAAATTCAATGATCATTCTGGTCTTCGTCTGACATCACTAATAAGCTCATTCCCCTATATATCTTCCCCACATCCAAAAGGACCCAAATTCACCCTAACCCAGCCAACCTGGAACTAAAAAAAGGCAAGCAAACATGCATATTTTTATCAGAATTCCTAAACTTTCTAGGAGGTGTAATCACTGTTACACATATTTATCTACAAAGTAATAATTAAGAACTATAATAATGGTTTGCTGAAATACTACTAAGCAAATATTTTTTCTCCAGTCAGGAAGCTCTTTTGATTAGGACACAGGAGAGAGTTAACAAGACCCTCACATATCACATGCTATGTTTTTAGGACGCTGAAACCTATTTCTTCCTTTTGAAGACAAGCTGAGTCTCAGAGAATCATCCCAAAACAGACTGTTTTGGATGCTTTATTTAATCTGGCAATTAACTGTGAGTCAAATCACCACTGTTTCGTCCCCTCAATAACAAAAATAATTCCTTGTGTCAGAGATGCAGGGAAATCGATAAAACTACATACCACTCGAAATTGTATTTAAGACCCAAGGGATGTATTTGGTATGCAATAGAATACTATGGGAGTTTAGATGATGTTATGTTAAAGCTATTATTTCTTACCTCCGGTCTCACATGAGATGAGAAGTTCAAACAAGTACATATTTCCACAAACACTGTCATAACTATTATTAGCAAACAAAGGAAGAAAACCTAAAATTAACAGTAGGTCTGACCAATCAACTGTTTAGTGAATGGCAGCATTCATATATTCAGTATGAGCATAATTATAGCAAAAAACCCCACTTCGTTACACCATATAAATTTAGTTTACTACTTGATATAAATATACAGTTAGTATGACGATTTTGCAAGCTTAGTGTTCAAATTTTAAAAAATCCTAGTCTTTAATTATTATCCATCTAGGTCAGAAACTCACAATATATTCTTCTGTTAATACCATTGAATGAAATAACAGTATTTTCCATTCCTCAGTGTTCCACCCAAGCAAATACTTCCTTCATGACTGCTTCATGCTGAGATCCTTTTGTTTTTCTTCCACCTAACTAGCAGGAGGAAAATCAAGTCCAATTATTTCATTTGTAAAAGATTTTATGTATAAATAAAAGATCAACAAGGATCAGTGGTTAACAGAACTTTGGTTTGCCCTGGTTAAACCACATTGTTGCTTATATGCATCTGTCAAATCCACAAAAATGCAACCTTAGTAGAGATATAATTAATGTAGCCACAGAACACTCCAAATAAATGCTTTAATTTGAACTACAGCTGTTTAATCTTCTCATTGTAAGATCAGAATACTTAATGTTTGATTCTAGAAGAGCAGGAAATGAACAAGAGGAAAGAGAGAAAACTGAAGTTACTCAATTGTCCATGGACCCTAAGGAACCATTTTATGTAGTTTCAATTAAACAGTCTCTTGTCAGTCTGTTTCATGTGATTATTCAACAGGGGACTACTCAGAATCTGGATCCCAAAGCTAAGTGGTTTCTGCCCCTGAGCCACCAAAGTTAACTGAATACTTGCTTTATGCGAAAGCCCTGAACTGGGAGCTAGACTCCATCTAGCTTAGTTTTGGTCAGCCTGCAAAGCCAAAGAAAGGCCACAATGGAATATGTGTGTTTATCACCGGTGGTTTATGTTTTTCTCCAGTGTACATTATGAGAGGAAGGAAAGGTACGATATCAGTACAAATTCCTAGTGGGGCCCCAGGCTACCTCTCTCCTCCACCAACAACTCGTCTCAATGACATCTGAAGGCCAATTAGGTACAAATTAGGGGACTACTACTCAGGCGCCACAGTCGATTCAGTCACAGCTGTGGGAGAACTTCCTCACCCCACCTTCTCTTAATTCATTGAAGCATCCCTTCAAAAAGGTTCTAGGTTATGACCTCCATGGATGGTTCTTCCCAGAGAAAATTTTCTCTGAAAAAAAATCCTTTCATCTAGCTGGAGTTTGTAAGAGAGGAGACATTTTTTAAAACAGGAAACAGAACATCAAAACCTTTCCAAATTTTATATGTCTAGCCATGGCAGTGGAACAAATCTTTCCTTAATCAAAATTATACTTTAATGGAGCGCCTACTAAAGTCTACATGCCTATCAGAGAGGTTCAAAAATAACAACTCTTCTAAACCCAAGAACAGAAATAAAAGTTATGTTTCACATAACACAGAGGCAAAGGCCTTAAAATGGGCCTTCCCCTTTCAGCATGGCCTTTGGTAAAAATTGCGACAGTGAACCAGTGGGAATTCTGACAGGAAAGAAGTCCCATCAGAGACTGGCTTTTTGTTCAAGAGGGAAGAAAAAAAAAAGCCTTGCTTATGCAGAAAATTCTTGCTTTTTCCATTATGTGGTGCCTGGAGGAGGCTGGGAAGAGGAAGACTCCTTTCTATATCTGGAGAGCACTGTAATTTAAAATGAGTCATGTAAAACATAAATGAAAATGTTAACCTCTAAGACGGGGGTCAGCAAATTCTATGCCTGCTTAGATCCAGTTTTCTCTGGCAAAGCTGACAAAACCCAAACCAGGGGCTTTCCCTACAGATACACTCCAACTCACCCAGAAACTGAGGGTTATGTGAGAAAGAAGACAAGCCTGTGAAGGGAGCCTTGAGACTTAGGGAAATCCTTGGGCAATCTGGTCAACTCAGTCTCTCTCTCTCATTTCACAGGAGTCAATTTTTCCCAATCTCAGCTACAGGTGCTTCCATAACTCCTAAGAGGGGTAGAGTGAAGTATTTTAGGGTTAAGTCATAACACAATAGTTGACAGCATCTGCTCATAGGCTTGGGAAGGTATCTGAGTGTCTATACACCCATGAGACCCCCATATCTTGGCTCATTGGGAGTAGTGCTTCAAATAAAATCATTAAATCCATCGTGATGATTTAAAAGATCCACCTAGCATCTAGGACTTTTCTTTCGCTTCATATATAATGACTGCAATATAAACTGAAGCTGTATTTCTCAACACTCAGCTTGAGACCACATGGAAAAGTTTGGATGCCTAATCTATGTTCTAGCCTTAACTGTTCTCAGAGCTGCTATCTTCTCTAAGCAAAGATTCATCTTTAACTCACAACTACAACGAATAATCTTCCAGACTGGAATTGCTAGAAAGAAGTCCAACTCAAGGTTTAAACACAGAAAATGTTCTAATAGCACAATACTTTTGTCTGAATGAAATGAAGTTCATCGCTTTAAGTTATATTTCATATTCTCTTTATTGAAGAAAAATTTTAAAGAAATTGACAGTTTCATACATCTACACATAAACTGTCTCATTTAAGTTTCTGGCTTTGATATATGATCTAGGTAAATGATCTTGACTAAAACAAAATATAAGGCAATTAAGCATTTTTAATATCTATAGTTTTAACATATTGAAATAAATTTGTGGGTAACTGGAATATGGGTGAAGATTATAGCGATGTGAGACTGTATGTAAATGTCTGCAATTTAATCATCACCATGCCTCCTAGTATCTACCTACTATTTCTTTCAGAATCGGTGGTTGGCTTAGTATGGCATGACCTACTGGGAAGTTAACAGGACCAGAAGTTCCTTCTCACTTTAAGGGTGCGGCAATGTGATGTTGGAAAGCACATATTCTCAAGCCAGAGTCTGCATGCAAATCCCAGCTCTCCCCCATCTGATTAGTGTTTGCTTCTGGGCAAGGGTTTTTGTTTTTGTTTTTTTGACTTCCTAGGCCTCAACCTATAAATAGGACTAAGTGAGAAAACGCAAACTGAGCACACGACAAGGTGCCTACCACAAAGCACATTTCAACGCGCACCACAGATGCATTAATACAAAATCATGTTGAAGCGCTTAAAAACTTTTCCTCTCAGAGGTAAAACATTTCCTCTTACATACATTTCAGAAAAGAAAAAAAAGTAGCATCCCTATGCAATTACCTAAAAAGAGCCATATAAAAAACTGCAAATATTATTTTAGCAAATCATTCAGCTACATGCCCTTATAATGAAAGGTCCAAGATAAGGTAAGAAAATTCATCAGAACCTACAGTGCCTTTGCCTGGAGGAATTTCTGAGACAAGGCAACAATCAGTAACGGTCTCTCTCTTTCAAGTCCTATAAACAAAGATTTTTTCCTTTCCTCTTAAGAAGCTTGAATTAGTCTATTAATCCCCTCTCCCCATTTCCTTCTCTAAGTATATATTAATTATGAGACAACACAATCTGAAGATTACAAACTATATTTGCTAGGATGGAAACTTTCAAACACTTCAAAACGCAACCTGAACACAGAATTTGACACTGGTAAAAACAAAAACAAGTGGTGCCCTAGGTTTCCACGAATCAAGAGATTCTTAAGCAAAAGCTTCAGCTATATTTTAGCTGTGCTCTAGAAGATGAACTGAATAGGGGTTGCCTGAAAGGTGGGAAGGCCAGTGGTTTTCACTGTGGAAGAAGATCACTGGGAAACTGACCCTATCCTCTCTCGAGTCCTTGAAAGGCACTAGTCTCACAGCTATACTACAAGTAACCCTGTCCCCTCCCTGCCAAAAGAAATATTTTCACTCTCAGAGTGCAAGAACATAAATCACTCAAAACATTAAGGGGACATATAAAAGCTACACTGGAATTCACCAAAAGCAGTTAAAGGACTAAAAAAGTTAACTAATGACAAATCACTTATTTGACCACTCTGCCATTAAATAAGCAAAGGTCAGACCGTTGGCTACAGAGACCCTGGAAGCTGGCAAAGAACACAAAAGTAAACATTTTGTGCAACTTTCCCTTAATGTGGGCCAAGGTTAGGGTTCCAATCACAGAAGATGTGATCAGACAAGAAACGGTGTTTCAGCCCAGACAACTATGACTTTTATGTGCCAGAATATTTAAACTTCCTCTAAATGTTATAGCTGACCAGGTTTCTCAAGTTTTCCCTAGCGGGGAAGATTAGACCACAAATGACAGTTACAATATAACTGTTAAGTGTAACTATAACGATGATGGCTAGTCAAGGAGCACATTTAGTAAAGGAACACGTTAGGACTAGCTCTCAGCCCTTTAAAGCTGAATAGTGAAATAGCAAATTCAATTATAAAGGAGTATTTCCATAATTAATCCAAAAATGACTTTTCTATATTATCTCTTACACTATTAAATGTTTATATACATATTACATAAATATTTATTATACAGTATTTGTGTAAATATATTTTATAAATGCATGATGTAATGTATATACACATATGTATATGTGTGTAGATAATGTGTGTATAACGTGAGAAGCACTAACCAAGCGAGGGCTAATAGAACATTTAAAATTTAATACTAAAACAGTTAAGCCCTCCAAGTTCCAACATGCTGAGGGAAGAACTGTTCTTTAAATCTAATCACCTCTTTCTAGCTTATGGTTCTGATGAGTTTCTTTTGCTCAGAAGAGTAAAGAAAGAAGGTAACTCATACATCTGCTTCATTCTCTTCAGGTGTTCTTGGGTCAATTTCCTAAACATGGAGAAAACTTATTTACCTCATTTTCTAATATCACGCTGCATCATAGGTCAACCGCAAGCCAGAGGATAGTTTGCCTTTGGGTCAAAGGAGCACTCCTGAGATTGCCCGTGGCCAAGAAAAAAGAATTGTCAATGACATGAATGTAACCATCCCAGGGTCCTCTTGCAATAGGCCACTGTCGCTTAAGAACAGTGGGCGAACAGTTTGACTGTCTGGGGTCAAACCCAACTCCTCCACAAGATGTGTGACCTTGGGCCATCACTTAACTAAGCTTCCATTTATAACAGGTTTAACATTAAGGCCAATGTCATAGAACTCTTATTGTTAACGTAGCAATAGACACAGAACTAACATTTATTGAACAGGCAAATATAGGTAGGTATAAATTCAGTTTTAATTTATGTATGTATACACATATATATGCTTATATGTGAATCTCTTCAAATTCTCATAGCAAGCATTTTTATGTCAATTTTTTTTACATTTCTTTGCTATCTGCATTTTAGAATATACACTGTGTCTAGGTATCTGGAAAATATATAGTTTTAGTCTTCTGGTTAATCTTTAAAGTTAATCAAAGTGAATTAATTTTAACCTATTCCTTTTCCAGTTAATAGGCTCACCCACCCATGGGACATGAATTTAAAACATCCTCCTAAGTTAGTGCTTATCAGAGAATGTCTCGCCCCAGTGAAATTACTTCTCCACATTATAACATAAGGAAGCAACGCAGAAAGTTCTTAAAGTCTTTTTGCCTTAAAACTCTATTGAAAGCAATCTACTATTTTTTAGCATTATGGCTACAAAGGAGAAGTCAATCTGGATTCTATTCCTTAACAGTTAATCAGACATTCTCACTGGATGCTTTAAGACTGTTCTAATAAATTTTTAATTACCAAAACATAGCTAGACTCATTCTTTCACGTGTCAAATGTAGACAATACTTTCAAATCTGTATACAAATATACAAATTTATTTTTATTATGTTGCTTTTCACTTGATTTCCTCTTGACCCAAAATTAACATAATCAAGTTAGATATTCTCTTTACAATCTTCATTTCTTATCTCTTTTCATTCTGGAAGAGCTTTATCTGAGTTTCTCCTTCACAACACTATTTCCAGCAGTGCTAATTCTCCTCTGTTCTATCTTATGTGGATTTTAAAGTGCCACTACATTTTTAGTATTTCATCCTCACTCTCATTATGGCTTCACTCCCATTTCATCCATCCTGTTGTCTTTTCAGCTCATCATCATCTAACTGCTTTCTGTCCCTCTTTCCACAGGGCCATATCCTCTTGATGTAAATAAATCATGGCTGTAGGTTTGCTCTTCCTTTGAGTCTTCCTCTCCCCTTTCCTTTATGGAGCAAGAATTTTCAGTAACTTCACCTATATTTTTCCTATTTATTGATCATTAAACGATCATTAAACAAGGAGAGATCTATGCAGACCTGGTGTTGGCTCTGCACCAACGCTTGATCCACTTGGGCACCAATGAATAGTTCCCTGGCCAACTTTCAACGTGGATTTCATTCCAGTACAAGTCTGTTGAACTGAGAGAAAATCTTCTGCCTTCTATGCCCGGCTTTTTGAGGTTTTCAGTGATAGAGAACCAATAAGACTCAAACCCTCAGAAACACAAGTTTTTTGTGAAGATTCTCAGGATGTGCCAGCTCTCCTGGTTGCTTTCTGAGTGGTGAGTTTCTCGCTGTGGCAATGGTACAATGTGCTAAGTCTGAGGACACTAAGGCAGTTTTTCTTCCATAGGGTAAGTCTCGGAAGATGACAATGATCACGCGGCAGCCCCCCTGGGCTTTATTATATGGCCTTCACTAATGCTTATGTTAACATGTTATCTCCTGGGAATATATTCTAGTATTTATAACATACAAGAGGTAAGAACAAGGAAGGAGAAGAACAGCCTGGGGACAGTTACTCAGGCTTTTTTTCAATTATGGGCAGAGTTGGGAAAGACTGGGTCTGTCTACCTATTTTTAAGTGGTCAAAACCTTTGTTTTCAAGCATAGTTTTGTCGAGTTTATAATAATGATTTCTCTTACTAGTCTAATTTGTATGACTGCTTAGAGCCTAAGTTCACTGCTCTACCTTCTGAGGACTCTAGTGAGATAAGTCAAGAGGCTGTGTCCAAACTACTACCAGGCAAAGACATTTTTCAAATTAGGCAACTTTCAAATAGCATCAGCAAAGATAAAAACATCTAAGATGTTCTGCTGGTACTTACTCCCTTTGAGAGGCTATTTGTGTAATATCATAGCCCTTCCAAACACTTAGAAATAAAGTTTACCTGTGACTTTCACTTACCCTAATCCACTCTTCTGTCCTTGGAATTCACGTGACAGAAACACAATGTTTATATTACAAACTTGGCAGTGACCAACTTTGCTGAGAAACGTAGGTTGACATTCAAAGGAATTTAGTCATTTAGTCAGTCTTTTAAAATGACATTTACTGTGAACTTTGAACAGAACTCAGGTACAAGACTTCAGATTCATCTGAGTCAACTTGAGATTTCTTGTACCTATGGATTTTAAGCAGCCATTATCCATATGCCAAAACACATCATCTTGCGCTAACTAGCATTTTGGTTTTTAGACAAGCAATAAGCAGCCTGTGCTCCAGCTAACCAAAATGACAAAATTATGAGTCAGAAAAATGAAAATGAGAAACTCAAGGAAATATCTGAAGTAGACATTTAACTGCTTCAAAAATAGCAGAAATGGAAGGAAACGATCATGGGTACATAACTTGTGATTAATCAACATCTATTGCTTCTTGAGAAAAACTGCATATCTTCATATCTACCCAAAGCCTTCTTACTTAGTTTCAGGGCTGTATCGCTCTCTCTGTAACTCAACCCTTTAACATATTAGCAGACATAAGAAAATGTAAGTCAGACGTAAAGCCAAGGTCATTTGTTGAGTGGCTGCATAGATGCAATGGCCGCCAGAACTTAACAGAGAAGACAGACATAATTAACAAGACCACCCAATAAGCAGAAACTGTTTCTTCAGATACAGGTAACTTCACAAAGGACTACTCCACAAGGTCCACATCACAGCCGGCTGAAGGGCCCTTGAGTTCTGCAAAGGCTCCCTTGATGGCGCCCTTTTTCTTTTAAAATATTTACACTTCAGTTCTTAATCTGGGAAATAATGACAGTCACGCCATCTAGGCAGGATGGTTGTGATGATTAAATGGAAACTCTATAAAATGCTTAGCAGAATGCTTAGCAGACAGTAAGTCTGCAGATTTTTAAGGTACATTTGAAAACCTGCATTCTCAACATTTCATAGACTTCAGTAGAGCAAGTGGGACAATGACTTCAATGTATACTTTGAAAGGTTCTAACCAAATCCATTACATCTCATTCCCTGATACTCAGTAGATATTCAACATGAGTTAGCAAGAAAGTCATCTGGTCCTAATCTCTTGCAATCGCTCTCCCTGACACCTCGTAAATTTACATTTTACTACCTGAAAGAACATGGTAGGACTTAGTAAGCCTTGTAAAATGCGTTGAAAGGATCAATTCATAATGACACCCATATTCCACACTTTCAATAGTCAGGGCAGGAGGATAGAGAGGCACACTTCATTTCACTAACAAAGAAGCAATATTCGTAAACAAAAAGAAAAAACCCAACAATGCTGAAGTTCAGGTTCACAATAGACGATCTATTAACACCCTGGAGTCATTTTGAAAACCATATTCTGAAAATCCAGTAGCAAGTTGGACCCAAAGACAGCTTCGTCGTGCCGTGGCAATGGTACCATGTGTGGAGTGTGAGGACACTAAGGCAGTTTTCTTTCTCAGGGTAAGGCTTGGAAGATGACAATGACCAACAGTCCCACTGGCAACCTTAATTAATGCCTATGCTAATTTGTTTTCTCACAGGTACATACTTAATACTTGCATCATATCATATAAATTTGAAGACGTCTGAATAATCAGACTCTTATAATGCAGAGGTATATGCAGTAACTACTGCCCTCTACCTGACAAGGGCAATTTAACAAAAAGCAATCTCTAGGAATTCTGAACACACAGCACGTTAAGTCAATTATAACTCACAAGTGCTACAAAGGAGGCCTTCCATGAATGTCCTTTAATTCACTCAAATTTCAACATGCAAAGCTGGAAGCGTCTCAATCAAATTCAGATATCAGCAACTGCTGAGTGCCCACCAACAGAGGAAGAGCATAAATCCTCACCTTAGCAAAAAAGGTCTTCAAATCATACAGTATGTAGATTTGCAAAACCTTGTACCAAAGGGATGCTTTCATTAGTAATAATGCCATATAACCCTACAGCTCAACCTCCAAACAGATCTTGCAAGGCGGTCCAGCGAGCACATCCGACCAACTGTTCCACCTCCATCTTCTCTATGTTAGACCCTTTTCTACTTTTCCTCCTCTGGCTTCTGGGCAGCATTATGAGGAAACACTACTAGTGAGAACTTAAATTTTCTAGGTTTGATTCTCCACAACATTTCTTATAAACAGGAGAAACTTTAATCATTAAGTGGTTAGACAAAAAGATAGTCGTAACTCAGAAGAAGCAGTATCTACTTATTTTGCATTTAGAGAATATTGCGACTTAGAAGGGGTACAGAATTTACAGGAAGCAAGACAGAATTTCTCACTCAATATATCACTTTCACTTTATATTTATATTTCACTCATGCCTACGTCTTTATTATCTTGAATATCAGATTTAGTCAGTCAATTATAAATAGTCTCTTGCAGTACATGGTAATAAACTCAGAGATGGAATTTCAGTATGCATCAAACTGTGAAGGGTGGAAGAATCTATAGGCATTGCGTAATCCATGCCCACCACTGAGAATAGATAAACAGATACATTCAAATACTGCCAACCAATAACAGTCCAGAGAAGGTTTTCCTGAAAATGACAACCTTACTTTAGGTGTTATAAAGCCAGTGGGAGAAAGTTCTATGTTAATAATTACACAAAAATAGCTGCTTCTTCTTTTGTTTTGATTGTAAAGTTATATTTTATCAGCACTCTTTTAACAGTGTTTAGTGAATAAAATTATCATAACAAAACAAAATAGCATAATCCTTTACATGCATTACTAAATAGAAATAACACATTTATAAGGAATTAAGACAGTGTTTTGTTAAACCTGACATTTGAGACACTGTACCCAAATTCAAGTAAAGTCAATTTCTAGTTCACTTTGATCCTCTGTATTCAGATTAATATCATTGAAAACCAAAGAACTGTTTTGGTGCTGAATGTTACAAACTCAATCAAGAACTCCAAACGTTAAGAAATAATCCATCATGCAGTTGTGTTCTCATTCCTAGTTATCACACTAAGTGATTTTCTCCTGTTCCAGCCTTCAAATCAATTTTAGGTCCTTCTTTCTAGAAACAGGTGAGCAACAAAGATGCCGTATAGGGAAGAGCCAGCTCTACTGCTAACATCTGTTTTCTTTTATGAAGAAAAATATGATTATCTGAACAGCATCATATATTTGGTATTCTTACTTGCCAAAGACACAAAATTTTCCCCTTTTTGGAAACTACTTAGTAGAGAGATGTAAAGCACCATTTGTGGATGAATTTCAAATTTTCAAATGTTTATTTTCTCAAACTCAAAACCTGCTGGTGAAGTGCTTATTAACTAGGTTGTCTCCTGTTTTAGACAAAGACGCATTTACCTAGAAACCAGAAAAAACTAACATTAAAGTGATCTAAGAATCTACCTCAACTAAGATAAAAAAAAAAAAAGGAAGAAACACTTAGCATATAGAGTTCTATTTTTATGACAAAGACAATGTCTTAGAACATCAGCACTGCTTGGTTGCTATAAACAAAATACACTCACTTACACAGCTATTTGAATCAGGTGTGAGGGATTTATTTAGATTGTACAGATGTGGGCACTGGGCCCTTCACTCATTTTTTAGAAAATAAAAACAGAATGAAATGTCTAAAGCCAAAAATCTTCATGAAAGCATGTGAACACTTATCTCACTTAAGCAGTGAAATACAATTTGTGTACCACAACAGAGATTCTAAATTACATAAATTACACAGGTCATGGTAACCTGCCAGAACGCTTTTCTTCAGGGTTATAGATACGACACTATTTGAACTTAACTATCATCACAGCTCCAGGAAAGAGAAAATCAAGTCCTTCTCTTCAAGTAGACTGGAAGAAGGACGGGGAATGTCTTCCTCTCTCTGTGTGATTACCATGGGGTGCTTCCTACTCATCCTCCCTTGGGGCCTGGCGGCCAGTTTCTAACAAGAGGTAGAAGCTTTCTGCTACAAAGCAGCAAATATTCTGTATCCTTTCTCTTCTTGTCAATTTCCTCTTCAAATAATTCTGGATATAAAAAGTATTAAGGAGGATCAATTTCCTTTCTCTTTCATATTTCTGGGGAAACAAAATAAATTTAAAATTAACAGGCAAATGTCTTTAAAATCAAGAAATAAGAACTGAAACGGTGCTCATGAGAGGAAGAACTGTGTTATAATGAAATATAGTAATACCTGAGTAATACATGGTGTGATCAGCAGAGAAATGGTTAGGCTCATCTGATTATTTTTTTTAAAAAAAAAAGCTATCACATTTGTTTTTTCTAGACCTATTCGTTAATTAACTACACTGATCATATCTTTCAGAAATCGATTTCATTTCCGCTAGAAGTAGAATTCTGGGGGCAAGCACAGGTAGTAGAGAGATGCTGGCTTGAAAGACTGTATAACTGAAACCTCTATTACATTGTAAATCAATGTCATTTCAATAAAACATAAAAGTAAACAAATATATTTAATTTATAAAACTGACCTAACATACAAGTTAAACTAAAGAAAAACGCAAAGGGCACGCACTTAAATTTTTAAGCCAGAGAAACATCTCTAGTGTTCTGATTCATTTTTTAAGTTTGAGACAGGGCTCAAAGGCCTCTATCTTCAAATACCTTGTAACCAGGCCTACTTTCTTACAAAAGCAAAGCGGTTCATGCAGCATGGGCAGTCAGTACCAAAAGTCAGTTGTCTTATCCCGTCATTCAGGGGAGTTTAATAAGCGAACCCTGCCATTTCACAGCAATGTCTCACTTAAGTCAAAGAAAAAGTGAGAAAAATGAACACAATACAGATTCTGAAATTCAACCAAGTTTCTTAAAGGCAGAGATTTGTGAAGGAAAGCAAATTACTTTCCGAGGTACTATGTCTGTGAATAACAGTGATATGTTATGACCCCAGGGCTCAACACAGCTGTGTCATTTGGGATCAGGTCACCGTCTTCTGTGAGCACCATCTTCAGTATGGTCAGTTGGTATGATGGACTATATCTTTGCTTTCTAGACATGAAGTGACAAGTGTGGAGGGACATTCAAATGTTAAGCATAAAAATAATGTAAAAGTAACATGGCTGGGGAAACAATAAGCAAAAGCAGAAATTACAGGTCCTGTGTGTATGTGTTTTTAAAAGGCATTCTGTTCTGATCAAAATTTAAAACAGGCCACACCAAATGCATGCTTTCTGCTTTATACATGGAACTAAAGGGAACTTGGGACTCACCGAGGGAATTTAGGGAGGGGTGTGTGGTTGGGAAGGTCAGAGATAGTTATGAACTTAGATTCATAAGCGATCTTTCAAGTTAGCAGATTTTAATGCTCTATAAAACTAATATGGTTACACTATCCCACTAGTCTAAATATTCTGTATTAGCATGACTTTTATTAAAGGAATGCCAAACACGGTCTGGAGAAAGAGCCCCAAAGGACAGTTTCCTTTTGAAAGAAAGGAATACATTTTCATTCCATACTCCTCAATCCCCACCTCCCCATCAACTCATCTCCTTATAGTACAAGAGGAAACATGGACCCACCATTCAAAGGGGTCACACGTACGGAAACGGAACACCAACCTGTGGACTGTCTAATGCAGAAAGATGCAGGGCTCTGTCATTCAGCAACATGTTTCTTCCCGGGCATGTAACACTCATTTTGCACACCCATCACAGCCTGCACCTCTACGAAACACGTAAGAGGTTCTCTCCCCAAAAGAAAAGTAAAGGTGGGCTTTACAAGGTTGTGGGGAAATGAAATGTGGTGCTCATATGGGCAATTCTAACCCTGGACCTAAGGAGAAGAGACAAACGGGGGAGAAGACACACAATCTGTACTCCAGCACAGTTGCTGACCTCGACGCTTCTGCCCACTTTGTGTAAGTGGCTGACAGAATGCACTATCGGCTTAATGCACTTTCCTAGCAGAACTACTGTCCTAAGCACTGAGGTGGAAAATAAGAGTTCTGGAGACATACTGGGATAATGGACAAAGTCAAGGCTACAAGATTCATCAGATGTGAATGATGCGAATAACAAATAAGCTGCGATTTCAAAAAGCAGAATGGGCCGTTACAGCCTTGTGTGACATAGTTAATCGTGAAAGGCACACAGCACATGAAAGCACTAGATGATGAGCTTCAACAAGGCTTTACAGACTTGCTGAGAACCTATGGCACTGTTATACTCCGGATAATGGAGGAGCAAAAACCCCTGCCTTCCCTGGAGCTTACAATCTACCAGCAGAGCAAATAACGCAGTAAGAAAATTCTGCAGTAGGTAATGTAATATGTGCTTGCAAAGGCAGAGGGGCAGGTGAAGTATGGTGAGCAGAGACAGCTTCTCCATGAGAAGAAAACTTGGAAAAAAGATGTTAGCCAAGTGAGTGTCTGGGAAAGAGCTGTCCAAACAGAGGGGCCCAAACTCAGTCCTGAGGTGGAAGGGACAGGAAAAGGCATCCCAAGGCACCCTACCTCCCTTATCCCTGCTTTATAGTGTACACTCAGTTCATGCTAACAGAATGACCTAAATTTCAATAAATCTAAGATTTCCCAACAAGCAAATTCAACCCAATCCACAGGCTTGGGCTTCCTTAGAAAACTGTATGCAAAATGTATTGGCAATACATACATCTTCCTGAGAGGAACTGTATATTGTAATTTTTAATGGACTTTTCTCCCATCCCCAAGCTAAACATCACAGTTTTATTTCTAAGAACACACAAGGTTAATGGAAAAGTGGGTTCTATTATGTAAGGAGGCACACCTCCCACAGAAGTGAGCTTCAGCAGGGTACAAGTATGTGATTAGCATGCACGCAGGTCTCGGTACCCTATTTTCCCTGAGCCCATATGCCAGCAGTCTACCTAATACTATCTCAACAAAAGAGCTGCATGTGTGTCTCAGATCACATGGGGGAACCTTCTAAGTGAAATCAAGACAGCTAGATAGGAAAAGCAGGCTAAGTCATATGCGGGGAGCAAAAAGAAAAAATGGGCAAGAGAATTAAATTACAATAAAAAACTGCCCTTTCTTGCAAACTTCACACAATGTTACTGAAAAAGCTTCTCAAAAGAATACAGACATAGTCCAAAGAAATCAGTCCCAGAGGTTCCAATATATAACATTTATCCTTACGATTAATTTCCATATCAATTTGACAGGCAACGAGTAGAAGCTATTGAGTTTTCATTTCACAGGGCTCACCTTGAAATAACACGAGATTACCACAGGAGAAAAGTTGATGCTTATTTAGCACATTCCCTACATTCCCCACCGATACTGTCTTTTCAGCCTTTTCCTTATTCCTAATTTCTCATTTATATTCAAACCAGTTCCTTCTAACACTTTAAAGCACATTACCATGAGTTTCTTTCTTGGATGCTACTAAAAATTTCATTTTACTCTACCTTTCTGTGAATTAAAAAGAAAAATGAGAAGCTTATTAAAACCCCAAATGCTACCACAGTACATGAGAAAGAAAGCACTTTAAGATGGTTTAGGAGCTTACAGAAAAAAGCACTTTTCTCATAAGGAAAAGACTTGGTTTTTCTGTATACTATATACAAAAACTGACAGCAATTATCAAGTACAGGATTCTTTAGAATATTTTTACAAACATTTTTTAAACTATCTTGTCAAGTAGCCCTTTTTCCACCTTTCAAATAATCTTCTCTAATCCAGTTCAGACATTTTTATGATTCTATAATTTTTGTGCATTCTGGGACAAATTAAATTCTTCTTTTTGAATTAGCCTACCTCAGTGTTTCTAACTTTAAAAACAGTTAAAGTAAAAATATGTAATTAGGTGGGGAAAAGTGATTCTATCTCTACCTTCAATCTGCTAAATGAAACTCTGCAATAAACACGATAGCTGACAAAATTGCATACGTATATGCAGAGTTAAGGTTTTCTCATTTACCTGCAAGGAAAATTGAACATTTGCTCTGAGCTGGATAGTAAAATACATTCTTAATAAAGCATGTTATCACATTTATGAAACAAATGTCCCTTCTGGATGGAGTATATGAGGCAAAAGAACTTCCCCCTTCAGGTATTCTCTAGTAAATTCTTTGACTTTTACAAAACAGTCTCAAGCCTATTATTACATGATGCTAAAAGGCAGCTATTTACACAAGTACTCTACTTCTTTGTTCTTCTTACTTCATTTGCTTATGCTAGGATAAGCTACCATTAAATAAGGCCTAACAGGATCAGCATCTTTCCAGAACTATACTGTGATGCCAGTCATTTCTATTCAACATGCAACTACTGCAGCTGGGTCTACCTGTTTTAAAACATATCTTTCCCTGTCTGAGAAAAAAAGAATGCACAAGGGCAAAAATCCTGGACATGTATTAGGGAGGAAATGAATATATGAAAAAGCTGGTTAACAAGAGAGCCGAGTAAAAGGTGTCCCTGTATGACACCAAACAGAAAAAAAGCTTCAATAAGCACAGAGCTGAGAGTGAAGCATCCCTCATATTACACATAAGGGGCTTCTGAATTAAGGTGACTTCCATTTAAGAAAACTATTCATGACCTTTTTTTCCCTCCACAACGACCAGCACGCTGTGGGCTAAATGGGATGCTGCAAGTGAACTGCCCTTGAAGAGAATTCTCTCCACATCCATACTAGTTCTGGCACTGGTTTTGGCTCAGTCACGGTGTTTCTGGGGAGGGAACCAAGTGGGAGATACCAGGTTATAAAGACAATGAATTATTCTCTGTTGAGTTCTGGACATTACTCTACATTATATACGAATCTAATTAATAATATATTCACCTTATCCTCTACTTTCCCAGAATGATTGTGATACATTAGCAATTATAACAAGAAAGCAACAGACTCTAATTCAATGGCAACTATAACAGTGTTTAAAGATAGTCACTCAACAGGCTCTCAGATATCATCTCCTTATTTCTGTAACCACTCCCCAACCGAGACACAAATTTCGAGCCACATAATGATCGATCAAGCTATCACATACTATCTTTAAATTCAGGTAAAGGTAAAGGTAAAAAGCCAAAATGACTTCTGTCCCGAGCATTACAGCCCAACCCAAACCGAAGACTTTCCCTTTAAAAAAAAAAAAGAAAAAGGGCAGGAGTCACTCATTAACACTGACCTTGCTGTTCACTCTCTGCTTCAGTTTTAGAAGAACCTGGTGCAACAGGAAGGGGTCGAGGTGGACGGGGCTTTGGTGTGGGAGGTGAGATTCTTTTCCTTCCAATGTATTCTACGTAAGTTCCAGGAAAGTCCCCTCGCTCTCCTGTGGTTTCATTGTAGCCATTTAACCAGCCAATTTCTTCAGGCCGAGCTTCTTGTCCATCACTGAACCCATGAGCTACTAAGGATCCTTTATTCACAGTCAATATGTCACCCAAGTGCAAGTCAATATCTTCTTCTCGCTCCTTTTTATAATCATAAAGCGCTCTGTACTGGTACCCTTCGGCACTCATGCTTGCAAATCTGTCACCATGCAACAGATGAATCTGGTTCCACAACGTGGCCTAATTTTACGTTTCTATGGAAAGTGAATTCAATGGGTGTATTAAGATTCCTAATATGTGTCCAGCAGAGGACAAAGAACAACTCTCCAAAGGTTTAAGAGGAGAGATGATTGGCCATCCGGCTGTCCATCTGTCCTCCATCAATGGTGTGACTCAAGTCAGTCTTCCACTTCCTCTGCGGGTCACAGTCCTCCCACTGGCTTCCTTTTCAGCAACTTGTCAACGCTTTGACTCCAGGCGGACTCTCACAGCGAGGCCCAATTCTTTCTGACACTCTTGTCACACTGTCCATCTGTCATCCGATTTTATTGTTGCACTCCACACACGAGCTTCACCTAGCAAAAGAAAAATAAGACTTATGAATGAACTTCACACTCTGCCATCTGTGTGAATTTGAATTTCTACTTCCATTCAACAAGTACTTAGTCAGTTTGGCAGATGTACACAGGCCAGCGTGCTATTGCTCAAATTGGTAAACACAGCAAAGCTTGCTAAGACATCCCCTGCCTTCTAAGAACACTAGGTGGGGTGGGAGAGGTGCTGGCATGTGGCAATGTCTCCGAGATAAGCCTGGTACATAAGGAACCAACACACTCAGTAAATGCCACCAGAGAGGCAGTGCGTAAACACGATGCAGTTCACATTCGATGCAGGAAACTGAAGGCAGAATGGAATGTGTGGCATGATCTTAGGTACAGATGTGACAAAGCAAAGGTCATATTCTGGGAAGAGCTAGAACAGCCAGTCCCATCTGTCTGAAGTTGGAGGGAATATCAGATCCCAGTTAGAAAGCTAGGTAGGGTTACAGAACATCAGGCATGCCTGTGTTGTTTGTGAGGAATTCAGTCTACGAGGAGGCAGCACTGAAAAGAACTGGAGAAAGCAGCAATAGGATCAGAGTTGCACTTGAAAAATCTCAATCTAATCACAGGCATAGGAGGGGTTAGTGAAGGGCTACAGGTCAGGGAAGCCATGGAAGGTGTATCACAGCTGTGGCCACGAGGTTTGAATCAAGGAGTAAGCAGGAATGGAAAGGGGAGGACCCAAGTAAGCACCTGCAAAGGGGATTCGGCAATGGTTAAATGTGGGCAAAGAACGGATAAGAGGAGAAGACAGTACCTGATGCTGTGTTAATAAAAATTAATAAGAATAGCTACCAAGATAAGACAAAGGGAAGCCAAGAGGCCTGTTGGGCTCAAGGTGATGCTGGACAAATGCCAGAGTGTTGGGGATGCTTGAAAGCCTGCTCTGAATCAAGAGAGGGAGCACACTGGTAATCAGTGCAGATAATAGCAAGGCTGAATTCAGTGCACTGAATTCACAAAGAAAAATATTGAAAGTCAAAACAGTGATTCTAGGTTCAAACACAGAGGTTTTCAGTGAATGCAACTGAGAAGGAAAAGACAAGGTGTGGAGCCCCTGCAAAGTCCTGGAAAAAAAGGGACAAGAAGGTTCAGGTAGGAAAAGGTGATCCTTAAGGCTAAATCCTGCAGAGGCCTCCAGGAGGATGAAGTGAAGCTACGTAATCCCAGGCTCTGCCCACAGCGGAATCATTGCGGATTCTGGAAAAGGCAGATGCCAGTCTAGCAACATTGAGGACACTAACTAGAATTGAACTTGTAAAGGAAGGGACGAGGAAGTAGAAACGGTTGCTGCAGATTACTCCATGAAGACAGCTGAGTGAGGGAGATGGGGAATGATTTTTTTTAACAGCGGTGGAGAGGAACTTGAGAGTCAGATTCTAAATTAGAGCATGGTAAATCAGAGTGTGGATGGCGGACAGAAGTGCGTGCACTCATACCCACTCTGCACTCGGGTCAATTCTCAGTGTTGGCGACCTCAGGGTGTCAGTTAAGCTGACTGAACAACAAAGCAATAAAGACAGCCACACAATCTCCATGTGCTGTATCAATGAGTTTGAAAGAGCAGAACACTTCAGAAATTTGATATTCTAGGCACTCTTCAGTATAGGCATCTTAAGAAGCAAAATGTAATCACAGATTAATTGTCTTGTTGGCATGCATAAGTGTAAAGTATTCAACTTTATATGGCTAAAGCCTCTTAGCTGTAGTTCAATAAGTCTCTTAGGAGAGTTACATGTTAAAAGAAGCAAAAACAAACACTGGAAATCTTTGTGTGGCAGGAATATTAATCTAGGACAGTAGTCTACTTCGTATTTCAATCAGAGGAAAAATATTAAAGCAACTAGCAGAGCATGTGAGAAAATAAGCCGCACTAGGTTTAAAGAAAACCTCCCCTTTTGATAGAATGAGAATCAAATTAAATATTCACTGCATAAATTCACATCAACATGTAAAACTAGCATATCTCATTTTTAGTACTAATGTACTCTACAAATGAGACACAGAACGCTAAAGAACATGAAACTTTGCATATCCCTAAATGGCTGGAAACCAGGCAATATGTCTAAGAATAATTTAATTCCTCTAAATCTGCCTTGAAATTTTTGTTAGCGTTTCCTGGCAATATATGTCTTTTTGGAAAAAGTCCTCAACCAGTAAGGCTGGGTAGATCTTGAAGCCAGCCGCTGCCCATTGCTTCCTCTGTTTCAAAGCCCAGTGGGCCAGTTTGGTGAGATTCTCAACAGAATGTTGAGTATAAGTGACCGGCATTCCTCCCTCCCTCTCAGCGAGGCCCCAGCCCTGCTCCCAGTGTACCTAAGGGCTTTGCGTGGTCCTCACCTGGGATTCTATAGTAAGGAAAGGCCCACGTTCAGGTTTTACAAACCTGAAAACTGCTGACATCTGAGGGTAAATCTGTGCCAAGGGAAAACAATTCCTCGAGGAACTTCATGACATTAGGAAAGCCCAACTCCACGGAGTCGCAATCCCACCAAATGTGCCAGAGATCTCTAAGTCTCTTCAAATTCCCTCTCCCTTGCCCTCGGTAAGAAAAATCTTACTTTCTGTGCAAGGTAAGAAATAAACCCAGTTCTTCCATGACTCTAGGATTTTAAGTAGAATCCACTGTGCCTGTCTCCTGAGACTCTACCACCAAAGGCCAAGAAGACAGAACTCGAGGTCAGTTGTGATAGCGCCAGTGAAGGGGCGTGAGAAGAAGGTAAGAGAGGAGGGAGAGCTGCCTAGGCATTTGGGTGGCTACTGGGTCTTGTAGTGATGAGGTACTGAGAGGCCCTGGCTAGGGACAGGTGGCAGAGCCTCTTCCCAAATGTACAATGCACGCTTTCTTCTGACTGCCATGCCCATTTTAATAACGGTCATGGTCATCATCACCTAGGAGCCATATGTGTATTAATCCATTCAATCATCATCATCGTCCTCTAATAGCTACTGGGAGCTGCATGTACCTGAACATGTTCAATATTCAAAGTAACCGTGAGGCAATTACTATCGCTATTCTCACCGAACAGAAGAGGAAACGGAGGTGCAGAAAGGTTAGTGTCTGGGCCATGATAATGCTCAGCAATTCAGATGAGGAACCAGCATTCAGACCTAGGCATTCTGGCTCTAGAGTTGCCAGTTTTAGCACCACTAAAACCTACTGCCTAAACTCAGCTGTCTTCAAGGTCCAGACAGAGTCCAGATATGTCTGTGGGTCAATGATACAGATTCCTTGCCTGCACACTCTGACCTCCCGGGTTAACCTTGAATGTCGGCTTTTCACTCTCCGGACAGCAGCCTTACTGATAATTTCTGCTCGTTAACAAACACAACTGCACAAAGAGAAGCCATTAGAACTCAGCAGCAGAGCCATCAAGTACAGACTAGGCATCTTGGACCATGCATATTTGCTTCTAAAGAGACTGCATTAAAATGCATCCCTGCCGAAGAAGTCTATAAAGAGTGAATGAAAGAATACTGGGCACATCACTTCTGGAATACGGCCCATTTCTGCTTGAGAAGTTTAAGCTTCTGCCACCTGTATCCCTTTTGGCATCTCTGTCCCCTGTTCCTATCCCAAGCTTCTCACTGCACAATTTCTAACAACTCAGTTCTACTGAGAGAGATATATAGGCACCCATCCACAGTCACAGGGCTGTCACCCACAAATTCTCTCCAGAACGACAGACACTCAGTAGCTTGAGGTGTGAGAAGTACCTGTGTAACTTCTTGGATCAATTTGCAGACGAAACTATCCATATATGATGTCCACACTCACAAGATTACACGTCCAATCACTATGGCTACAGACGTCTGCCCACTGAGCCACGTCCCCGCAGCTTCGACACAATTATGGGCATGGCAAACTTTTTTTTTTGTTGGTAATATATACCATCCACATAATCATGTTTTCAAATAACCAACACAGTTTTATGATATATGCTCCAAGCTAGCACATACAAGCTACTGTTAGAAAAAGTATAACAAGGAAACCTATGAACAAATAACTCACTCTCTCTTCTATAACATCATATGAAACAGTTCAAAATTTACTTAACAGGAATACATTTGCTCCTGTCCCTCAATCCCGCTAAAGATTGTCTGCAATGCCATTGATTGGAACTGTATTTTCTCTCTTTGGCTAAGACACTGAGCAATTCTCAGTCCGTTCCTCAAAGAGTTGTTTTTGATGCTCAGCGAATAGTAATCCTTGACTTCTTGATGCACAACTGCTTAAAAGTAAAATTTCAATTTGACCCTATAGCCTGCCGGCATTTGGCAACAAACCAAACAAAATTCTTTAGAAAGTCTAACTCTCTCGACTTACTCATTCCCCTTTCACAGAGAAGATTTTGAAGACTGGGGGTGCGGGGTGGGGAGCAGGAATAAAGGATACCTTCAAATAACTTTAAATAAATCAAGAATATATCCTGATGGAGGATTCTACCCTGCGATGACATCAGCAGCTTGGCACTGGCTGGCAGCACACAGAGTCCTCAGTCAGGTGAGAAGCACTCCTGGTCCCCAGTCTGCACGCACCTCTCCACAGTCCATCTCTGCATCCTCAGGGTGCTAGCTGAGTCTAGGGCAAAGTTTCTATCTAAATTCATGATCTTTTTTAAAGTGTTTAACCATCTTGTCACTTTTCAGATATGCTATCCTGAAAGTCATGCACGTCAAAGTGAACACTTAAAATTTCCTATAAATATGACAAATTATTTTTCATGTAAAATGATGGATGGGGTAAATTTTATGGTATGTGAATTTTATCTCCATTAAGCTCAAAGTTACAGACATGAGACAACGCTGTCATTTTCAAACCAACCAAGCTACCATTATGTGCTGTCGGCTGCCACCCTCAGGGCTGAGCCTGCAGTGAGGGGCTGCATGTCCAGGCTCCAACAATTACTGCCCACAAGCCTTCTCACAGCTGGGCTGCAGGGCGTGGGATGAGCGGACAAGACAAATCTAGGTAAAATAACAAGGAGACACGGCTCTCCAGAAAGCAGAGACAGGATTGTACCCATGTAGTGCACACAGGAAGGGCTGAGCAGAGAGCACGGCTCAGTGGTCAACAGGGGGAGGCTGGGAGAAAGATGCTTGTTCTGCTGCTTCGGGGGCCCGAGAAATATACTATCACCCAAGGAAGGCCAGGGACTGACCGCTCTGGTTCTCAGCCATCATCAGTATGAGGAGAATAAGAGGTTTGAAGACGAGATCTGAAGTTCTACTTCTTGTGGGGGGCAGGGATGGGGGGGGGAGAGCTATTTTGTAAAATTCTTAAGAAGGAGGTTCGTATAAATACTGAGTTTTGGATTTGGGCTACTGACTCCATCAGTACCTAGATGTGTAATTTTGGGCAAGTTACTTAAAACTCTTTGTAGCACAATTTTATTATCTGAGACAGATATATTAAGCAAACCTACGCCTCACAGGGTTATTCATGAGGATTCAATGAAATCACACCTCTAAAGCACTTAGCTCCATACTTGATCATTAGAGCTTCGTAAAATTAACACTGACACAGCGCTTACAACAGCTGGGCAGTTAGAAATCTGCGTATAGCACTCATTTAATCCTAACCACCTAAAACCTCAGGTACAATTAGCATCCCCATTTTACAGATGAGAACACAAGCACACAGAGGTTAAATAATTTGCCTAAAGTTACACAGCTAGTAAACTGCAGCGATGGTATTATTACTGCTTCTGCTGTCACTATTCTTTCTGCTAGTCTGAATACCACTTACTGCCGTTCAGACAATTCAGATTTCAAACAGGAACAGACTGCCACTCGGAATTTTCTTTTGCTTTGCTTCCAAATGCTGCATCGTGTTCGAAATGAGTCCTGAAGCAAGCCAAAATAAAACTCTGTGCTGTCTCCTTAACTCCTCTGCAGAGCAAACAGAGAGAGATAAAGGCTGTGTGAGGACTTTGTCCATCTACTTCTCTCCCTACCTGAGGGAGCAGGTGTCTCCACAGAGGTCACGGCAAAGGAGACCTGGGAGGGGCCAGCACTCTTCTCCACCTGGTTTGGTGGCTGCTCCCTAGCTGCTCTCAAAGAGAAAAGATGATGGTACTTCTGCAACCCCCAGGAAAGGCAGCAGCTGCATCCTCACACTTCAGACCTGGCCCAGGGGGCTGTGCTCTGGGCTGGGTGGGACCACCAGAGTTCAGAGAGGAAGGCAAGGGCGAGGGAAGCCCACCCAGGCACCTCACTTTATCAACCCACTCTGCCACTGGTGCAACCTCCTCGCACTGTTCAGACTCTTGTGATTTCTAGACTCTCTGGGGTGATCGTTAACTTGAAAACTATTTTGACTACAGGTGCCTGTGGGTTTGTATTTGATTTGCTTTAAGGAAAACAATGTTGGGAAGATAAAATCTCTGAAGATGTTGTTATAGCAGGATTATTTTTAAGTAAAACTTATATGGCACTCATTCTACCCTTCCGAAAAGAAAATACCAACCTAAGCCAAACAGACAAATTTATGAAATTACACAGTCTATTTTTCAGTTCATTTTGCATAATGTTCATGAAATGGCCTTCAACTGCCATTCTTTGAGGCAAGTAATTCCAATAACAGTGTGGGCAGAATCATGGCAAGTAATTACATTAGGGTAGAGGTGGAAGACAGGAAAGAATGAAATAACACGACTATTTAAAAAGTTATTTACAACCTAAGTTTTGATGAAAAGCTGTGATAAAATGTCTATTATACCTTTAAAGTTAAAACCAAAATTGATGATCCCTTCCGTCTAACAACTTTCTCATGTTCACTAAGATGTTCCTGGTCTTTATTAACAAATCTGTGTCCACCAAAAGAGAAAACTTGTGGTGAGTCTGTCTAAAAGGTATAATATACTGGAAAAAAAAAAAATCTTTTCCATTTTCTCTGCATTGTACATGCCTCAAATATGAGAGCATTAAGAGCATTAAAAGCAAAATTCACATGCAAACATTGTCAGTATAATTTTATCTGACAATAAAATCATTTTTTGCAATCTGCTCATTCACCAGCTCTTTTTAAAATAAAACACATTTTGCAAATCACAAAATGCAAACACAATAAAAGCTGAACTAGAATTGTTCCTGTTATAATGAGCATGTGGATAATCATGCAATAAAGGAATGAATGCCTTTTAGAGAACTACTGAAGGCACACCTGGTGGAGTAGTGGTTGAGCCAATCACCTCAAGAAGGAACACAGACCACATACCTCTGGGTTCAAGTCTCAGGTCTGGGGAGAAACAACCAATGTGAACAACTAAATAAAAATAAAATAAAGATGCTTCTTCCTCCTTTCTCTTCCTGCCTGCAATTTTCCTTTAAAAAAAGAAAAAGAGGAAAGAAAACTAAGAAAATTAGTCAATACACTACCTTAAAAATTCACAGTAAAATGTTACCAAAGGTATGACCAACATTTTAAACACCATTTGGATAAGTGGATCAGGCTTGCATTTAAGATACAAAACTCTCCAAAAGCCAGCTTAAATATAATTGTCATTGCCGTAAGATAAAAGCAGACTACTATCACTACGGTCCATAACCATAATAGATGCTCACATATTGTAAATATACTGTTTCCCCAAATTACCTTTTCTACTGCCGGGATTTCCTGATCTCGATAACTTTAATTTTCAAGGAAGAGCTAAGGATAATGTAATTAATGGGAAGTGAAATATTTTTTCACATTGACTATGAATGTGCAAAGACAGTGATATCATCATTGTACAAAAATAGATAAAATAGCAGATTGTAGCATGTACGTTGCAGAGTTCTGTTATGCAACTGACAAGAACAGGTTCCAAATGGAGACGGAAGTTAAAAGCAAATGCATCTAACACTGTGAAAGTCAATATCAGATCTAAAACTTTCTCCAAACGTAAAAATCCATCCACTTTTAGGGGAAAAAATATGACTTCTGTTATCTACCTATAACTGGCATATGAAAGCTGAGGACCACAGGGTATAACCCAGTCCTTCTGCAAGACTAGATGTCTCCTCCACTTCCTTTTCTTTCAAAACTTGATTCTAAACATACTTTCCCAAACTTTAAAAGGACAGAAAAACAGCAACACAAAATAACCAAACTACTCACAGGTTATTTTCTAATGACCAAGACACCTGTTTCCTAAAGTTTAAGCAACTTTTATTCCTAAGTGATCATCTATGCTTTCAAATTGTTATTTCAAGAATAGTGCCACCTATTGAAAAAATATACCTCATAGGGTGTTTTTTCTCAATAATAAAAGATGTTTGTAAGCGCTTGTGCAGACTCACCAAAGTCCCAATAATTTTAAAGATCTATTACTCTCATAAAATGTCATAGAAATGAACCTGTTTACCTATCATGACTTTGTAATACCTAACCATCTTTAAAATTGCCAAATGCAAGCTAATGAAATATTTAAATACAATTCAACATAAGGCCTGTTTCAATAATTTTTGAGAAAGTCCCGCCTGCCACTTACAAAGAATCCTGTCACACCGAAATGACAATCTTATGCTGCATTAAAAATTCAGAACTGGTTTATCCATTCGTCCTTAGCATTAAGAGGAAAAGAACAGGAAAAACAAACAAACAAACAAACAAAAAACCACGAAACTATCGCTTTTAAAGTCATAAAACCTCCAAATAAAGAGTAAACTTAGACTCATACCAGCAGCTCTGCAGCTCCAACAGAGATTAACTTAGTGGAACTGAGACCTTTCCGATATTATCAGCTCTCAGAGAAGCCTAAGAATTTCCTCAAATCCAGTTCACATACATTCTGCATTCAACATGTAACAGCCATTCGGCATTTCAGGCTTGAATTCTGGTTATCAAAGTACATTTTTGTACCGGAGTGCCTGGCCTGAGCTTTTCGCTGTTCTCTTTGTCTTGTGATCTGCGGGGCAGTTTCTGCCCTTGGGAAGTGGGGTGTTGGGGCTGTGGTTTCCAGACAATTCACTCACGATATTTAGTTTGGGCTTGCACGCTCTCTAGCTCTCCCAAGCTGGCTCCATATTGCTGGGCAGATCGCTCCAGTCTCATCCCGTGTTACAAAAAAACTGGATTTCCGGGCGGTTCCAAGACCCCCATGAAAAATGCCTCCAACAACCTGCCCAGGCCTGGGCGCACTAGACGCAGAGTTAGGGCTCCAGCGACCCGCCGCCCCAGGCACACTTCCTCCACCCCGGAAGAGGAGGGCGGCAAACTTCGAGCAGGGGCTGGGGGGCGAGCTCCCGGGACCACCGGAGCCCGCCCGCCGGGCAGCAGGGCCGGAGCAGCCACACAGGCTGCAACGAAGTGCGCGGGGGAAGGCGTCGCTCCTTCCCGCTAACGCAAAGGCAGCGGTCAGGGCTCTCTCCTCCGGAGGCAGGCCCTGGAAACCCGCTGCAAGGCGACAGTGATGACCCCCAGAAGTGTACGGTGACAGAGAGCTGGGCAGCAGCCCACGATCGCCTGCAACTCCGGGGACGAATGCGCCAGGCGGCGCGCAGGACCAGCTCCAAGGACCAGGGAAATGGGGGCCAAGTGGCCGGGAGCTCGCAGGACGCTAGCTGCGAGCGGGGCCCGCGGCTGCCAGGCGGGAGGGTGACGCCGGCGGCGAGGAGCACCGGCGGCCCGCCCGCTCTGCCCTGGCTCCGCTTTGCAGAAGGAGAAGCGGCTGCTGGTGACAGGAAGAGAGCCGCGGCAGCCGCGCACGCACCGCCTCCCCCTCCCGAGCACACACACCCAGACTCCCCGCTGCCGCCTACCTCCCCTGCCGGCCGGCTTCCTTCCTCTGCGGGCCGGCTGCACGGCGGCCTCCAACGCACTCGGCTCCGACGTGCCTCCGACTCGGCTACGAGCGCCGGCCCTTCCCGATTCCAGTTCCCCGTCTCCGAGCTGCCCGCTCGCTGCCCTCGCTGCAGCCGCCGCTTCCTCCAACTCCGCTCCAGCTGCTCGACTCCTCTCCGCGCGCCGGCAGCTCCAGCGCCCCGCGGGGGTCCGCCTCTGGACCGGCCCCTCGCTCCCCGCCCCCGAGCTCGCGCCAACCAGCGCCCGCGTCCCCGCCCCTCTCTGCCGGCACCCTGCCCTCCGCCGCTGCCACTCACGGGGCCGGCCTCCTAGCGGGGCAGCCCGGGGGGCGGAGCTCCGGACAGCGGACCCTTCCTGCTGCCGGGCTCGCCTTCCGCCCCCTGCCTCGGGGATGCCCCGGGTGGTCGGGCCGCGAGCTTCCTCCGCTGCGGAGCGCTCTGGGTTTGTGCCCGTCGGGCCGGCCAGGCGGCGGCCTGTCCACAGCAGAGCGGGCCGCTGGGCGTCTCCGGGAACAGAGGCGGCAGGGTTGGGTTAAGGTCTGGACAAATTGATTACCGCCAGGCTGCGTCTCTAATAGGAATATCTCGAAACTAAGCCCAGCCTTTTCGAGCCCCTAGCGCCTCAACAGAGTGACTGGGGTGGAGAGAACTCGATCGCAGGGCTTGCCAAAGAGCGGAGGCCCTGCAATTCCCCGCCTCGCCTGCACAGCCTCGGGAGTAGGCGGAAAAACCACGCCACTCCGCGTGGCGCCCTGGGGTGAAAGAGGGGTGAAAGGGTGAGCTGGAAGGACGAGCACCCGCAGCCTGCCGTGAATTCCAGGAGCCTGGCACCACCAGGAGCCAGGCTGGTCTGTGAGAAAGGGGAAGTTTTATGAGGAAAGGAGCACGCCAGCTGATCCCTTCCAGTCCTGAGCAAAAGTAGGACGCGGAGGCTGACTTGGCCCTTCTTGGCTTACATAGGGTCCATGGAGGAAGCTCATGCGCATTCTATTGTCTCTTAAATTTGCTAGATTCCTAACGCAGATTCTTCAACTAAAATCATTAAGTTGCTTAAGAAAAATCGGATGTTGGTGTAAACCGTCCACTGGCGTGTGAGCCAGAATGCTATCTATCATCTTGTGTGCCGCTTTAAAAACAAAAACTCCCAGTTTTGAGATCTGCACTTGCTCAGTCTGCTTGCCCTAACGCCTTTTTACAGTTCTTTTCTAATTTGCTTGCAAAAATATTACTTTTTAAACCAATCTCTTAGACTTCTGTCAGACTTTGAATTTGGTGATTTTATTCCTGTGGGCGTTGGAACCAACATCCTAAAATTTATTGACTGTCCTTAGAAAATATCGTTTTTAAAGGTGACTCATGCTAACGGAAAAGTTTTACTTCAGGTTGTTTCGACACAGGCACCTCTAGTATTTCAGTGTATCTCCAAGTGGTGATACAGAAACAGATAGCTACTACCCACATGTTTAAGAATTCACTTTAAAAGTAAATAGGAGTTTACCAAACTGCATCTTTCCCTCTTACTGTGTGAAATCAAGGGCCTCATATATTGAGCTTTGTAAAAAGAAGGTTGTGCTCACCCTATTCCAGTAAAATTACTTTGATCCAATCCAGTTAGCTGAGACATAACTGCTGTGATGTTTACCATATTTCCTTGAGGCTTGGATTTGAAGAAACTCAGAAAATGAAAACCTTAATAACTATCTCCTACTTATGTACATGATGAATTATTGGGAAGAGACAAGTACTGCTACAATGGGGTTCTATTCCCCCAAAACCTAAAAGATTACATGAAATCTTTTGAGTTTCCTGCCTTAGTCTTCAGCAATGTATTTACAGCATACGCTGTATTGTCTTTTTCTCCATCATATTTGAACATACAGCATAATTCCAAAGAGTATCCCATGGAAGAGCCAATAATACTTTTTCCATAAAACTGAATAATTTGTTTCATCTGCAATAAATTAATATCTTCCCCATCACTACTAAAGTATTTTTATATTCATTTTCCATTGATTTCTATGAAATAATAAAACAAAAAGCAATGAACAACTGTATCAAAAAACAAAACAAAACACATTTTTCTTTAATAAAATCTTATCTGGACTCCCAGAAGTAATTGTATAGAAGTCATGTGAGGCCAAGAGAAAGTCTAGGTCTTTGGACCAGCCTGGTTATTATCTCCTGGACTGAGAAGATAACCTTGTTGGAAAGGCCAGTTCTCCTCACTGAATCAGAAATGGGGGGGGGGGGGTCCCGAATGTATTTAAATAAACCTTCCAGGTGGTCTGATCATGTTCAAATTTAGGAACAATTGTTTTAGGCCTAGGGTTGCTGGGAAAACACACTGAAAATCAATACAATAAGATACTCAAATTAGCATACAAATCCCACCATTCAATCAGTAACATGAATGGCCAAACTGTTGGCTGACAAAGGGTGCTGCCACCAAGCAGAATAAAAACATATATAATTTCCCAAAGAGGGATAGGGGTGTCATGTATAACTGGAGTCAGTGAAGATGGCTCAGAAGTCAGAACTAAGGGATCAAGGACCTCTAACACCTTGAAGGTTTTCAGTGGTCACTAAAAGCTGAGACTCCCAAAAGGATACAGATAGGATACTGTCATTTGTCACTATCATTTAGCTACTTCAATAATGTGTTAGAATATGCTGTCAGCAGACTTGGAACCTAGTAAAGGGTTGAAAACACAAAATAACAAGCCTTATAGAACCTTACTTCTCAAAGAGAATCTTTGCCACCAACTACTTGCTAGATATGCAAAATCCAAGCCCTACTGAATCGAAATCTGCATTTTCAAATCCCCAGGTGATTCTTATGCAAGTTAAGCTTTGCGATTCTGTCCTCAAATTTGCTTACACAATAGACTTGTGTGAGGAGCTTATAAACAACTGTGCCTGGACTATACCCCCAGAAGGATGATATTAAAATTTCTGGTAGAACACAGGCATCAGTAGCTGTTAAAAGTTCCTCACAGGATTCCAGTCAGAAGCCAGGTTTGGGAGACCCAGGTAGAAAAGAGGACCATCAGGAAAACCAGCTGGCGAGAGTCTAGAACCCAAATGGTTGGTCTTATAAGGAGCAGCTGATACTAGAGTTTAGCTTCTTGTTGCCTCAAAGTAATGAGAGCCCAGATTTGCCAGATTTACTAGTTTTCACAGAGAAACTGGAAATCTAGATCATTATGGGCAATTTCCCAATTATTAAATGCTGATAATTGAACAGCTTTTGAAGCCTGGGTTTGGCCACAGAAGCGTGATGACTACCCATTTATAGTTTTATGAAGCTCTGCATTATAAAATTAAGTGGGCCTAAAAAAAAAAAAAAACAACTGAGCCTTGAGAACTGCCTTGCTGGAATACCAAGCTGTTGCCCTACAGGCTCATTGACTTCTGTTCTTTACAGCACCAAACACTGCAAGTATTCAATGACTGGAGCCTTAGTAGTGGGTGGGATTCCAGTGCTAGCAACCCTGGGGTAAAACACAAGGATTCTGCCCAGTGTTTTTATTTTACCTCTTTCCTTCCCTGGTAACTGAAATTTTAGGGGTGTGAGGCGAACCGAGCTTGGCTTAAAGTTTTCCATTTTTGTGACTTAACCAGGTTAAATACATATTACAAGAAACATGAAAAAAAAAAAAAAATGGCTGGAATGATTCTTAGAGTGACAAATCAGGAGGCCAACAGTACTTTAAATCTCATTCTCCTGTTTCTGAGCCTATGAAAGCTCTTAATGTAGTTGACATACTAGGAGAGACGGAATCCCAGAGACATCAGTCAGATCATCAGATCATAATTACCTATACTCAAACTTCTCTAGTTATATTCTACCTCTGGGCGTCTGGGTCTCTCTCTCTCTCTCTCTCTCTCTCTCTCTCTCTCTCTCTCTCTCTCTCTCTCTCTCTCTCTCTGTCTCTCTCCCCTTCCCTCTCTCTTCTACTCTCCCTCTCTCCTTCTCTACCTCTCTCTCCCTTGACTCTTTTAGCTCTTCTGTCCTCATACTTTGGGAATAATAATAAATAAATCAACTGAGATAGAAGTAAACGAGTCACCTTAGTGATAGTTTCTGTTAAATCTTATTCAATATCTGCTCTCAAAATCTCCTCTAGGTATGCCCAGGTGGGACAATGGTTTGGTTAACTGCTTCAGGCCTAAGTGCAGTCCACATACATCTCAAGGACCCGGGTTCCCATCCTGGGCCAGGGAGAACCATCAAGATGTACAACTAAATAAAAACAAAGTACTTCTTTCTTCTCTCTATTCCTGTCTATTTTCATGCTTGTCTTCATGCCTGCTTGCACATTTCCTTTAAAAAAAAGAAAAAATTCCCCCCCAATAAGAAATGAAACTTTTTAAAAAGATAGAGTGCGATAATCTCAGTTGAGCTGATAAAATATGAAACATAAGAAAGAAATTTGTGTAGTTATTTTCTGAATGCAAGGGCTATTTCACTTTCCTTTTTAAATAAGAGCTGTTAGATTTCCTAGCACAAGTAGGCACTCAACAAGGGAGAAAAGATACAGAGAATTAATGAAAATACAACATGGATTTCTTACCTTTCTGACTATTAAAGCAACAGAATGCAAGTCCTGTTCAGATAGGCCCTCTGAGGGTCTGAATAAGTCAGTCATATTTAGAGACAGTTCAAACCATGCTGCCCACCTACAAGTGGTGCTGAACATCACCAGGCATGGAATAAGGGACAACAGAAAGGGAACCTTAATGCTGACACCCCACCACCTAAAAAGTTAGGGGCATGCCCTGTGGCTCAGGTAGCTGAGGCACCGGCATGTGGGCCATATGAAGTCCAAGGATTTGGGGACCAACCCAAGACCAGAGAGAAAAACCAAAGATAAATAAATAAAGATGCTCTTACTTCAGTCCCTTCTTTCCTTCCTTTAACATAAATGACTGGAAATGAATCACAAACCTACATTTAAGAGCTGAAATTATAAACTTTCTAAAAGAAAAATTTGGAAACGATTTCTTAAATATTAGAACATAAAAAGTTTGAACTATAAATGAAAAAAATCAATAAATTAATTTAAGCTTCATTAAAATTGAAAGTTTTGATCTTCAGAAGACAGTTGTGAAAATAAAAAGCCACATTTTGGGATACAATTTTCTGAAACATAATATATTCAAAAAAGGACTGACAGAATACACTGGGAATGTTCAAAATACAGTAACACAAAAGTCAACAACACGTTTTTTTAAAATGGACAGAAGATTTGAACATTTTACCAAAGAAGATATACACATGACAAAAAAGTTCACATATAGAGAAGCTCAACATCCTTGGTTAGCTAAAATGCAAATAAGAACACTGAGAAAGGACTCAAATAGATATTTGTATGCCAACGTTCATATAAGCATTTTTTTGCAGTAGCCAAATGTGGAAACAACCCAGTCGTCATCAAGAGATGATTGGATAAACAAGTCGTGGCCTATACTTACAATGGAATATTATTCAACCATAAAAAGCAATGGGGTCCTGATCCATTCATGGATGAACCATGAAAACATTCAGAGTAAATGGCAGCAGAGCATCTTGAGGAATATTTCATTCTAGCTTTGGAAACATTTATTGAAGTGACTCAGGGATCCAACAGAATAGACCTATCTAGTAACATTTGTATCCTCCAGAAAGTTCTCTGGAACTTTCTCCCTGGTACTATCAGATACACATGGACTCACTCTTACTCTCTGCTTTCCCTTTGTGCCAGCTATATGAAGCTACTTCATTGTGATTAAAATTCTTTTACAAAGCTTGTAGTACATGTAGTTAGCTTCCAGCTTCCTGAGCAAACATCGCACTCCAGTCCTACCTCTTAGTCTTTAGAGACTAAAATTTAATCACCTTGTTTAGACTTAGGTGAAACAGTTTTCTCTATCACCATGTAAAATCAGTCGGTCTGTGTGTGTGTGTGTGTGTGTGTGTCTGTGTGTGTGTGTCTCATGCATTAATTTCTACAAGGATTTCTTTCTCAGTGGACCTCCTCTTACCAAGGTCTAGAGTCACCTATTCCAACAAAGGCAACACTCTTAGATCCATAAGGATGTGTCCATTGAGCTAAAGAAACAATTCTGAAACATTCTATTTTTTTTTTTTTTTTTTTATTTCAGAAAGGAGCTTGCACTGGAGAAGTGATAAGAAGTATAAATACAACAAAACGCAAGCTAATAAATTCTAATTCTTGGTGATTCAACTAGCTGAAAATTTAGTCTGTCGCTGATAATATTCCACACCCCAGCTTTGAGCCTGGGCACAAACTGTAGGAGTGCTGGTACAGCTGTCTGAGTAAAAGGATTTGCTTAAATATGCTCATGTTGGCACTGCCAGCATAAAAATTAAGGGCAAAGTCACACCGATAGATAATGAGCCCTTTATCAAGGGAACTGTGTTGGACAATCTCACTGCTCAGAAAGAATTTTTCCAAAGATATCCCAGCCTTTGTTCCCGCCACTGGAGGAGATCCAGGACTGCCAGTGAGGCTCAAAGTGCTGACCCCGAGTGCTCACACCGCCTCGTGGAATAAAAGAAATGCGCTACCCTCAGCCTGCCCCGTCTAGCGCCTATCATACAGCTCTTCTCTGGGTTTTGCCAAGCTGTGTGTGCAGAGAAAACACTTTCGATCAGGTGAGGCTGTATTCTGACAGTCTCCATTTTTCTAAAATTGCGTGGATTCTTTTACTCTAACTCAAAACCTTTGTTGGATGGAGATGTCACCATGTTAACAAGGGCTTCTTTCCTGTAGTTGTGAGTAAGACACATCTTGAAGGAGCAACAACATATACTTTAGGATGTTTTGCAGGTACTTTTTTTTTTCATTATGTTTATCTTTATTTCTTGAACCACTAATATGTTTGAAAACATATTTTTTGTTTTGTTTTGTTTTAAGAAGAAAGCCCTTCTTCAGGTGACTTTGGTATTGGATTTTTATGTGGAAAGAGGGCTTTTACAGAATAATTTTATTTGCTGCACCAGCCCTGGGTTATAAGCAGAGTATCATCATTTCCATTTTACAGGTGAGGAAACAAACTTGGGACATCTGTATGGTTTGGTCCAGGTCCCCGAGGTGGTAGGAAACAGAATAAAATCTCCACTCAGTTCTTCTGACTCAGTGACTATAGCCCAGGCTGCCTTCCTGTGTGATGCTGCTGCCCCACTTTGGGTAACGTGCTCCTTATCCTGAATGTGTGGTCTGCCACTTCTAGACACATTTCAGTCTAACTACCATAATTATCAACTCCTGTCTACAAATTGAGAAGAAACTTTGGAAGGACCCAAATCTGGGCTGTTCAACACAGAATTTCCACCCTCAGGGATCACAACTTCATCTCCCTCTCCTTGGATAACCTTGAATTATAGGCCAGTGCCTCGGTGTCTAGTTTAACTTTCTCACTCTTCAGATAAGGAAACTGAGTTCCAGAGAAGTTAGACAGCCATGTCTTTGTCATCAAGTTAGTTGATGCACCCAGTCACACAACTGATTAGTGAGAGAAGGAGCATGAGAAGCTAAGCTTCCCAAATCCAGGTGTAGGCCCTGACGTCCCAGCCCAGGGCCTCACCAGTATCATCTGGGTTTAGCTAGTGCCTGGTAAATACTTGAGAAGTCGACTAAGTAGACTTAATGAAAAACAGATTTATGACTCTCATGCATGATTACAGGTCTGTCAACAATGCTCTTGGAAAAGATGAATAATATTGTATATAATTTAGCGCTGTGTCACATGAAAACCAGGGAGCGACACTGGTGAATGAGGCAATCTAAGGCAAAACATATTTAAATGTGAGAGGCTCTGAAATACCCTACCACACAATTCCAGGGCAAAGGAAATGCTAGTCCTATTTTTCAGTCATTGAATTTGAAGGAAAAGAGAATTTCTACCTGTTCTCTGGCCATTTACCAGGCCATGAATACTGTCACATCCACACCCACCAGCCCCTGCCCACTATCCATATTGAACCCCATTAAAACTGAATCCCGATCATTCTCATTCCTGGAACGTTTTCTCCTCAATCTCTGTGTAATATTAAAACCTGGTTTTATCCCTAAATAGGCTCAGTACTATGACAGAAGTGACTTTGCCAAGCTTTTCCTTAGTCATTCCTTCTTGGAAGTGGATCCAGAAACTTCTTTGCTTTCCAACAGGTGACCTTGCAGAAGGTTAGAAGACCATTTCTTTTGTGGTGAGAAGTCACACCACGTATGCACCACGTGAGCACCAGAGCTATTACTTTGAGGCATGTCATGTGAATGTGCCTTTGCTCTAGTAAGAAACTCTGTGTCTATGAGTCTTCACAGGTAGAAAGTTCATGGACAGAAGAACTTCCTTACAGAGGTGGCTAGGGCTCTGACCCTAGTTACAGTCCCCTGCACGAGAGGTTATTGGGCCAAACTCATCAACAGGAAAATAGAAACACAAAAATGAAGCTGAGAGGAGGGAGACTAACAATAGTAAACAGCATGTATGATGAATCAAGCACTGATCCCAGTGCTGCGCACAACAGAACTCATGGAGTCCCGCCAGCTACCCTTGAGGTGGGTAAAGGTGCATTTCCCCCTCTTTACAGAGAAGGAAACTGGCACACGAAGGGTAGATAGCTGGTAGCACTCAGCTCTGAACACCAGTAACTTGGTTCCAAAAGGCACTTTCTAGACCAGTCTGCGAACTGCACGCTGCAGGGTAATGCTGGCCTATCATCGACTTATGCCAAGAACTCCTGTTGTTTGTGGCTGTTTTCGTGTTGTTGGGCAGAGTTAGTAGTTGCAACCAGAACTCACAAGGCCTGAAATATTGACTGTCTGGCTCTTTACAGAAAAAAATGTGCTGACCTTTGCTCAAAATCGTACTGGGGAAGAAGGAGGACAGCCCGTCTGACAAGTTTTAAAAATATAAAAACATCTGCAATCTCTGAAAGAGAGTTTAGCATCTACTTCATTCCTTGCCATTTGTTTTAAAGATGAGGAAACTAAGGTCTGAAGACTTGAAAAAAATCACCCCTAAATTAGACAGAGTGATTACAGCAGTTCTAGAACCCAGATTTTCAACTCCCGTTTCTGCTGTATTGGACACAATTCAATTTTCAATGAGCACCTGAGCAGGAGCGAGTTAAGTGTGAGACTGGAACAAATGACAGGTGCCGTCCGAAGTTAAGACGAAGTTAAAGGTAAGTACACAAGGCCCAAAGGGAGGAACGTCTGTGTTGATGAAAAGGTGGCAAGGCCCCCAACACACACTGCACCTACTTCATCATATTTTCAAGAACCTGCCAGCGCAGGACAGACTCTCTGAACCTCTGACTTCTTTTTAATACAGACGCTCTAGAACACATTTTACAAATGTTGCTAGTCACACATTTGTTTAGTCTTGACTGGATTGTAAGTTCCTGCAGAGATATTTCAAAGGTCAAGAACACATGAGGCACAAAGTACAGAGGACCACGCCTTGGAAAATCAGAATGAGAATATGGGCCTGATTATTTCCTAGTAATTTCCAATACCCATCCTCCATAAGAAAACTCCTAAGATCTTTACTTATGGTCATTTTCATCACAAGTTAATTTGTAAAGCTCTCTTTTTATCTTAAAGCTTCAAAAGAATATATTGTCAACACTGCTCTTCAAGACTGGTCATCAAATACATGTTCTTTGTTTCTAAGGGAATAAAGTATATATGATTTTCCTAAATGCAACTGAAATCTCAGCTCCTGCTACTTCTTTTACGGCACTGAGGAGCTTTACTGTTAATCAAATACTAATGAGAATCTAAAAAAGCTAGAATCTGTTCTATAATTTTCCATATATAGAAATGCAAATGATATTTAAAATCAGGATAATTTCAGAACTAGTTCATTGCTTTGTTGAAAGAATCAACTCAAAACTTCATAATCCAAGACATATGTAAATGCAAATCTATTGGCAGACATCACTATCTAATATGAAACTGTAGACAGTTTGGAAATTTCAGGTGCCATAATAAATATACCAGTTCAGAGAGAGGAAATATTTTGTAAAATTATCAACTTTATTGAAAGTGTTTTCAGTTAGATCCTGTGACTCACATATGCTAATTTACTCCATTGGGATATAATGGAAACACTGTTGGTCGAGTTTCTGCTATTCCAGAATTTGGGACTCCAGTCCCAAGGTGACCCCCTCAGACTACCATGGGAGAAACAGTCATTTCTGCTACAAGTAAGTAGGGTGTGTGGATCAATGTGGGATGATCATCACTCTGTGCCTGGTCTTACCTCCTAGTCACAGTGATTGGTCCAGAGGAGGAGATTTGGCCCAATTGAGACATCAAGCTCCTTCCTGAGGATTTTGGATTTCCTGCTGGGAAAGTCAGGATAGTCTCCTTCTGAAGTCTGCGCTCTAAATTAAATCTCAGACACGGTCAGTTGCCATGTTTTCTTTTATGTTGACAAGAAAAGTTATGAAAGCTGGTTTGCCAGCAGATAAAGAACAAGCAGAGGTGCAGAGAGGAAGAACTAAGATGTAATATCATGAAGTCATGAGTTCAGGATTATCAGTTTCTCCTATAACCTCGCTACAGATTTATCTTTGTATTCTATAAGATACCTTTCTAGACTTGCAGTAAAATGTTCCTTTTATTTATGCTTATTGGAGCAGGGTTTCTAGCACTTGGCACCAAATGTCTTAAGAAATGCACAACATAAAATAAGTAAAGGAGGCACACCCTGGTGGAGCAGCAGTTAGGTCAATGACCTCCAAAGGAGCAAGCCACATACCCCTGGGTTCGAGTCCTGGGTCTGGGGGGGAAGAAACCAGTATAAACAACTAAATAAAAATAAAGATGTTTCTTCCTCAAAAAAAAGAAGAGGAAACAGAAACAATCATGTTAGGTTAATATGTGTATTTTAACTAAGAAACTTTATTTACTCATCAGGGAGTGTCTTCAAGTCACAGCTGAAGACACATTAGTCAGGCCAATGACTTGAACTAGTTCTCAATAGTTTTGTTGTTGGTAATTGTTTTAATGAATAAAGAGCAAGTACCGGTGAATGACACATTGGTGACCCAGAGAAAAGAGAGGTAAAGCACATGATACAAGGAAAGCATACTACATATGCTAAATCTGAAGCCCACCTCCTCTCTAAGCATGTCTGCTTCTAATCCTTGCCTCTATCTCCACAAAGAGCAAGTACCCTGCCTGTCGTGGAAGCAGACCCTGGTAATAATTCTCTTTTCCCCTATGCCAAGTCCAGTTCTCCCTCATTCTGCCAGTCACAGTGGTTTAACCAACTAGAAATTGCCCAGAATGATCCATTTCTTCTCATCTCCATTGCTGCTAGTCCACAGCTGCATCACAGAGCAGTCACTTAGCCTTCTATTTGAAACCCCTTCCTCCCTAGCATTCCTAACTCCATGGTTCCAGCCAAAGAATGCTTTTTAAAATGTAAACCTGATGATGGCATCTATCTGCCCCTAAAAACACACAGAGGGCACATACTCTGTAAGACGTTTCAGGTGTCTCATTGCTGTAGGGTAATGTTCTCACACCTGCATTCACAGTAAAATCACCTGGAAGCTTAGAAAACTAAATCCATGCCTGGGTCTCTGAGAAATTTGGATTTAATTGTTCTGGAGAGGGATTCTCTTGTTGAAATGCAGCTAGTGTTATGAGAACTGCTACAGGTACATAGGTCAACATCCTTATCATGGGCTAGATGCAGTCCTGGCCCTGCTCGCTCCTCTCCCCTCTTCACACACCACATCCCCTCGCTCTGCACTCCAGTCACGCTGGCCTGGCCTTCTCTCAGTTCCTCAAAATCACCACACTCCTTCCTGCCGGGGTACAGGGCCTCAGAGTAGGCTTTTCCTGTGGGACACTTCTTTCTCCCCAGATGTGCTTTGCACCACTTCTTAGGGAAGACTTCCTTGACCTACCCAAGGGGGTCAATTCCCCAGTCTGGGCTCACTGAACCCTGCCCCCTTCCTTTATAGCAATTACCCAAGTAGAGTTTTACATTGATGTGTAATTCTATGGACCATACTTATCTGTTCTGCTGGACTATCAGTCTGTGAGAAGGCATCATGTCTGCTTTATTTATCATTGAATCCTGAGTCCACCGCCTACAGCCTACATCTGGAAGAGGGAGTGTCCTCTTTATGTGTGAGTAGGTCCAAGTGAGGAGAAGGATATATTATGGAGCTCTATTGACGGTGGCAATTAAAATTCAGCACTAAGATTTTTGTTATAGGTGTGCCCTGGTGGAGCGGTGGTTAGATCAATCACCTCTGAAGGAGCACACCGCATACCCCTGGATTCGAGTCTCAGGTCTGCGAGGGGAACAACAACCAGTGTGAACAACTAAATAAAAATAAGTAAAATACTTCTTCCTCCTCTCTCTTCCTGCCTGCTTGCCTGCCTACTCACCTTCATTCCTGCTGGCACCTTTCCTTAAAAAAAAAAAAAAAAAGAAAAGGAAAAAACAAACTTCCTAGGGAAGTCCAAGTCTTGGCTGGAATGGACAGTGCAACAAGTCTCAGGGGCATGGGGTTGAGGGTGGGTGGGAGGTTGGAGGAAGCGAGGTGTAAAAATCTCAGGTCAGGTAAATGGTTTGGACCAGGAGCCTCTGACCCAACCATTTCTGCTCTTTTGTCTCACCCCCATAGATATCTGCCTGTGGCTGACATGGCACAGCCTGAAGGCACAAAAGGAGAACCTATGTTCAGTCATCCCTCTGGAACTTGGCAGTGTAAGGCATCGGACCCTTGGGTCCTGGGGGCAGACTGTGGGTTTGTTTGGGTGGCAAAGAGACACTCATCCAACAAAGGAATGTTTTAGATTGGTGGTTAGACTTGGAGTCAGACACCCTGACTTCAAATCCCTGCAAGTAGCTCTGCAACTTATTTGCTATGTAACTTATTACTTATGGTCTTTGTGCCTTTGTTTCCAGATGGTAACATGGGGATGAAAGCAGTCTCCACTGTCCAGCACACATACATGCATGTCCAGCCTACGAATTACAAATATCATGACTTCTAATGAACACAAACATACATAGCCTTCTTTGGCCATTGCTCTTATAATATTATCTCTAAGAACTCTACAAAGTTCCCCATTTTCGCTTCTGTGTTGGTTGATCAGCAGTTGAAGAGCCGCTCACTGTGAGCCACAGCAATGTGCATCTCCACTGCACAAACGGAACTTCTGTCATCACGTGAGAAATGTCTACTGGTCTTCTGAATGAGACCAAAGTGTAGCATAGCTACCATTTCTGGATTTGAGATAAATTACAGTCGTGCAGATGATGTGCCTTCTGGCTGCGTGCACTGCAATGTCACTGCTGAGTGAGAACGTCTTTAAAGCTGTACCTAATCTCTGTGGCTTCTAACACCTCCAGAGGCAAGTCAGTCACCCTTTGGAGGGAAGATGGAGAGCTTGCACCAGCCTCCTCCTTAGGATGATCACAGAGGTGACCAAACTGCATAGAACACCCTTCTCTCTCAGTCCTGCATTATCGCTGTCAGTGAAAGGGGGAAGGGGGCTTTCCATTTATTTACCTGTTCTGGAATGAAATGTTTAAGCCCACAGTAATACCTGAAGGCTCAGAGAAATGGATCATTACTCATCCTTGATAAAACAGGGTTACCTTGAAGATAATTTGTTATAGTTATGCAAAGTCCATCTGAAATTTCAATTTGACTAGTGCTCAGTAGAAGAGGAAGGTGATGCTTCATCTTATATGTCAATTGAATTAGACTAAAGGTGTTCAGACCTTTAGGCAAAACATTATTGTGGGTGTGTCATGAGGGTGTTTCTGGGTGAGATTAACATTTGCATTGGGAGACAGTAAAGCAGGTTGGCCTCCCTGATGTGGGGTGGGTGGGGGGACACAATAAATGGAGGGACTGAATAAAGTTTAAAAGGCTGACCCTCTCACAAATTAGAGGGACTTTCTTCCCCACTAGAACTGGGACATAGCTTTTTTGTGGGGGTTTTGTTTTTTCCTGCCTTTGGACTCAAACTAAAACACTGGCTTTTCCTGGGTCACAAAACTGAAGTCTCTCAGACTAGAATTACTCCACTGATTCTCCTGGAACTCAGGCCAGTCGGACTCCAATCAGAACTACACCATCCTGTCTCTTCAGCTTGCTCAGACTTTGGGACTTGTCTTCAGCTTGCTTCCACAACCACAGGAGCCAATTCCTTAAAATAAATCTCTTTCCATCTAATAGCTGTTGTTGTGCATGCCTGTGTGTGTGTGCCTGTGTGCGTGCGTGCGTTTAACTGGTTCTCTGTGGAGAATTCTGACTAATATAAAGAGCTTTAGTAAATCCAGGCGACCCAGTGTGACTTTTTTTATCCTTTTTAGCGAAGATTCAGAGGATTCTAGAGAAACACTGGGCACGGTGAGCATGGGTCACGCACCATACACGGCATGGTGGGAAACAAAGGGGAGCTAAAATGGGCTGAGTCCCCAGTCACTTTCACATACATCTGTGCAATGAATCAATCACTGATCTAAAAAATTAAAGAACAGGTTCCAGACACTAGTTCTATCACTTACCCTTCTCAATAAATGTGGAATTGACTACATCGCAAAAGCCTTGAATATGTTCTGACACAGGCTGAGGAAAGTGCCTTCTCTTGCTAAGGGAAACTACAGAAATTTTCAAGGACACAGACTAATGAACTGAGAGAGGACTTTAAAAATACTAATCTGATTTTAAAAAAGCATCATCGAGGCACAAAATAGCTGACTTGACATTCCGCCTTCCTCACCCCCAAGAGCTAGGACTGTGTCTTACTATCGCAGTACCATGTGTGGGCACCACCTAGAAATACAGGTCACAGCTCCAGGTTGAGGCAGGCTTAGAGACATCTCTATTTCCTCACAGGGTTTTGTTAAGTCACAGGAAGCCTTCCAGACTCAGCACTGCCCCAGATGTAGAAACTACACAATTTTCTTATAAGTCATGAGAAAAGAGCCAGGAACTTGGCTTTTCTGACCTGTATCTAAAGAGAGCAACTTGGAGTCCAGTGGCCTCCTGGTGAGATCTTTCTGAGACTTTTCCTTATCTGCCCAATAGAATGGATAGAAAGGTCTAGAAGGAAAAGGTCTCCTGCTGAGATCAACTGTCTGGCAGAAGTCTCACCTCACTTACCCTCCAGAAATATTTAAACCTCAGTGACCTTGCAAAATTTCTGGTAAAGTCAGAACCTCAAACAGTGACGGACAGAATAATACCATGATAGAAAAAAGCAATGACTACAATGCATGATTAGAGACTCTCTACCTTTGTCTCTGGACCTTAGCTGCTAACTGGGGCAGGGTGAGAGGTGGGAAAGAGGGAGGGGAGGAGGAAGAGGAGGAGAAGGGCAGGACTAAGGATTTCTGAGGCTCCTGACTTTTTTTTTTAAAAAACCAAGCTTTTCTATTATCTCTAGGTAGAGTAGTTTTATCAGCATGATAAGCTTTCAAACGTATCAAGGGTACATATTTGAAAGTTCCTTCTCCTTCGTTTGGATAGCAGGGCTCTTAGCTTGCCTGTTTAGTTTAACCAGCATTTGCTTTAACACAGACCCCTGTAATACCTGGGTTCCAGAAGTACAAAATGAACTTGCAAACTTGTGGTGTCTTAGGGTAGCCATGTTGATAACTTGAGTCATTTAAGATAATATATACCAAGTAGTTTTTAAAGAAAAATATGAAAAGACATGTGGCAGTTTAAGAACGTTTCTGCCAATTCTTTGGTATCCTGCTCAACAAGAGGGGACCAATCTTAGTGACTTATACGTAAGCAACTGAGTCTTGTGAGAATAACGCTGTGTGACCTGTGAGGGTGGGCGGACAGGGCTCCTGCCTGGTTCTCTTGGGACACTTCCTGTGGGGAAGTCACCCACCCTGTAGGAAGTCTGCCTACCCTCAGTCCAACAAGCTGCTGCAGGAATTCTGTGAACAGCTCTTGAATTCTCAGGGCACATCTGAACTGAAGGAGGACCTGGAAAGGGGCAGTAGCGCTTCTGATGACTGAAGCCCCTAGCATCCTCTGACTGCAGCAGCATGAAAGATCTATGTGAGACCTGTGCAGGCTTAGCCTGCCCTGAATTCCCAAGCCCCCAAAACTGTGAGCTAAAGAAAATTGTGGTTTTAAGCTACTGGTTTTGGCATAATTTTGTTATGCAGCGTTTATAGCACTCACTATGACATCTTCATCAATATTCTTAAGATAATTGATCCAGAATCCAACTCACCATAGAAACATTTATAGCAGATGACATTTTTTTTGCAGTGGGTATATCATCCATTATCAGGGAGAGAAAAGGGAGGATCCGTATAGGTCATCGACAACCCTCAAAAACAGAATCATGAAATGTTCTAAAGTATCTTAATTTTTTTAAGTATACCCTTAAAAAGCAGTTTGCTTCCTCAAACTGGAAACATATCCAAGGAACATTAGATTCTGAAAAGATATTAAATGTAAGAAAAAGGAAACTAAGATGGCCTTTAAAATAACAACTACGGTTGTCCTATTGCACATTATCAGTGTTCTTCAGGACAACTGAATTTTTTGTTTTTTGTTTGAGGAAAAAAAAAAAAAGTCATCCTGAGTCTTTATTTACTCTAACCACAGTGAAACACATTCTGGCCTGGTGATCAGAGGAAAAATACAGGCTGATATGAATACACTCCTGCTCCTCCCACTTCAGCTAGATTCTAGCACATGATGCTCCCATCATAAATTCATAGAGATTTTGACTATCGCGAAGATTCAAAAGCTCTCATTTGACTAGAGATGGGAGCATGTCCATTTCTCAAGAATGACAGCTTCATTTCTTGATGGATTACAAGTCTGTCTAAGGACACAGCCTCCCGTCAGTACAGAAAAATCTATTTTAACAGGTGACTATTTAAAGGCCTACCTGGGACAGCAGCTAGCAACTAATCTTGCCTCTTCATTTTGGTTTCTCTATTTGCAAAGTTATAATTACAGTCCTGACATACCTTAACAGTCACTGTGTAGGTTGGGGGAGGTTGCAAATTGGATTTTAAAAAAAGGAAAGAGAGAAAGTGACTGAGAATGTAAAATACTAAATCAACTTTGTAAATAAGATCATTTTCAAAATCAACTAAACTGGCTATATAAGAAAAGACCGATCCTTAAAATATGCATTCACATAAAAAATGTAGCTACATTTTTAATATTCCCTATATAAGCAGAGTCAGTAAATGTGAATGTGTGTGTGTGTGCGGGGGAGGTGCCCACAAATAAATGTACAACTCACTCAAGGGTCTTTTGGGTTTGGTTCTAATGAATGGAACAAGTGAGGGGACATCTGTTTTCATGATTACAATTACTACAAGTCTCATAAGAAAAATGGTGCAAGATAAATTGGTGTGCCCTGGTGGAGTAGTGATTAAATCAATGAGTCATGAAGGAGCCCAGGCCACACACCTCTGGGATTTGAGTCCTGGATCCGGGAGAAAGAATTAGTGTGAACAACTAGATAAAAATAAAATAACATGCTGCTTCCTCCTTGCTCTTCCTGCCTGCCTGCCTACTTACCTCATTCCTACCTGCATCTTTCCTTTAAAAAAAAAAAGAAAAAAAGAAAAACAATAAATGAATGGGATAAGGAATTATCATAATTGTGTTCCTTTAAATGGAATATGCTTTAAAATATCACAGTTCGTCCTATGTAGAACTTCCAAGAATACTCCTATTACAGGAAAAAAAAAGGACAAAGTTTATCAATGAAACTGGATACCAAACTCATGACAAAAAAATCATATAAAATATAGTTGTTTTTCTTTGCTAACCCAACTATGAAAATTTCCCCCTTTATTTCTTCCCTCCCGCTATGTTTGTTTGTGAGGTCTCATTGTTGGTTCCAAGCTTACTTCCCTTCAAGACCTCTGACCTTCAGTGAAGCCTTGACTGTATTCTGAGCCCCCACTAGTTCATACATGCATTTCCATGCTGGGCTGAAATGACTTGCTGTGTCCCATCTTCTCCACTAGCATGAACTTCATGGGGTCCAGAACCGAGCTTATTGATTCCTCCCACATTCTCATATCCAGTGCGTAGCTCTATTAGAGAGGGAACTCAGTCAATGTTGAGGGATCCATCTCTGGATCTGTCGTCATCTTGCTGCCTCTGCATTTCTAACAAGTGACATGTCTTAACCTTCGTGATTTTTACTGGATTCTTTTGAGGGTTGAGGTTTGATTCCAAAGTTCTTGATTAAGAAACTGACACATTGGCTGGTACAAAATCTGAAGAAATTGTGTGAGTGTGTGTATGTGCATGTGCATGTATGAATGTGTTTGTGTGTGTGTGAGAGAGAGAGAATGAGCACACTGAGTCATCACCTCCCATTTCTGGAGCTTTTCCTCACATCCATATCCCACCCTGATGCTCTATTTTCATTCCTTTTTCTCATTTTCCTTTCAGAGCACATCTGAAAGTGAGAAAACTTCAACTTACTACTATATTTGTACTTGCTGAATACTATGCTGAATTCAGCTGCAATTCTTATTTTGAACAAAGTGGTATATATCTATGCAAAATACATTTTCTTGCAATCTCTAGCTATAAAAATTCTGTTCTCTTTTTAAATATATGGCTCAATATAAGTAAAACTTTTATTGTATTTTTAATGTTTTCTGGAATTGAGAAATATATAGTGGGAATGTTCCAACATCACTATGAGCTATTCTTTTAAGAATATTTAATATTTAATGGCATAGGGGATTAGTCACCAAAAGTTGAAAACAAAAAAGCAAGTAATGGAGCTTAATAGAATTGGATTTCATTCAGTTATGTTAAATTTTCATTTTTTTCTTCTTTTCTCTCCCTCCCACCACATTGCCCTCTGTTCTCCCTCTCCATGTATATGTGTAAAGTTTAAAATGAAATATATAAAAATATTAATAACTGCTAATTCAAAGACATGGGACTTTTAGGTATTTTCTTCATTATACATCTTATCTGCATTTCTTAATTTACCATGATATATACGTTTTTATAATCATAAAAAAAAGACTCCACCAAAAATTGTTAGAACTGATAAATGCATTCAATAAAGTTGCAGGATTCAAAATCAACACATAAAATTTGCTTTTTTCTTTATACTAATAACAAATGATCAGAAAGAAAAATTAGGAAAATGATCCCATTTATAATAACATCAAACAGAATAAATGTCTAGTAATAAATTTAACCCAGGTGGTAAAAGACCTGTACACGAAAAGGAAGCCAATGAAAAAATGAAGAGGACACAAATGGAAAGATAGCCCATGATCATGGACAAGAAAAATGAACATTGTTAAAGTGTTTATATTGCCCAAAGGAACCTAGAGATATAATGCAATTCCTATCAAAATGCTAGTGGCATTTTTAACAGAAATGAAATAATACTAAAGTTTGTATGAAACTACAAAAAGATCCTAACCAACCAAAGCAATCCTGAGAAAGAAGAACAAAGCTGGAGGAATCACATTCCCTGATTTCAAATCATATTATAAAGATACAGTAATCAAAACAGTATGAAATGACACTAAAAACAGACACACAGATGAACAGAACAGAGAACTCACAAACAACCCCCTCACATATGATCAATTAATTTATGATAAAGAAGCCAAATGGGGAAAGGATAATCTCTTTAATAAATACTGTTGGGAAAACTGGACTATCATATGAAAAAAGTTTAAAACTGTACCAGTATCATGTATCATACAGAAAACTCAATTCAAAATGAATCAAAGTCTTGGTAATGAGTTTTTGAATCTGATTCTAAAAACAAAGGTATCAAAAGCAAAAATAAACCAGTGATACTACATAAAACTAAAAAGCTTCTACATAGCAAAAGTAATTAATAACATGAAAACGGAATGGGAAAAATATTTGCAAATCATATATGAGACTAATATTCAAATACATAAAGAAGTCATACAACCCAATAGCAAAAGCACAGTTCATTAAGAAATGGACAGAGAACAGACATTTTTTCAAAGAAGGTATACAGATGGCTAATTGGTTCACGTAAAGATGCTCAGTCTCACTAATTTGGGAAATTCAAATCAAAACCACAATATCACAGCTGTCAGAATGGCTGTTATCAAAAAGCTAAGAACTAACACAGGTGAGTGTGTGGAGGAAAGAAAACTTTTGCACTGAGAGTGGGAATGTAAATTGGTGTAGACACTTTGGAAAAACAGTATAGAGGTTTCTCAAAAAATAAAAAATAGAACTACCATATTCTATAGCAACTCCACTTCTGGGTATTTATCTAAAGAAGATTCAAAATAGCAACTTGAAAAGATAGCTGCATGCCCCTGTTCATTACAACATTATTTACAACAGCCAAGATATGGAAACAATCTAATTGTCCATCGGTGGATATATAGATAAATAAGATGTGTTATCTATTTATCTACCTACCCACCTAAGTGGAATATTCTTCAGTTATAAAAAGAATGAAATCTTACCATTTGTAGCAACATGGTTAGACCTTGAAGGCATTGTAAGTGAAATATGTCAGACAGAGAAAGACAAATACTATTTGATCTCACTTATGGGTAGAATTTAATAACAAAACCAAACAAAATCAAGCTCAGAGGTACAGAGAACTGCCTGGTGATTGTCAGTGGTGAATTGGGAGGTGGTGGGTGAAATGAGTAAAAAGCTATAAGCTGCCAGTTATAAAATAAATAAGTCACGGTGATATATAGTGTAGCAACTTAATAATTAACAATACTATAGTGCATATTCGAAAGCTGCTAAGAGACTAGATTGTGCAAGTTCTCATCATAAGAAATAAAAATATAACAACTGTATTGTGACAAAAGTTAACAAATTATTGCAGTCATTTTGCAATGTATATAAATATGGACTCATTCTGTTTTATACCAAACAGTAATGTAATGTTATATGTCAATTATACCTCAATAAAACAATATAAAAAAAGAAAAACAAGATCTTTCCATATTAAAGGAAAAAAAAATGTAAAGCTAAAAACACTGACTAGACTGGGATATTTTAAAGACCATCTAATTTTTAGTATTGCAGCCTGGGGAAACACAGTATATTTTTAATGAAGAAGTTTAAATTCTTAAGAGTATAGTGTAGTAAGTTTCCACATAGCCATCACTCAGTTTCACCAATACACTACGCGGCCATCATTTTTATTATGTAGTTTCCCTCCTCCTCCCTACATTTCCTCCCTAGAATTTTTTTTCGGGGATCCCAGTTAACTATTCTTGAATTGGTTGAATATATCTCATTATCTATAGCTTGCATTTTCTTCTTGGGGATGGCTTATAAAGCCTTATAAAGTGTCTGAACACCCACTAATGATAAGCATCTTGATTCCGCTGTATATGCCCTTCAAACCCACCGGAGATGAATTCTGTCACAGTCCCTGTGAGTCAACATCTATCAGATTTGAAGTGACATGGTATTTACTCTACTTCTGTCAGTGGGTCAGAGAACAGACTCCAGTGTCCAGGATGAAGGCAGGCCTTGCCGGCTCCAGCCACCCCATTGTGATTCAGGATTCTGGGTGTAAACACATGCAGTGTTTAGCCATCACCCATTCTCTTTGAATGTTTGATAGCCGTGACTGGGGCTCAGGAAGAGCACAGTAGTGATTTCGCTGGAACTGAAGTTGAGGTTTTATTTAGTTTTTGGGCAAGCGGCACCGACAGCTGCAAGTCCTCAATGGATGCTTTCTAGTCGCAGATCGGGCTGCATGGCGTTGCTGGGAGCCCAGGGTCTGAGCAGCTTGGGAGCTGGGTAGGGGGAGGAAGCGGGACTGTCCCAGCCTGGGCATCCCATCTCAGTGGCAGGTGCTGAGGAACTAGAAGAAGTAGCCCTTTCCCATCCACTCCGGAGCCCAGGCTCAGTGTCTGACAGTAACTGTGCTGTTTACTGTTTTTGTTTCAACAACACAGGACCTTGTCAGGGAGAGATGTACCCTGTGTGTTGGTCTTTCTATGCTCTGGTCAGTGGTGATGAAAATAGTAATAAAGACCTTGACTTGTCTTAATGACCAACACTCCCTTCTGTAACAAAGCAGCACAGTTGCTGGCAGAAAGCCTCCTAGATGTTTGGGGCAGTGCGACCTATTAAAGGGGGAAGGAGGGTTGGAAGGAAAGAGCACTAATATTTCAGTATAACCAAAGAGATTATCTTCTCTTGATTTGAAGTGATGATCCTGTTTATTATTAACTGTCATTTACTGAGAACTTTTATGTGCTAGGTGCTGAGTTCAAGGTATTTTCTGTTAATTTACTTCCTCCTCACAACCCTACCAGGTTCTGGTGGTGTTTTTCTTCTTTTCGACATAGAAGGAAATTGAGCTCCAGCAAGGTTAATTCATTCAATATTGTTACTCAGTTGATAAATGGACAGCCCAAAATCTATAAGTGAAATAAGTCAAAAGAAGAAAGATACCAGATGGTCTCACTCATAGATGGAATGTGAATATTAAAAAACAACAACAGAGGAACAGATGAAACAAAAGCAACCCTTGGACACTTGCAATAGAACTGAGGTTACCACTAGGGAATGGGTAGAAGAGGTAAGTGGAGGCTAAGTGGTGAGGAGTCCACTGGACAATGGTGAAGAACACTTGGTGATATGGTGGAGGGCAAGGTGTGTTGACATGTCTTATGAATGGGGAAACTGCATATGTGGGGAACCTACATGTAAGAGTTTATTTTAATGTGCAAAATCAAAGTTACTGCAATAAAAAAAAAAAAAAAAGACAGCCAAGGAAAAAAATCCAATCTTGGTTTGACTATAAAATAACTTGGATTTTTTTCTTGAGGAAACATAACTTATGCTCTGTAAATTTCAAATTCCAGGCGTCAGGAGGCTATAATCTATAACAGGTAAATTGGCCTTAGGAATACAGAGTAAGCCAATAATTTATGGACACAACAATATCTACTCTCTTCATCATAGAGAATTCCAAGGAAATTCAGAAAAGGTAAAATCATTAGAGTTGGAGAAGCGTCCCTTCTCAATACTTGAGAGTACTCCTCTACCGTCCTCCCTTGTCTGGACTTGGTGAGCCTGCACAATATTCTATATGTGATCTCATATTTATAGTTTAAGTACTCATTTATTAATTTTTTTAATTAACATTTCTGAACAATTTGTGATTTAAAAAAAACTGAGATCAAGCTTTCATATGCCCTGTACCAGATTCTCCCATTAACATCTAATAACATACTTATTATAATTCATGAATATTAATACATAAGTAAAGTCCATAATTGCCAGATTTCTTTGATTTCTATCTAATGTTCTTTTTCCATTCCAGAATGCTGACCAGACTACCTTACATTTAATTGCCATGATATCTTCAGCTCCTCTTGTCGATGAGAATGTCTCAGACGTGGGCTGGTTTTGATAATTTTTCTAGTTCTGAGTGTACTTGTGACTTTTTGAGAGCTAAGAGGCGGGTATCCCGCTACTGGGATTTGTCTGATGTTTTCCCTCATGATTATACTGGGATATAACCTTTTTTGGGTGGAGGATCTGAGTGAGAAGAGCCATTTTCAGCACATTATATCAAGGATATATACAATGAACATGATTTACGACTTTTTATATTGACCTTGATATATGCTTGTTAGGTCTCTCCATTGAGATGTTACTTTTATTCTCCCTTTTCATAATGTATTCTTTGGAAGTTCTATGTGCAGCTCACACCAGAATCAACTACCCATTAACTTTTTTAGGGTTTTTTTCCCAATTTACATTAATCTATCTAAAAATATTTTAATAAATATGAGGTATATGAAGTAATAATAACAATTATTATAATGCCATACTTAGCAGAATTTATATGTTGATGCTGCAACATAATGCTTATTAATGTATAATTAATCATATCAAGCCCACAGTTTAGCTTGCATAATATTAAGAGGGTAAAGCTTATCATCTATTTTCTATCTTTAAAAACTTATTGAAGTAACAGTACATTCTAGCATTATATAGGTTTGCAATATTATCAAAAGCTAACATCCGTATATAGTGCATTACGTTCTCCACCAATAGTTTCATTCCATCTTTCACCATATAATCAACCACTTTTTCTGATTTGCGCAGTCTTGTTCTCCTCCCTTCTGGCAACTACTATTCTGGTTTCACAGATGACAGTCTCTTTTTTTATGTGATTCATTATGTTTGTTTAGTTTCTCTATACACCACAAATTTGAGTGAAATCAAATGGTCTTTTTCTATCACCTTATTTCACTAAGAATAATACTCTTTAGGCCTATCTGTGTGGTTACAAATGGCTAGATTTCATCTTTTTATAGTTGATTATGTTCTATTTTATATATATATACCACAATCATAAAATTTTTTATTTTTAAAGGAAAGGTACAGGCAGGTAGACAAGCAGGAAGAGAGAGGAGGAAGAAGCATTTTGTTTTATTTTCATTTCATTGTTCACTGGTTGTTTCCCACCAGACCTGGGACTTAAACCCAGCAGTATGTGGCTTATGTCCTTTGGAGGAGACTGACCTAATCGTTGCTCCACCAGGGCATGCCAGTTAAATTTTAAAAGAATCTCACTCATGTCTATCCATCTCTCAAATATTTTTCTTTTTGTTTAGTTTAATTTGATACCATTTATGCTCATCAATCTCTTCACATCTACTATGACTCAACAAGTTCTAACTGTTAAATCATGTACTTGGAGAGACCATGAAATACACCCCACCATTTGGGGAAAGGATTATCTGATAGATGAAGTAGAAATACATACAAGATTTGAAAGAATTTCATATTAATAATTCTGTAAAGCAAGGAAGTAGTCATCATAGGAGATTCACAGATCTGGGGAGTTTCCCGATATTTATTTTGAGTCTAGTGTTTTATTTGCGTAATATAAAAGGGTGGCATAGTATTTTTAGTATCAAGTCCTAATGATCTCTCGTCATTTACAGAGGAGTTAGAGAGGTGAAGTGAGTTGTCCCAGGTCATATAGGTGGTAACTCAACTCAAGAAAATCAAGTCTTCTTGTAGATAGGAACAAACATCTATTAAAAACATACATTTCCAAACAAAACACAAAAGTAAGCTGATTATCTGATGAGGATGGTCGTGGCAGTGGTGGTGGTGGTGATGATATGACAACAAAGCCTGGAGTTTATTAAGAACTAGGCCTCAGGCACATCCAGGCATGTGCGGGCACGCTCATGCAGCAACCTCCAAGAAGGAACTGAAACTAAGTCAGCCCACCACAAGATTGCCAGGATTAAAACTGGACCAGTCATTGCTCAACTAACTTTTATTGTCTGTACATCATTGCACCAATTTCTAAAATGGGTCACAAATTCTAACCCTACTTTGCATAGCCCACCAGATTGAGAAGTATACTGCCTTGTCTTTTTTCGCCTTTTACAAAATAATATTTATTGAGGTAACTTTGATTACAGAGTAATATAAGCCCATATGATAAAAATTCACTATTCATCAAGTGTATAACAAAATACCACACCTACAATCAAAACACCAAAAGTCCTCCACCACTATACGCTGGACATCTGCAACCACTTGCTCCAGCTGCCCCCTCACCCTGGCCCTAGTAATCTCAGTTCTATTGCCAGTCTATTGGCATATAGTTGTTCACAGCAGCCTCTTATGCTGCTTTGTGTTGTTGAAGTATCTGTTGTTCTTCTCCCCTTTCATTTTGGATTTCTAGTCATTAGATTTTTCTCTTTTTTTCTTAGTGAGTATGGCCAAAGATTTGCCAAATTTAGTTTTTCAAAGAACCAGTTTTTGTTTCGTTGATCATCTAAATTACCTTTATGATTTCTGTTTTGCTTATTTCTACTTGAATTTTTATTATTTCCTTACTTCTACTGACTTTTGGCTTCAATTGTTCTTTTTCTAGTTGCCTTAGATGTAGGATTAGATACTTTATGTGAAAATTTTCTTGTCTTGAGGTAAGCCTATATTGCTATAAACTTCCCTCTTTATATGGCTTTTGCTGCATTCCATAAATTCTGGTGGCCTGTGCCTTCATTCTCATTTATCTCCAAGTAATTTTTAATTTCTCCTTTGGTCTCCCCTTTTACTCAACATTCATTCGGAAGAATGTTATTTAGCCTCCAGGTATTTTTAAAATTTTCCAACTTTTTTTGGTGGTTGATTTCTAGTTTTATGCCATTATGATCAGAGAAGATGCTTGGTGTGATTTCAGTCTTTGAACATTTGTTGAGACTTGTTTTGCTTCAAAACATATATTCTTCCGGCTGAATTGACCCCTTAATCATTATGTAATAAATATTCCCAACTTTTGCTATCTTCTTTAGTTGGAAGTTTACTTTATTTGATAAAAGTATCTGTCCCTGATTCTTTTAGGCTACCATTTTACTGTAGAGTTAGTTTTTTGTTTGTTTGTTTGTTTTGTTTTGTTTTGTTTTTTGTTTTATAAAGGAAAGGTATAGGCAGGAATGAAGGTGAGCAGGTGAGCAGGCAGGAAGATAGAGGATGAGGACGAGCTTTATTTATTTTTCATTTAATTGTTCACATTGGTTGTTCCCCACATTTTCACGTCTTGAACCCTGGACCTTGGGATGTATGTGGAACTGCTCCCAGGTGTATTAGACCACTAGGCCACCAGGACATACCTTGTAGGGTTGTTTTTCAACCATTGACTTTGCACCTATATTTATCTTTTAAACATAGATGAGCTTCTTGTATGTAGCAGGGAAGAAAAGTTTGATTATGTTTTTCAATACATTAGGCTACTCTATGCCTATTAATTAAGGAGTTCAATCCATTAATGTTTAGGGTTATTATTGCTATGTAACTGTTTATTGTAACTTTAAAAAAAATTTTTTTTTAAGTAGGTATTGTTGCAAATAGTACCTTTGTTCATCTCTTTCTCTCCTTAGGTGTTTTGAAAGCATTTTTGTTGTTTGGTTTCCCTTTTCATTTTTCCTATGGGTTTATATTTTGAGGTTACCTTGGGGTTTATTTACATAAAGTTTCTAAGCTTGTAACCTATTTTAACTTGAAAACAAGTTAATCTTGAATTCATTCCAATGTCCACATTTTACTGTCTTGCCCACATTTTATATTTTGTTTTTTGATGTCTTGCTGCTTCTAAGTGGGGTTTCTTTTCAGTTTATAGAACTTCCTTAGTATTTCTTGTAGAGCTATTTTGTGTTGATGAATTCCTTTATCTTTTGTCTATCTCTAAAGCCCTCTTATCATTTCTTCAATACTAAGTGTTAATCAAGCAGAGTAGCAAATCCTCGGTTGGATATTCTTTTCTTTCAGCACTTTGAATATATCATGTTTTCCTTTCTGGCCTGTACAAGTTTCAACTGAGAAATCTGAAAATAGTCTATGGGGACTCCTTTGTTAGTAAATCATTTTTCTCCAATTGCTTTTAATATTCTTTATCTTATAATTTCTGTCATTTTAATAACAATGTGTCTTGGTGTATTGGGTTTCTTTTGTTTGGAATTCTTTGAACTCCCTGGGTATGGAGGTCTGTTTCCTTCCTCAGGTTAGGAAAAACCTCAGCAGTTATTTCTTCAAGTGCAGTTTCTACCTCATTCTCTCTTCTCATTTTGGGACCCCATAGGATACATATGTTGTTCATCTTGATATTATTCCATAGGTCTCGTCTGCTGTTTTGGTTTCTTTTAATTATTTTTTCTCCTTGCTGGTCTACTTGGGTACATTCTACTGCCCTCCCTTCTTGATGATTTATTTCAGTGAAGGCTTTTTTCAGTCTACTGTTGAACCCCTCTATTGTGTTCTTTAACTTTTCTTTGTGTTCTTTAGTACCATATATTCTGTTTGGAACTGCCTCATATTTTCTCTAACTTTGTTCTAGTTCTCTCTTGTTCCTCTATTGTTCCCCTGATTTATGTGGGTATCATTAAACTGTAGTTTACTTAATTCTGTTGCATTCAAACTTTCCCCTGGAGTTTTGTTTTGGTGCATCATTTCATGTGTATTTCTCTCTCTGATCTCTTTAGCATTCTGTGTTGTTTTGATGGGTTAGGCCTCTCCGGTGCAAAGTCCTTGTATTCGGTATTAAGTTGTACAGTAGAGGTCCGGACGTTGGTCTGAAGTGCTGGGCTTACTTTACTTGTATCATCTCAGCATTTTTCAGGATTGTTGAAGTTCTGATTCCCACAATAGGTTGAGATCTGAGAATCCAGGCTACAGGTTTGGAGTTGGGGCAGGGAATGCAGAGTTGTCCCCCAGAGACACAGATATGAGCAAGGCACAAGAAAAGACACAAGAGCCGTGAGCTGGTCCACAAGCAGGTTATAGTTCTGCAAGAGACCATAGTAGAGAGACACAGTTCAGTACAAATATGCTAATGACAGATGGGGAGATGAATGGTGTTTTTCCTTGGGGTCTTTCTGCAAAGTCAGCCTGAAGTGCTCACAGCATTGAGTGTCTGATTAAGAAGGCGGCTATTCTTCTTTTCACTCCATGCCAAGGTTATGACTGAAAGCCATTTCTCAAATATGGGGGTTCTCACTAAAGGGAAAAGCTTTTCAGCTCCAAGAGAGTATATCACTGGTCTCTCCCTGTGGTCCTGGGATCTGGGAACAGTATGATACCATGACTGATGAGCTTCTACCATTTATGAAGGTCTTTGTCCTTTCTCTTTGTGGAGATGCTAGCCCCTTCATTTTCAATGATCATAGTAGATAATTAGGTGCATTTTGGTTGTGCATGTGGGGAGGAGGTGAGCTCAAGATCTTAACCATCCACCATCTTGGAACTGGTCTCACTACCCTACCTTTTTGATGTAGATATATACTGTACCACAGTTAGGTAACTGGAGGCACAATTTGATGTCAACTTGAACCTCTTTTCTGGGCTGTAATTCTAACAAAATTCCAAGTAAATGCTTATATTTTGCTTCAATAAATTCAATATATTTTCTTATATTTTACTTGTTCATTCTCAGATAATATAAGGATGGTAATGACAATGTTAAGGTGGGCAAGGATGATGAAATAAGACAGAAATTTGAAAGCTAGAGATCATTTCTTCACTATTTTATACATAAACATTGTCTTGGTCTACATCATTTATAAGATCAAAGAAAAAAAAAAACGACTATCAAATAACCTCTAAGATGTAAACACAACTATTATCTTCCTAAACATTTCAAAATTTAATCACTTCTGTAGATGAATAAGGGCACCTTTTGCATACTTCTTTTTCTGTTTAAATGTGTTACAGAATGCTTCTATAAATTTTAAATTTTGAAATTTAAAATTATGTTAGAAATATAGCTAAACAGTGTCTGCTGCGATTAGATAAACCATAATGAGATTATATTTATAAAACTAGGACACAAAAATTAAAAAACTCACTGAACATATGCAGCTGAATACACGCGGAAGTTTAAGAAACACGTCCCAGACAAGTCTGAAGACAGCCCTATCAGAACCAGCCATTGAGGGCTCAGCTTGAACTACATGGTCTGAAGTAAAGGACATAACTCAAGAAGATAAAACCTTAGAACTAAATATCAGGGCACTGCCCCAAATCTTGAGGTTCAATCCAAAATGGACTAATTAAGGGCCAGAGCTGGCAAGAGAGAGCCATAAAAGTGGGGTTCAAACCAATGTACTTGAACACAACACTCGAACTCATGGGGAAAGATCTGCTCCTGGTTGTCACAGGGTCTCCTGTCTCTCAGTGAGGATGCCACTATACAGAATCTCTGAGTCTTGACTGGGTACCTGCAGGTAGGCAGTAAGGCATTGTGTACAGCTCTGGGGAATCTCTTCATGGATAGGATTGTGTATCCCTGTAGATCATGAGACTGGGTCTCCAATGAAAGGCAAGAGGGAGTCAAGAAACTGTTCCCTTCATTGGGTTTTTCAAAGCTCTAGAATGACACATTCAGACACTTCTTAAGAGACCCATTAGAGAGGCTTAAGAGCCCTGTTGTGAACTGATATCAGAGGCTCCCTAAACATGACCTAAGCAGAGGATTATACCCCATGAGCTACCAGCAACGACAAACTACACCCAAGCTGCTGTGAGCTCTAACCGCTTTAAGGTCTTGGCACTGGATCTGAGAGTGACTTCTGCCCATAACAATGCCTTAACGACACTGTACCCTGAGCTTCTTCAGAACTCTGCTAAATGGTGCTCCCAGTTGCTGTGAGACTCTCTGGTGGTAAAGGTGATTGGCAAATAAATCATATTCATAAACCTTATAATGGACTTCCATGGCAGCAGTAATGAAGGGATGAAAAAGTAATGATATAGCCCAATGTTTCCAACTTTTTTCAAGAATGAGACTCTTTTGAAAGTAAATTCCATATGAAAATAGGTGTATTTTATTATCCATTAATTCTTAAAATAAGATATTATAAATCAGAGATGATATGAATCATATAACTACACCACACTTCCATATACATTTGAAAAACCAGAGACATACATGTGTAAAGACATGTATCTGTTAAGTCTTCAAGTAGTTCTTGTTATATAAAGCCTCCTAATAACCCTGGGGACCCGCTAAATCAGGAAGGCATACACTTATTTATCTGCTTCCCTCCTCAGTTCTTCTCATGCCCATCTCTAGGATCCTGACCTAAGTTTTATCTTTTAATAAAGGAGCTATTCCACTTGAATGTCCAGTTTCTATGGATTTACTTCCATCTCATGTCTCCAAAGTACTCCATGAGAAGGAAATGCGGAGGGAACACCACGTGAGGTTGTGGGTTTGATCTGGCTAGAGTTCTAATGTTCTCTAAAGTACAAGCAATTCTTGATTACACTGGCCAATACCTTCTCCACCTACATTCCCAATTATTTGGAAGGCCTACCAACCCTAAGCATAGCAAGAGTGAGAGGTAAGAAATATCTTGGTGGCTGAATAACTGTGCTACAGCATGGACATAGCTCAAGTAAAAGAAGAGTGTGAACTCTGTGTTAACACTTGCTCCTGTGGTCACTTGGGGGCCACTCTGTCTTACTCTGACTCCCTGAATATGAAGTCTGATTTTCTGTCTTTGCGAGAGTTCTTGCTTAATATGCCCTCAACCCCCACCTGTTGGTTTCCCTGAAGACTATTCTAATTTTCTACCTTGGCCAGCAGGATGCATCAAAAAGACGAGGAAAAATCCAAACTTTCTTTCCCGCTCCTGTCTACTTGGTTAGCTCACTCGCAGCTTGGAGGATAAAATCTGGATCTGAAGAAAAGGCCTTGGTTTCCTCCCTTTCGTTCTCCCTAAATGTCCCTAAAAACTGAGGTCACTGGTTAATCCTGAGTGAATTTATCAGATTCTTCCTGGTGGCAGATTTCAAAATAGTGAAAAGTTAGAAAGAGAACTCTGAACCTACCTTTTCCTACTTCCAACAACAGTCAAGAGAAGTAAAAAGAGAAAATGCCAAGGTTAGACATATTAAGATTAAAATTAGGTTCTTGCCCCATTGCCTCCCTACCCTCATAGCATCGTGATTGAAAGTTTTTTCTAGACCATATATATGCAGATGATTGGCAGACTGTAATTTTGTTTATACAGGGGGTAACAAGAATGTAACAAGATTCTTGAAATGTGATCAAAATAAACCAGGGTAGGGAATCAGAGAGCGGTCAGCTGGTCAACAGTAGGAAAAAAACAGCACTCACAAGTGATTTATACTCAAGAGATAGAGGCTATTATTGTGTTCCATTTAACAGATGAGGAAATAAAGGCCAAATGTGAATAAATAATTTGCCCAAATCACTAAGCAAGTGGCACAGTGAGTAAGTGATTTTCTAAAATCAGAAACTTTTGCTATGGACCAGAGCAGTAAAGGCAAAATCACACTCTAGTTCTGTACAAGCACTGCCTCTGTGTGGCTTTAAGGTAGGTCCTTTCAACTTTCTGACCCCAGTTCCTCACCTGTCAAAGGAAAACAGAGTAGACAGACACAGCTTTCTCACTGCTCCATTATAAGTGATTTCACATGGAACCTGTATGGCCATGCGACTTGACAACTTGTGAAGCTAACAGAGTGAAGCTGAGCTTCTTGCCCCTCACTTGCAGCCCCAGAGACTTAAGTTCCCAGAATTGCTTTTGTGCCTTCCTGCCCTTATATTCACTGTTACTGATGCTGAATGGTGATGATAACAGAAGTGATATGAGAGCGGGTTCTGGGATCTGTCAGAAAGAGGAGGAGGGAAGGCACTGGAGCCAAATGGGAAATCTGACACTCAGCAGCATGACCTTGGACAAATTAGCTCTCTTTTCTATATCTTTAGGAGTAAGAAAGCAGCTCAAAGGGTTTCTGTGGGGATTGAGTAAAATACAGAAGAACCAAGGCCAGTGTCTGGTTATAGTACCACATTTAATCAAACAATGATCTAGGTATTGCTGTGAAATTATTTTGTGGTTAACAGCTACCATTAATTGACTTTAAGGAGTGTACTTCTGATAATGTGGGTGGGTCTTAGTCAAGAAGTTAAAAGAACTTTAGGGCAAAAACAGGTTTTTCAAGTGACAAAATCTGCTTCAAGGCTGTAACATCAACTCTTGACAGAGATTCCAGCTTCATGGCCTGCCCTATGAATTTGACTTTCCAACCACTCACAATTGGTGAGCTACTATCTCAAAAGAAACCCACCAATTCCTCTCCCTGTCTCTTCTCTCCTTCCTTCCTCTTTCTCCTCTCTTCTAATAATTCTGTTTCTCTGAAGAATTCTGATAAAACATGTGAATAGGTATGGCTCAACTGAATATTGGATCTTTCTTGCTTTCCTCTTCACCTTATGGCCTCTCTACGTAGTCTCTCCAGCAAAGTAGTTAGGTTGATGACATGATGGTTTAGTGCTTCCAAAAGTGAAAATACTTTCTTAATACCTAAAGTGTTACTACATCACTTCTGCTACATTCTGTTAACCAAAGAAAGTCACAGAAAAGGAGTCTACGGAATATCATAAAATGGCAAAGGAGCAAAGAATTAAGAAAGGCACAAAAACATTTCAAAATATCTAGAAAATAATTAACAAAAGTGTGTAAGTATACAAATCAATAGGTATGTCTATCAATCAATAATTATTTTAAATATAACTTTACTAAATTCTGCAATTGAAAGACTGGCTGAGTCAGTAAAAAACAAATAAAACAAACAAACAAACAACCCCCCCAAAAAAAACAAGACCCACCTAAATGCTGCTTACAAGAGATCTATATCAGAAGTAAAGACAAATATGGATTGAAAGTGTAGGGACGGGAAAAATATTCTTTACAATTAGAGGCCAAAAGAAACTTAGGATACCTATATATACTTTCATCAGGAAAAAAAACAAAACAAAAAAGCCTTTAGGATAAAGATTAATTAGAGACAAAGAAAGTCATTATGAATGATGAAGGGAACAATCTAACAAGAGGACAAGAGGACCTAACATTTGTAAATATATATGCATCAAACATCGGAGCACCTAAGATATAAAGCATTTCGAAATAGACCCCTAGGAAGAAACAGAACAATACAATAAAGCAGGGGACTTTAATATACCACTTACATCAGTGGCTAGATTATTTAGACAGAAAAGCAATAGGGAAACACTGGCCTCAAATGACAAACTGGACCAGATGGATGTAGACATACAGAACATTACATCTAAAAGCAACAGAATATACATTCTTCTCAGTTCACATTGACAATTCTCTAAAATAGATTATATATTAGGTCACAAAAAGGCTTAATAAATTTAAGAAGATTAAAATTATATCAAGCATCTTTTCTGAAATAAAGGCCAAAACACAAAGCTAATAAAATATAGAATATATAGTAAAAAGAAAACTGGAACACTCACCAATATTTAGATATTAAACAACATGATATTGAATAGTCACTGGATTAAAGAAGAAGCCAAAAGAGAAATTTAAAACATTATCTTAAAACAAATGAAAATGTAAATGCAAGATACCATTATGGGATACAGCAAACACAATTCAAACAGGTAAGTTCATAGTGATAAATACCTACACATTGAGTCACCAGGACTATTGTAAATAAAAAAACTTTAAAACCCCAGAAACAAGAAAAAGAACAAATTAAGCTAAATTTTAGAAGAAAGGAAATGACAAAGATCAGAAAGAAAATAAATGAAATAGAAACTAAAAATACAAAAGAAAAGATCAGTGAAACCAGAGCCAGGTTTCTTAAAAGATAAACTAGCTAGATAAACCTTTTGCTAGATTCACTGATAAAAGAGAAGACTGAAATTAATAAAAGAGATGTCACAACTGATATCACAGATACACAAAAAGGTCATGAGACAACTATGAAAAAATATCTATCAACAAATTGGATAATGTAGGAAAAAATAAATCAACTCCTAGAAACATAAAACCTATTCAGACTAAATTATGAAGAAACAAAATAGCTGACAGACTGATTAATAGTAAAGAGATTGACTTAGTAGTCAAAAACGTCCCACCAAAAGAGAAGTTTTTCTCAAACTCTTCCAAAAAACAGAAGGGGAAAACACCAGACCAGTATTACATAGATTCAAAACCAAACAAGTGTACTATAAAAAAAGAAAATTACACACCAATACCCTTGATGAATACAGATGTAAAAATCCTCATTAAAAATGAGTAAATTTAATTCAATTATATATTACATAATATACCATGATCAAGTATGATATATTCCAGAATACACATAGTTCAACATAAAAAAATCAGCGTGATGCACTACATTAAAAAAAAACAAATGTACAATCATTTGATCATATCACCAATGCAAAAAAATTATTTAGCAAAATTCAATATCTGCTTATGAATAAAATTCCAACAAAATGTATACAAAGAGAACAAAACTCAGAAAAAGGGCATATAAAATCCTATTTGCTGCAACATGTGTGATCCCAGAGGGAATTATGCTTGGTGAGAAAAGACAGAAGGAGAAAGACAAATGTTGTGTGATATCACACATGTGTGGTATACAGAGCAACCAAGTAAACAAACTAAATTAAGCAACACTTTAAAAAGGCATAAATGACAAGCCCACAGCTAACATCATATACAATGGTAAAAATTCAAAGCTTTTCTTCTAAGATCAGAAACAAGTTAAGGAAGCTCGCTCTGGCTACTTTTTTATAATGTATTATTGGAAGTCCTAGCTAGAGCAATTAGGCAAGAAAAATAAATAAAAGACATGCAAATCAGAAAGGAAGAAGTAAATCTGTCTCTATGGAGAGATGACAAGATATTGTCTGTAGAAAACTTGCAGACTCCAAAAAGCTGTTAGAATTAAATTCACTAGAGTAACAGTATATACTAATAACAAACTACAAGAAAAATTAAGAAAACAATCCTAACTATAATTACATCACAGAAAATAAAATGCATAGTAATAAATTTAATCAAATTGGTGAAAGAACTGTATACTGAAAGCTAAGACACTGACAAAAAAATTAAGAGGACACAAATAAATGAAAAAGTAGTCCATGCTCATGGATTAGAAGAATTAATATTATTAAAATGTTCATACTACCCTAAGTAGTTCACAGATTTAATGCAATTCCTATCAAAATTATAATGATAAATTTCACAGGAATAGAATAAAGAATGCTAAAATTTGTACAGAACCACAAAAGACCCTGAATAGCCAAAGCAATCTTGACAAAGAACAAAGCTGGGGGAAACACAGTCCCAGATTTCAAATTATATTACAAAGAGATATTAATCATAGTGGTACGCTATTAACATCAAAACAGACAAACAGATGGAATAGAATGGAAAGTCCAGATATAAGTTCACACATATATGGTCAATTAATTTATGATAAAGGAATCAATAATATCCAGAGGGAAAAATAGTGTCCTTAACAAATGATTTTGAGAAAATTGGACAGTCAGATGCAAAAGAATAATAATGTATCATAATAATATATCATACACAAACATCAATACAAAATGGACTAAAGTTTTGAATGTATGACCTGAAACCATAAAAATCCTAGAAGAAAGCATGGAAAAATATCTCTTTGACATTGGTCTTGAAATGAAATTTTTGAATCTGACTCCAATATCAAGAGACAAGTGGAATTAGATCAAACTGAAAAAATTCTGCATAGAAAAGGAAATCATCATCAAAGCAAAAACAGAATAGGAGAAAATATTTGAAAATCATAGATCTGATAAAGGATTAATATCTAAAATATACAAAGAACTCATAGAATCCAATAGCAAAAACATAAGCAATTTATCTAAAAATGGATAGCGAATCAGAATAGACATTTTCCAAAGAAAATATAGAGATGGTCAAAAGGTACATGAAAAAATGTTCAACATCACTAATCATCATGAAAATGGAAATCAATGAAATAATGAAATATCATCTCACACATGAATAATAACTTACGCATAAGACACATAACAAGTGTTTGTAGGGATGTGGAGAAAAGGGAATACTTTTGCACTGTTATGAGAATGTAAATTGGTGTAACCATTTTGAAAAAAAAAATATGGAGTTTATTTTAAAAAATAAAATCAAACTACCACAGGATCAAGCAATTCCACTTCTGGGTATTTATCTGAAGGAGATGAAGACATTAACTGAAAAGGTGTTCACAACCCATGTTCACTGCAACATTATTTATAGTAAACCAAATATGCAAACAACCTAAGTGTTTATTCATGGAAAAAGAAGGTGTAAGATTGCATATCTATCTATCAATATATCTATCTAATGGAATATTATTTAGTCATAAAATGAAGGAAATATGGTCATTAAAAACAGCATGGATAAATCTTGAGGGCATTATCCTAAGTAAAATAAATCAAAGACAAATAATGTATATAAAAAATGTACGTAAAGACACATATATGTATAATTTAAAAGAAAACCTGAACTTTGATGCAGAGAACAGATTTGTGGTTGCAAGAATTAGGTTAAGTGTGGGAGGGAATAAAGTAAAGGTAGAAAATATGATTATTAAGTTCTGGAGATCAATGTACAACATGATTATATTTGATAATACTCTTAACTGTGCATTTAAAAGTTGCTGTTAAAGTACATTTTTATTATATATTTCCATTTTAGTGAGAAATAATTGATATATACATCTCTGTGTGTAAGTTTAAGGCATCTAATGTGATGGTTTGATTTACATATATTGTGAAATTATAATAGTTTCAACAACCAGTCACTTTTTCTTTTAGATAAAACAAAAAGAAATGAAAGAGGAAAAAGGAAAAAAATTTGTTTTGATGAGAACTCTTAGGATTCAGAGTAAATCTTAAGATCTCTCGTCAAAAGGAAAAAATAATGTAACTACATGAGGTGATGGATGTTAATCTTATTGTGGTAATCATTTATATATATTATATAAAATCATATTGCACAACTTATACAATGTCATATGTGAATTATATCTCCATAACAGTGGAATAAAACAAAAGTGTCACAGGACCAGTCCAGATTCAATGTGGGTTACATAAAGTCACAAATACTAGGAGGCATAGTTCATAATGGGCTGTCTTTGGGGACTATTACAATTGAACAACCACTATCCTTTTAGTAATTTTCCTTTTTATTCATTTGGATTAAACAGAGTTCAATTCTATTGCTTAAAACCAAGTTATCTTTAATATGTCCCTGAACATCCCCATTATAAAAGCTAGATTAAGTGAAAGAGAAAAGTTTGGGAATAAAGTTAACAAAAGAGGTAAAAAAAACGTTATATTGAAAATTATAAGACACTGATAAAAGAAGCTGAAGAAGACACAAAGAAGTGGTACTATATTCCGCGCTCATGACTGGGAAAAACTAGCATAGGTAAAATGGCTATCTTCCCTAAAGCAATATACAGATTTAATGCAATTCCAATCAAAATTCCAGGGATATTTTTCAAAGTAAATGAATAAACAATATTAAAGTTTCTGTAGAACTATGAAAAGCCTTGCATAGTCAAAGTTATCCACAGAAAGAAGAAAAATGGAGGACTCATGTACTCCAATTTCAAATTATACTGTAGAGTATTTATTATCAAAATAATACATGGGAACAAAAGCAGACAAACAGATCTGTGAAATAAAACTGAGAGCCCAGATGTAAAATCACACCTATACAGGGCAGTAAATCTATGACAAAAGAGCCAAGAACACATAATAGAGGAAGGAAAGTCTATTCAATAAATGGTGCTGGGAAAATCAGACACCCACCTGCAAAACAGATGAAGTTAGATTACTCATTAGCACCATACACATATATTAATTCAAACTGGATCAGAAGTGATACCTATACAAAAGGAAACTAAAGTAAAACTAAACAACTGGAACTAGATCAAACTAAAATATTTCTGTATAGTAATGAAAGAAACCACCACTAAAATAAAAAGGCAGTCACAGATAAAATCTTAATTTCCAAACTATATAAAGAACCCATATATTTCAAAAACAAAAAGGCAAATGACCCACTCAAACACTGGACAGAAGTGCAGACTATAGACAAAGATGGTCTATAGACGCATGAAAAATGCTCCACATCACTCATCATCAGATAATGAAATACCACCTGACACCACTGAAAATGATCTATATCAAAAGATTAGAAACAGCAAGTTTTAGGGAGGCTGGGGAGAACAAACTTTACATTCCCACTGTTGTTGGTAATATAAACAAGTGCACCACTTTGGCCAACAGTATGGCGAGTCCTCAAAACAATGGCAACCAAAACCCCCAAAAGATAAGTCTACCATTCAATGTAGCAATCCAGCTTCTAGTTAAATACCCAGAGAAATCAAAAAAGTCTAAACAGAAAATACCTGCACTCCTATGTTCATAGCGACACAATTCACAAAAGCCAAGGCATAGAAACAACCTAAATGTTCCTCAACAGAAGACTGGATAAAGAAGCTGTGGTCTATGTATTCAATGGAATTCCATGCAGCGCTTAACAAAGATGCAAAAAAGTCTTTTACAACAATTTCGATGGAACTGGAGGCAATTATGCTAAGCAAAATAAGCACTGGAGAAAAGGAGAAGTACAGAATATTTTCACTTATATGTGGAAAATAAAGAAATTAAAAAAAACCAGACAACACTTGACAAAAGTCACAGCTCACAAAACTGTAGTTCTAAGGAGTGAGGAGAGTGGAGGGGACAAAGGAAGGGATGAGGCGACAAGGCGGTGGTAAAAGGCATAAGAATTCTGCTGGGTGGTAAGGTGTGATAAAATACATGCAGACTGAGGAGCAAATTTAATATCCTAAAAAGTATATAGCAGGCATACCAGGGAAAGAACCAAGATGAACAACTAAATAAAAATAAGTTTAAAAATGTTTGTTTCTCCTCTCTTCCTGTTTGCCTGCCTGCTCACCTTTTCTTCTGCCTGTTCCTTTCCTTAAAAAAATAAGTAAAAGCATGTAGCAATGTAAACAAAATAAATAAAAAAACAATAATTATATATATCTATATATCTATATATTCTGTGTGCTTATGTGTGTATATCCCTAAGGACCTCAAAACTTTGTGCAAAATCAATTTTTATTATTTTTATTTCATAAGATACTGTATAATTTAATTTATATATGTATGTATGTATTTCTAAGATATAAACTCTTCTTAAAAATATGCAATGGCATTACACCCTAAAATGAATAAAAATTGTTTAAAGGAAAGGTACAGGCAGGATGAAGGCAAGCTGAGGTAGATGGGCAAGAAGAGACAGGAGGAAGAAGCACTTTATTTTATTTAGTTGTTCTTCCTGGTTGTTCTGACCGGTCCTGGGACATGAACCTGAGACCTTGGCATGTGAACAGTGTCCAATCAATCCCTGCTCCACTAGGGTGCACCAAAATGAATAATTCTTTAGTATTATTTAATATCAGATGAACATTTAGATTTTTCCTATTGTCTGGTAAGTGACTTTAAATTTTGTTAAAACTTCTGTTGTGTGAAAAATAAGGTCAGTGAGAGCCTCAAGATTATATGTCAGTCATAACTTACATAATCAATAAGATATTTCTTAAATTTACCAAGAACTGATGAATAGACTTAATATAGTATAGGTTACAAAAGGGAAGAGTCCTTATAGGTGGCATGTTTCATAAACTCCAGGACTTTAGTTATATTGATAGAAATAAAAGATGGTAAAAAATACTCATTCTTTCTGATCAGCTGAAACTTACTTACCCTAACTTTATCTATTCCACTAGGCAGAGTCACTGTTCCCTTCTCTTTGCAATCACTTGACTATGTCATGTACTCTGGAGGATGTGAACTTTTTGTTGTGTACAATTGGCAGAATTCTCAGATGACCCTCCAGGATCGCTTTATCTAATTCCCTCCCACTGTGTGTGAGCAGGCCCTGTGAATGTGATATTACTCTAATGATTATGTGAGGTTATATGGTAAAAAAGATTTTAAGGATGTGATCAATGTGCAAAATCAGTTGAGCGTGGTGACCTACCTAATGAATGACCTACCAAATCAGTTCTGCTTTGACTAGAGATGAGGTTCTTCAAAAGAGAATTGTAATGTGAGAGGGAGATAACCCATTGCTTGGCTGGAGATGAAGAGGCCTATGTGGCAAGGAAGATACATGTAACCTCTTGGATAAGACTGTAGCTCTATCTGACAGCCATCAAGGGACTAATCCAGTCCTACAACCTCAAAGAGTTAAATTCTGTCATTAGCAAATGAGCTTAGGGAAACTGCCCAGCTCCAGGGATGAGAGCAACTTATCTGACACCTTGATTTTAGTCCTGTGAGACCTTGCACAGGGAATACTTGTGCTGTACCCAGACTTCTGACCTATAAAACTGTAAGCTGATAAATGGATGTTGGTTTAAGCAGCTAAATTCATGGTTTTTTACACAGCAGTAGAAACCAATACTTTATGCATCTCTCTTCTCCACTGAATTATAATGTCCTGGAAGGCAGGATGCATGTCTTCATGATCAATATAGGTCCCTCTGAGCAAAGCACCTGACTTGGGGCAGTAAGTCTAATAAGTATTTGTTTATTAAATAAATAGTAAGTGCTGAACTGTTAGAGACAAATATTCAACATGCTCAATTTATTGCACAGAGTTCTTCAAATGTTCATTAGGTATTCAACACCATTCCAATGTCAGATTCCTCCAAGATAACATCTTTAATTCTCTTGGTCTCCCAGCGTTCTTTATTATAAAACATGGGGTCTTTAAATGTTTCTGACACAGACATTATCAATCACAGTTAAGAGGATATAGAGATAAGAGCTGGTAGGGAAATGAAAATAAGAGAACAAGAGAGGCAATTTCCAAAAATTTTGAAAAACATCTTCATAGACTTTTTGATTCCTGCTACTCATGATCATAAACTGGGCAATACATTTCATCTCCCTGAGTATCAGTTTCCTCACCAGTAAAGCAAAGGGCTAAAGATATTATGTCACTTCTCGTCATAAAACTCTACGAAAGCTATGAGATTCACTTGTTCTTTCCGTCTCCAGCACTATTTGTATAATGAGATGGTGGCATTGGGACTTGCAGACTTAAGCAATGAAAAGTTACAATAATCCACTCCCTGAACACAGTGACTGCATTATTTTCGCCTCAAAAGTCAAAAGAAGTCAGAAAATTCTCAAGAAATAAGAATAAAACATGTCATATTTTCAAAAATCTCCCAATAACTTAGTCTAAGATTAAAAAAGGGAGAAATAGCCTTTTCACTCAGAAAAAGTTCAGACATGCTAACCTAAGTGGAAGAGTCTGTCCAAAAGACTTGACATTTGGCTCTCTGGGCAGCAAGAGAACACACCCTCAAAAAGAAAATGACATGATCTTTAAACTGGGTTTTAAAACCCCTTCCACCACCCCAACCCCCCATTTGTGGGCAGGAGGGACTTGGATGATGATCAGAATGTGTGTCTCCAGGGTGGATGAAGACATGAAAAGTGAACAATATCCAGTGGCATCCAGTCGGTCAGACTGTCTCAACCCAGGAAAATAAAGGCCTTGGTAACTCTTTTGGGGCCTATCTACAAATGGGAAATATTCAGAGAAAGAGATGTCTTATTTATTTAGCAAATATTAACTGAACTCCAACCATGTGCTAGGTACTGTTTAAATGATAAGGTGATAGCATAAATCTGACTCTGGACACTACAATTTTAAGTATATCTGGTAAGGGTCACTTTAGCCAGGAAATTCAGTTCTGCTATCAGTTTAAGAATGTCTGCTAAATGCTGAGCACTGAACATAGCAGTGGATTCTCGGGAAAAACAATAACCTTTAAGCTTTCAGGGTTGCTCTTCTCTCTACTCAGAGCTTTAGAGACTCTGACTCCAACAAGAGCACCTTATGCCCGGCCACCCCCCCATCCCCTGCCAGGACCACAAACAGGCTGCTGGAATGGGCTGAGCTGGGCCCAATGGCCAGTTGGCCAGCTGGGGCTCTATCCAGAGACATCAGAGGTCTGGAGCCTCCCATGGCTTTTCCCAGGACACAAGGAACCTCCAGAGCAAGAAATTGTCTCAAGTGTATCTTGATCAACATGTTCTCAGGCAGGAAGAACCTTTTCTAAACCATCAATTACCAAAACATATCTCTGTCTACTATTATGCCAGATGACGAAATTATCTATTATCTCTACACAAAAGAGTAGCATAAAATTTTTATCATAAAATTTTATCAAGAAGTTTCAAAGAGTACAAAGTCAACAAAATAGGGAAAAGACATATTCTATAGATGGGCCAAACAGTTAAGTTTGAATAGTAACAATGTCAATATTAATGATAATGCTGCTGGATGCTTTTGAAAATTTGTATTGGCTGTGGCTTCTTTTTTATTTCATTTTAAATAGATAGATACTCCTGAACCCAATTTCAAATTCTCTTTCCTTCATAAAGAGGGTTCCATATTGGATAAGGTGCAGGTCTTGTAAAAATCCGGGTCTGGCCTGACAACCTCTTTTCCTGAAAAAGTGGGCAGAAAAAAGAAGAAATCACGAGAAACCAATTCTCCCAGCTTTTCTTTACTCATTAAATCCTCACCCTTGCTTGGTCTTGAATCTATTAAAAATGCTCAGATAATTCAACTGCCAATAAGGACTTGAAAATACCCAAATACAAAAGACCACCCTGACCCAGCCTCACTGAAAAACAAAACAAAACAAAACAAAACAAAACAAAACAAAACAAAACAAAACAGGGATCCCACTCTGTTTTCCTAATTTGGAAGAAGGCAAATCTGCCTAGATTGATATTTGGAAGAAAATGACTTTAGAAGGTAGACTTGCAGGAATTGAAGAATATATCATTTTGTGAGTATATTTCATTAAAAATTAGTTATTAATAAGGGGTGACCACTATCAAATGTCTTCAGTACAATACATCAGCTGCTTTTTCCATCAATTCAGGAGGGAATGGCAAGGCTGAGAGCCAATGAGAGAAAAAGACTGCCCATTCTGTTGCAATAAAACCAAAGGACTCTTGATTTATCAGTACACTTGGCACACTCTTTGTTGGTGGGGAGGACGGTGCTGCGGTGGTGCAAATTTTAGAAATGCCAGTGTTCGAACGTAGGCCAATTGGTCAGCTGCAAACTTGGCAGTGGGCGAGGCATGGATACTTGCGCAGCTTCAGAACATGATGTTCTGGTTCACACTGAGAGCAAAGGAAAAGTGGAATAAGGGCTGAAACCAGGACAGAGAGAGGGCTCAGCACAGACATGCAAAAGAGAGGAGAGACAAAAGAAACACCACTGAATAAGCACTGAATAAAGACAACAGCCTTGGAGAGAAGACAAAGAGAGAGAGGGAGAGAGATTGGAGATAGAGGGAAAACACCATTAAGGCTTAGCAAGGTTCTGTGGTTCTAATAATCACTGACATTAAATTTTGGAAAATTCAGAGCACTGTGTGATTGATAATTAAAAGTAGTAACAATTACATGTAACAGTAATGATGCATTTTTGCAAAAGTACTAGGAAATAATTGGCACCTATAAACTTTAAACCATAATGATGTATGGCCTGACGAATAAAAGAATATTAAAAAAAAAAAAAAAAGAACAGCTTAAATCACAGAGTTTTTTAGCTCCAAATTTAATAAGGACCTGCTTGGGGGGCTTTTTTGAACCTAAATTTACATTGGATATTGTCTCAATAATTACTCATCTGTTAATGAATAAAATACAAATGTCTAGCAGATAAAAAAGACAGGTTAGTTGGCATATTTGATCAGCCAGTCTTCTCAGATATTTTCAAATAGTTTGTACGAAAGTAAACTGAATATGAATACTTAAAAGTACAAAAAATATGAAATCATGTTAACAGTTCAAGAAAAACAAGGAACCATACTCTAACTCATAAAACATTTTGTGGAATGGTACCAACTCCCAATTATCTTTTTTTTTTTTAACTCAAGTGCTTTTGAATTGTGCTATGGTAATACTCCAATGGAATCACTGCACGCCCTGAGAAAGTTTTTCTTCAAATATTCAGGACTGTCATAAGCTTGAAAGAAAAGCAGATTTAACTACAATAATTGCTCATGTACACTATCATTTAAATTTCTTAAGTTGAAAATAAATTCTTATGGAATGACTCTATACTTGGTTTATTGCACAGTTCAAGTATAAATGCTAATAATGGTATTTATTTAGTGGTATCTATTCCTCTTCCATGTAGGAAGAAAAAAAAAGCTACCTTATTTATCAGTGTAAAAAACTAGAGGCCATAGTAGCCAAAAGACTCAGCTGGTTTTTGTAAAGGAGTTTATAGCTTTCAGATGAAATCTCTAAGTGAGAATTCTCATTCTCAGCTGCTGGCTCCCCCTGAGCTCCCTGTGGCCTCTGACCCCATTTCCATGGAGACAGAGGTGGGAAAGGGTAAAAATAAGTTAAGGGGGAAACTTTTCTTAAGCAGCGCTTCCAAATCCTCACTTGTCTATGCTAAAGCATGCCCAAATTAAAATGGGCCATACCACCACCAACTGGAATTCCCTTTATTTTTAAGGCTAAGTAGCTGAAAATAAGGTATTTGATTGTAAAAATACATTTGCATATAGTAAAGATTATAATCACCCTCACTGGCTCAGCTTAATTGAAGGCCAAAGTTGTAGCTCAAAATATAGGTAAAATGGCTACCGCCCATTAACAACAGAGAGAAGATCCTACCATTTTTCAGGGTCTGTTTTTTGGCTGAGATCTGGGAACATTATGTGTCAGGATGCTGCAGACTTCTGTAAATGGGGTTGGGGGGTGGGGATTCACTGGTGTTTCTCTAAATGTCAGCAAGCTGGATCTTCATCAGGAGAACTTTAAAAAAAAAAAAAGGAATGGCTTCCCTCACATATAGCAGTTAATCCAGCCCCTTGTTTTAGGTTTTTGCTCCTTATCATTTAAACTAAAGTTAATGAAAAGGGTGTCACAACAACTTCTAGAAGTTCTGTCGCTGGCTACCCGCAGTCATTTACTGAGTCATCACTGCATACCTGCTGCTGTCTGATGCATTTTCTCACTTAATGACAGTTGCTTAGATAAGCATTTTTATCTGGTGGGGGGGGGGGGGGCAAGAATCAGACATGCATAACAGACAACAGTCTGATGTGTATCCATCACGTAACTATGGCAGTTATCAAATTGTGACCACACCAGTTTTATCCAAGCCCCCCACCTATTCCTCCTTTTATTATTTTGAAGCAAATATCAGATGCTTTTATCCATTAATATTTTAGTATTTATAAAATATAATGACTCATTAACAATAAAGAAAACACTGTTATCCTACCTTAAAAAATAACATTAATTTCCTAGTATCAACAAATATCAAGTTAGTGAAATAACTCTGAGTAAATTACTACTGCTATTGTTATTATTACTCACAGTTTACAATTCTAGAAACTGAAAGCAAGAGAAGCTGAAAATCCTCCATATGCTTCATGCAGAAGCAGGGGAGTCTAAAATAAAACCTAAATATAGTTTAATACAGCACCCCATGTTTAAGTGAAATAGGTAAGTAGCTTGCCCGAGATCACAAGGCTTAGAGTAATAAAAATGATAGCCAACTCTTTTGTGTACTTGTTATGTGCCATTGTGTTCTGACAACTTGTCTTAGCTGATTGTTCAGGATAACCTGGGGAGGGAGGTAAGTACCATTGACTCTATTTTGCAGATGAAATGAAAGCACAAGAGGTGAGCCAGTTAGGTGACATTCACTCACTTATTCATTTACTCACTATTTTTTTTAATCTGTCTTTTTATCACTCAATCTATGCATCTACATACTCATTTCCTTGAATATATTTTCATGACACAAAACCCAACAGTTTCAAAATGACACACGTGAAAAAAAAATCGATGATCACCTCTGCTCCCTACCAACCAGTTTCCATCTACAGAGGCAACTAATGTTTTTGGTTTCCTGGGTATCCTTCCATAGATAATTTGTGCACACGCAAGCAAATGCATATCCTTTGCATTTTTTTTTTTTTATATGGAAGACGGATTATGCTACCCATTGTGTGCCCTTGAGGTTTCACTTGGCAAATCTTGGAGCTTCATCATTTCTCTTATTTGGAATCCCCAGTACTTCATTCGGTCCATTCAGTAAGCAAAGCAAAACTAGGTCTGTGTTTCTAAGTATATCTCAATGTCCATGAAAATATTTAATGATGTCTGGATACGTTCATGTATTTCTCAGATATATTTTGAGACTGCCTAAGTACTCTTTAAAAATCAATTTATTTTCTTAGATAACACTAAAAACTTACTTTAAAAGAAAAAAAACAAAAAGCATTGAATTGTGTTCCCTAAGACCTTAGCAAAGTTTCATTTAAAAATAATCCAACACTACAATTAACCAGTCTTTAGATGCCCTTCCATTTACTCCTTTAATTTGTGATCACAATTTAAAAGGGCTCTCAATGAGGATGTAAGATGGTTGGCAGTAAAATATACTATCAACAACACAGTGAAATACAAACAAAAATAAAGATGGGATATATTTTAAAAATATTTTAGTATAAGTATTTTAGTATCTACTTGGAAAGCTTCTAACCACATGGGTTTGAGACCATAATTGCCAATATCTATGCAGTATTTATAAAGACCCCAAGTTGGTATTACTCTCAGGTGCCCAGCAGAAGCAGAAATACAAGTTTTTTTTAACTTGTATTTCTTTGACTCTGGTCTCAGACAATTTCTTAATTGTAAAGTTCCAAAGAATATCAGCCCTCTTTCTTCTAGTGTGGAAAAACAAACCATCATGAATAAGAGTCAGTATGACAAACTATCTAAACAGACCCACAAAGATGGAAGGTAAGAGCATTATCTGATATAAAAAAAGTTAAAGAAAACAGCAGGATGTGTAAAGGAATGAAAATATAGAAGAGAATTCTAGAGATATGAATATGAGGTGAGATCCAGTGTACCCAGATTTCTAGAAAAGATAACAGAAACACTAAATAGATTTTAAGTTACATGAAAATTATTGAATTAGTATCTGTATGAAAAGATTCAATTCTTAGATTCAGACATTCCAACAAATCCTAGGCAAGCTAAAGAGAAGTCTACATTTAGACACGCTGTGGAGAAACTGCAGAAGTAAAACAAAATAAAACAGAAAGAGTATCAGTTTAAGAGAAAGACTTCTTTACTACCAAAGAAGAACAAAGAATAATTGTCTTCTGAATAGCAACATGGAAATGAGAAGACATCAGAATACTAATTTTAACTGCTGATGATAAAATGACTGTTACCATACATCTGTTTATCCAGTAAAAATATCATTTGAGAATAGGATGAAATAGAGAACTTTTCATGCAAAAACGAATGAAATTTGCCACCAGCAAATCTTTACAAAAGAACTCTTGGAATGACAGCTTTCATACAGCAAATGGTCCAAAAAGATCTGAATTACAAAGAAAAATAATCAACACCAAAATATTAATGTGTTGGATTCTAAAGATGAACAATGGAGTTAAAACAATAATGTCTAATTTATAGAGTTGTGAAATAAATTTAAAAACTGAAATCTTTGATTAAGAAAACATATGTTAGGAAGAGTGCCATCTGAATTTAAAACAAGCCTTTTATACTATTCGGAGTAGAAATGCTGATTCAATTTAGACTTAAAAAAATTAAATATGCATGTTCAAATTATATCTAGGATAAACATTAAAAGTACAAACAAGCAGAGGAAAAAATGGAATAAGGAAAAAAATAAATTCAAACAACCCAAAGAAACAGAGAAGAGAAAACAAAATAGAAAAATCAGAGCAAAGAGAATGTAAAAATAAGATGGTAGAAGTATATTTTAAAAACTTGTAATCAGTACAGGTGTGTTAAACTTCACTTAAAAGACTACCAGATTGCATTTTTTTAAAAAAGAGGCAATATGCTATTTTAAATGGGACACATGTAACTCAAAACTTAAGTGCAAAGAAAAATTAAAAGTCAAAGAATGGAAAAACTAGACAAGAACAAAAGAAAGTAAGGTTGTTCTAATAGCAGACAAAATAGACTTTAAAGTTGAAAGCGTTAGCAGAAATAAAGTGAATTACTATATTTTCTTTTTTATATATATTCACCAGGAAGATATAGTAACTCCAATTCATACATTCCAATAATGTAACTTCAAAATATTTAAATAGGGACAGAATTACAAGGAGAAAACAGTCAAATCCATCGTCACACTGTAGTTTAAAGTATCTAACTTTAGTGTGCATCAGGATTACCTGGAGAGTTTGTTAAATCATAGCTTGCTGGTCTTACCCTTAGAATTTCCAATTTAATAGGCCTGGGACAGGGCCCAAGAATTTTCATTTCTAGCAAGTTTTCAAGTGGCACACCAGGAACCATTACAGACTACCGTCCTAGAGAAGTCTTGCACATATACAAAGAGACATGTATGGAAGAGTTTACAGTAGCAGGGTCATTACTGAAAGTATTGAGAACTCATTATGTCAACAACAGAAACTATAATTAACTCACAGTATTTTCAGACAATTGAACACCGTGCAGCGACGATGATGAACTCTAGCTACATGCAGCTAATTCTCAAAACAATGAGCAAGAGAAGAACATTTATAAAAGTTACATAAGCTGAGATTTCCTTTACATAAAATTTTAGGCAAAACAAGATATTGTATGGTAATTCATCCAGTTATGATAAAACTGCTAATAAAGAAAGCAAGAAAGTAACCCAATAATAGAGAAGTTCCCTCTGTGGGGTGGGGATGAGGAGAGTCAGTGTTTTATTTCTTAAAATGGGAGGTAAGTTACTGGATGTTTATTTTAAGTCTGATAGATATGTGATACATACTTCTTATGGCTAAGGTATATTTGTAATAAAAAAATTAGTATATAAGGAGAAAACAGTTTCCAACTGAAGTAGTCAAGATTCCACAAAGAATTGGGACTTGAGAGACTGTTAGAAGTTTGATAGGCAAACACCTGGAGGAGCAAGGGGTATTTTAACCTTGGCAGAATGACATAATCAAGTGACAGACGTAGACCAGGCTGGTCAGAGAGATCGTTCATGTGAGACATAGCAGGCAGATCAGCCTGGAAAGACAAATTAGATCAAATTCTTAATCCAACTAACTATACAATGTCAGAATACGGAAGGAACTGGACAAATAACATCTTGATGGGAAGGGGTCAGGGAAAGTTGGGTATGTGACTGTCAGCTGTCTCTACATGGGTTCATTTAAATATTTTTTCAATTTGATTCGAAGCAATTTATGTATGTAGTTTTAAGTTGATGACTCTAAAGGTTATAATGAAAAATCACAGTTTACTTCTCTAACTCTGCCCCTTCCTGAGTTCTACTACTTAAAGGAACTGCTTTCAAAATTTTAGGCTCTTACTTTTGGTTTTAATGTCCATTTTTGAAATAACATGCCTATATTGCTACTTTTTAATTTAGTCATGATTTTTTTCTAATAGCTTTGACTCTTTTAGAAAAATAACTCCTAGACTTGTGGTCACACAAACACTTCCCCGCCTTAATCTTTCCAACATAAAGTTTTCACAGGTTTCAGCTAAATCAATATACAGTGTTTTACATTATTCAGACTAAAGTTGTTCTCAGCTGAGCCATGTGAGATGCATTTCTTTTCTTGTACAACTTTAAAATTTTCCAAGAGCTAATTGCCTCTATTACAATTGAATAATTTTCTATTTACCTATCATCCAAACTCTATTTGGGTCTCTTAAAACATTTTCCTCAGCATGATCAAATTCATGGGTAGCCTCCATATTTCATTTTTCTCCTTGGAAACATCCTTCTTGAACTACTCCATCTTCTTGTTTCTGTCTTACTAAAGACTTATTCCCAGGGTTTAATTCAATAACATCCTAGAAATTCTTATGACCTTGTTCTGTTGTATGCTATCTTCATTTTCCTCCTGTGTATAAAGGGTGCAACTTGTCCCACCTGGTTCTTTGTGGAATCCCAGGTGCCAATTATCTTTAAGTCTTATCTATTGGGCATATCACTTTTGTCACATAGAATCATATAGAATGAAGAAAGAAAACAAGTTTACTGCTCAGTATGTAGAAATGTTCTTAATCACTCTTTTCAATAGTCTTCTTACTTTTATCTCAAATGTTCCAGAAATCTAAAAACCAGTCTTTGCCTTTTTAGTAGATGAAGGCTGAAAGTCATATTGTCAGACCATATCAGTATTATAAAGAGCAAATCAAACAGTATAGTCAACACGTATGAGTGCCTCATTTGAACAAAGGTTGTGCTGGGAACTGAGTGAATGGATATTTCTTTACCAAATTCCTTGGAACTGGAACCTACTTTTTAAATAAAAACAGAGGCAGAGATTAGTCCTTACATACAAGGTCTTGACACTTGTTACTCCCAGGATAAATGTGGAAATAATTTTTAAAAAGATATAGGTAAGTTTACAAATGTCAGCTTTAGAAAGAGAAACTAAAATGTTTTAGAAACAATTCTAACTTCCAAGACTAATATCAAGAAGAAGAATATTCATGTCTTTTCATAAACTTGTGGTCATGAGATGCCATGCACACTTCTTGGGATCTACTAGGTTCTAGAAGAAGTGTATCTACTATTTTGTAAGTCCACAAATATCTTCTATATTATTCAAATTAAACCTGGTGACTTAGGGGATAAGCCTGTGACTTCGGCTGTCCACATGTATCTCAAGGACCCGGGTTGGTGACCTGAGACTGGAGGAAGCAATCAAGGTAAACAACTATGTAAAATAAATTCTCTTTTTCTCTCTCTCTTCCTGGCTGTCTCCCTGCTTGCCTTCATTCTTGCCTGTATTCCTTTAAAAAAAAATGTGGTTTAGAATTATCTTCATAGACCAGTGGTTCACAAAGTTAGCCTGTGGGTCTTTGGAGGTTTCTAAATTCAAAATCAATTTTTATAATTATAAGACATTATTTGCTTTTTTCACTGTGTTGATATTTACACTATTGGTATAATTCATGCTGGTGCTTTAGCACAAACCAAGAAAACTGCATCAAACTATGCTAGCAGACATTGTATTCTTCCTTACCAGACACAGTGAAAAAAAGAGTGTTTCACCGGTCTTTGATAAAATATAAAAATAATTAATATTCCTAAATCTCAACTATTTAGGTACCCTTCAAATATATTCTGTGTGACAAACGAGAAAAGCACATGATGCTCTTCTGCTGCATGGTGAATTGGGATGGTAGTCTTGAAGGAAAGTATACATTTAATTATAGGGGTTTCAAGCTAAATGTCTATTTTGCACAGAACACAATTTTTTATTTGAAAGAATGACTGCCAGATAAATTATGGCTATTCATACTTGAGTATTTGTCAGATATTTTCTCAAATACTCATGAAGTGAGTCTGCCACTTCAAAGGAAACAACTGGTAGTATTTGTCGCCAATGATAAAATTCAAGCTTTCAAGTGAAAATTCGAATTTTGGAAAACTTGTATCTACCACGTCCTAATACTTTAAAGATGCTGCTGATAAGACATGGTAAAGTTAATGATTCTAATTTTTTGATAGTAAAACAATAAAATTGAAAAGAATATGTGTCCAATTTTAGAAGACCACATAAGCCAATGAACCAATATTTTCCAAACGAGCAGTGCATGAGTCAACTATCCAAAGTGAGTTGGGTAAAATAATCTTAATGTGATAAAGTAAATTTTAAGAAAATGATGCTGGTGAATTTGGGGAAGGATTAAAGAAAAATATCCGTAATTACTTGAAAAGTCTGTTAAAATATTCCTCCATTTTTCAACTATATATCTGTGTGGAATTATTTTATAGGCATCAGTCAAAACAACATACATCAACAGGATGAAAATTGATACGAAAGTCCACCTCTGGACATTAAATATTTTGCACCAAAGTAACAACACCACTTTATTTTTTGAAACATACTAACACTTAAAAAATATGCTATTTATATAAACATGCCATTAGCTTATTATTGTTGTTTTTAAATTAATATATGTTTTATTTTTTTCGCATGCAATACATATTGATAGATTTTTACCTTAACATAAAAGTTCTTTGAAGTCCTCAAGTTTTTTAAAGATGAAGGGGTCCTGAGACTCAAAATTATGAAAATTAAAACTATCTTAATTGGACTTTCTGTTCATGGCTCAATCTTAAAATCAGTCATGGGTTTGGGTAGATTAAGGTGACAAATTCAGAAGTAACAGTCAAGAATATTAATGCAAAATTGGCAAGGTAATAATATCAAACTGGAGGCAATATTGACACTCCCCCCCCACAGGGATATTTATAATATCTATAGAATGTCTAGTTGTCACAGTGGATGGGTGGAGATGGTGGCAAGGAGAGGTGATAGGTAGCATCTAGTGTGCAGACGTCAGGGATACTGCTAACATCTTACAATGCACAGCACAACCTGTCCACAGTGCTGAGACCGAGAAACTCTAGAGAAGATCGATACAGAAACCATCAAACAAAACAGTGAAGCTATATCACTTAAATGTCTGCACCCCAAACACACAATCTTCAATCAAGATACATACTGATCTGCATGGGATAGTAGGTTTAAGCTATGAAAGTGTTTCTGATTAACTAGTGAGATCAGCCTATTATTTTCTAAAGGCAAATAAAGAGCTCATGCTGTTCTGGTCTATCTTTTACATTAATAAACTTTAAAAAATTCATTCTACTTATGTTCAACTTATATTTGAAGTCTGGTGATGGGTATATTTTGAAGAGCAAATGTGAGGCCAGCAAGTCTAAATGTAAATTAATGAATGAATTGCTCCACTAGCATAAACTTATTTCTTTTTTCTATTTAATACGATTACAAACAGAAAGGTGCAGATAAAACTACCTGTCTTGAGAATGAAAAACCCTGACTCTTGTACCATGATTCTTAGGATTTTCCTCATGTGAAACTCCTGATGTTTAGTTTTAGTCTCAGCTGTCTGACCTCTGAAACTGAGATGGCCTAGACAATTTTTTGAGGCAATTTTTGTTTACAACAATTATATACATTTTAGAAGTACAGGTTCACTCATCAAATGTATATTAAAACATGCCTGATTGTGACTTAAAACACATAGTAATTGCCATTCTGTGCTCTAAATGCCTGAAGTTTTCCAATCATTTATAATATAGGACTTAAAAAAACGAGAAAGATGTCACATTAAAAAAGGTCAGAATAATACTCTTCAGCTTAGTAGTAAGAAAGCTAGTTAATAATTGTTGAATCAACTAATGACATCACTTTAGTAGAAAGGAATTATAAATTCTGAGAATCTCATAGTTGATATAATCATTCTATCAATCAACAAATCATAAGTATTAGTCAACTGCTGATGTGGATGCAGTGAATTGTATGCTTTTTTTTACCCCTTACCAAGCTGTACTTGTGAATGTGACTCTATTTGGAAATAGGGTCTTTTCAGATGTAATTAGGTTCAACTCAGTTCATACTTGATTAGGGTGAGCCCCAAAGCCAGTGACCAGTGCCCTTATAATGAGAAATTTGCAGAGACACATAGAGGAAGAAGAGCATGTGAAGACAGAAGCAGAGATTGATGATGAAGTTAAAAGTCATAGAGAACTAAAACTTTTGGGCAACCACCAGAAATTAGGAAGAGACAAAAGATTTTTTCCCTGAGAGCCTTCAGAGAGATCATGATGTCAGATTTCTAGAACTGTTAGACAATACATTTTCTATTGTTTTAAGTCACCCAGTTTGTGGTTCTTAGTGATAAAGCCTAAAATACTGAATATAACTACCAATCTATCTGAGAGTCTTTTCTTCAAACCTCTTGCAGATTGTGTTCTGGGTTTGGCCTGGGAAGGTCCAATGATGGGCCAACTCACTACCTAAAAGAACAGGTAGTTCCCTCTAAATGGTTCTGAAGGCTGCAAAGTTCTTTACAGATACACTTTTCTACTTAGCTGCCTCAACCGTTTTAGTCGTATCAACTGCCAGTCTAGAATTCTGCCATCTGTAACGCATGTCATGATATACTTTGCCAAATGCCTCGCTGAAAGTTCAGATCATCCAAAGGCAAAAATTGAGATCCTAACATGTCAAATCCAAGCCCTGTATACTCATCACCTGCAGAACAAGGGTAGCACAAACGTCTGCCACTGGGCCCTATGGAGCCGTGTGCCCTACCAGTGAGAATGGGTGGTACCATCTCAAGTCATTCGAATCTAATTTTGAAAAAGTTTGCAGGGGGTAATTAGACTCACAGGTAGGGTACAAGTTTATACAAGAAGGATAATTTACTTTTTAATTTTGTCAAAGTTAGCACATAAATTAGTTTAGAATCCAGTTCATTAGACACTAACTAGTGGTTTTCTAACTGCCATACAGAGTGCCTTCCTGAGGCACACAGTTGGACCAGTCATCATTGAATCCATTTTCTCCCATCCCTTGTGAGGGGAGACCTTAATAAGGTGTTTAATAAATGCTCACTAATTAGTTTACTCCTGTGCCATTGTGTGTCCTTCTTTCAAAGTAATTGAAATTCTATTTATAATAAATTCACTCAGCATTCACGTGGGCGATGCATACATTTCAAAATGTTCAGCTGCAATTTGGATCTAATTAGTTGACACTTTGAGCACTGCCAAAAGTTGTTGTTGCTTTTTCTTAAATTCAGGAGTGGATTGGCTGTTTCAACAACAAATCCTCAAAAACATCTGTAGAATAAAGTCAACTGACGAAAATATTTATGCTACAGTTTTTAGCTGTGACATAAGGGGACGTTCCATCTCATGTGCTTTGCATTTATTGCAAGAGTTTTACCCACAAAGATGCTGTGTGAGATGAACTTTCCTTACAATAGAGTCTTTCTGCTGCTTCAAATTTAAAAGATGCTTTAGATGGAAACTTTTGATAGGTGGGCTGGATACTTTGTTTTGCAACTCAACACCTCATTGTAGTTACAAATGATAAGGATGATAGTCACATTGCAAGTCACTTTTAATCCTGGCAACAGAGCAGTGCTGGCTAATTTTGATGAAGATACTGAAGATGATAAACACTAACAGCTAACAATTAAGCAATAGCTACGAATCAATCACTCTACCAGACACAGTAGGTGTATAACATCTCATTTGGCCCTCTCAACAACTCTTTAAAGTAGGCATGTGTTCTCCCCATCTTCAAGACGGGAAAGCTGAGGCAAAGGAGAGCCTGTTACTTTCTCAAGATATCAGAGCTAAGAAGGTAAAAGGTCAACATTGGACTCTAGTTCTGACTTGCAAAGTCACTGCATTTCATGAACTCAACTGTGTCTCTGGCGATACCACATGAGCTACATAGTAGAAATTCTTATTTCTACTGTGTATAAAAGCATATATATATACACATATTACATATATAATATACATACATACACATATATATCTATATGTACAATATATAGATATATATTCCACATTTCTAAAAGGCTGTCATTGCGGTCAGTACCTCAATGATTTAGATGAAGAACAAGCTAGCTTTCCCAGGGGAAGAATAATGACACAAAGTGAGAATCTGACCCTCTATATTCACAGAGGAAGTGTGTGTCCTAAGGAATGTGCCCTCATAAATAAGTGTCCTTTAGCAGAGGATGATAAAACTTCAAGACAATTACGTCAGCAAGTCAGCTACCTTCCATTTTTGTTTAATTCCCAGTGTGGAGCTGATTTTGCAGAAAAATTGTTTCAGTTATTCATTTTGATATGCTAGAAAAAAGGGTAAGACCTATTTCTCTAAGTCTAATACTTGATTCTCCCACTCCATTCTACCCTAAAGGGATCTGGGCTAGGGAGGCCAAATGCCAAGGCACAGTTTATTATGTAAGAGCTGTATGAAAGGACTGTCTGCGTTCAATTGCCATCCTCATTACTCACTAGCTGTGTGATCGTGGAGAAGTGTTAACATTTCTTTATGCTTGAGTTTCACTCTCTTAAAACAAATAATACATGTAACTCCTCATAGAGTTCTTGGGTAGATGAAATTAATTCATACATGCAAAGCACTTGCAATAGTGCTTGACATATAGTGAGGTCTCATTGAGTAAGACTAGTGTGTGGCCTTTGTCAGCTTCCAGACCCTTGTAGGAATCTGTGCGTTACCCCGCTGTAAAGTCTTCTTTTTGTGATGGAAAAGTCAGTAGTCCAAAGACCTTCATTTTTCTGTACCAAGACTTCCTTAAAGACCTCTTTGAGAGGTATTAGGCCCTATCGTCATCAGAGTTTGCATTCAACAGTAATAATTTTCAAGATCATGTGACAAGCTGGAGGTTTCCAAAAATATAATATTTCTGGAACTGTCTTCTTGAAAAGTAATCAATAAGCTTGTTTTTGAACAACTTGCTTTTGTCTACAGACAACATAATATCACCAAGAGATGGGCACATGCAAGTGCTTCATTATTGTCACATCGCTGCTAGTAATGACCCATCTTGTGTTTTGCGATTTTTATTAGTATTTTATCACAGAGTGAGGTTTTCTGTTATGGATCATAAAAGTATTTATTACAACTTTGGAACATTGGAAATGTTGACATTTTGGAGTAGAATAACCATAATTTCTTCTTCTCTGAACTTTCTGGCTCAAAATATTCTGCCTTGCCCTTTTCTTCCAAACTGGAATTAGAAAAATGTAACCTGGGTGTGAAAAAATAAATCAATTAGAGCACTTCAGCCCTTCACAATAGCACTCTGGTGGGAGCTGCTTCTACCAAGGCGTCCGATTTCAGATTTGTCAACAGAACCTGTCTCAAATGTCATTGTGGACAGCGTTCTGCTAACAGCAGCTCAAAGTAGGCAAGTGCTCTGAAGGATTCAAATTTCAGGCCTTTTCATGATGAGGAACAGTAACTCTAGGAACAGAATTACTGGTAGATACAACCTGCTGTAAAAATATTTCCCTGCCTCAGCCAATGTTTTCAGTCAATGTTTTAGTGGGAAAATGGTATTTTTAATAGGGCATTTTTTTCATGATCCCAATGTGTCACACACTTTTGAAATAATACAAAAAAAGCCTATTACTAACTAGTGCAATTTAGTTCAAGGTAAGAAAAATCAGTAAATATGAAAAAAATTAAAATCACCTGTTAATATGCTCACAAAAACAAACTACTGTTAACAGTATGGTTAACAGCCTTAGAGATTGTGTGTCATTTTTATTTATATCTGGGGACACTTTGAAAGTTTTATTTTTAGGAAGCTAATTATCAATGTTCTTCATAGTTTCTCTATTTGTATCATTCTTGACATCAAATTATAACACTACTTACTGGTATTTTCATCTATTACTATTACAACTTTGTATCAATTTCAAGGTGGCTTGAATTTTTAATCAATTTCAAGGTGGCTTGTTCAGAAGTGAGAGATCAAATTTTATGTTTCTCCAAAGGGTTGACCTGTTCAGATACAACTTAATAATCTACTTAATGCTATTGATTTGAGGTGTACTTTTACCATATAAGTTCATTTATAGCCTAAGATTTACCTCAGTTCATTTTATTTTATTGACTCATCTATTTCTACATAGAACCACATCTATTAACGTATTGTGAAATATTACCAAAATTCGGCAATTTATGTGAAGTTTACATTTATCATAAATTTAATCACAGACATCTTAACTTTAAAAAAAATTGTTCCCCTAAGTAATATATACTCACTGAATACATTTTAACAGTTAAAATGGTGAAAAGATGTTTGTGGTAAAAAGTATGTCTCTTTCCCTTTTCTTTTCTGTCAGCTACTTCCCCATCCTGGAGTCAACTGGCATTTTTTATATAACCTTCTAGTTCAGTTCTATAGAATATAAGCATGGAAATAGGATGTTAAAATGGCACGTTCAGTCAGGATGCTAGATGCTAGATATTAGATTGTTAGATAACAATGTGAGTGCCATATTAAAATGGAAATCTTCCATGGAATACTCAGAAACCAGTTTCACAACTTTTAAACTTCTTACCCATACTGAGGATATAAAATGGTGGGTTGTGGGTAAAAAGGCAAGGTGAAATAAATCTGTGATTGTGAAGATTATTTCTTTGGAGAGAACAGGACTGTATGGCTCACCTCCCACCACACCTCAGACTTAGGAAGAACCTTTCATAGAACTTACCTCAAGAGTTTGACATGTGGCCTTCCCAAGGGACAGATACTGAAAACAGGGTCAGTGTCTCATCTCACCTGAGGTACTTCTGCTGGTGACAGGGATGACTGCAAAATGCCCTGAGGAAGGTGATCAAGCATCCCAGCTGATCTGGACTGAGGGAATTTCAGATACATGGATTTCCAATTTAAAGTGGCAAAAATCCTGGCAACCCAAAACTAGTTGGCACCCGACTCCTTAGCAAAATTATCAGTTATAACCCTGTCAGACCTAGTGAGTGTAAAGTCATCTTCAGATAGCACAGTTCTCGCTTTCATGTAATACCACAGCAGAGTTGAGCTAGAGAGGGGTACAACTGTAACTCTGAGTTGACACTTTGATTATGACACAGGATGAGCATTTTAATTTTTTGATTGAGACGGAGTTGGTGATTTAAAGTGATATAAAGTGTATAGTTCACAAGGGAGTGGAAAAGCCAGAGCTCGGAATTTTCATCCAGGGGTGAGAGACCTTCCCCACTGGGTACATTTGAATGGATCAATGGGACAAAATAATTAAGTGGCTTTGTGTTTTCACTCCAAGAGTCTTGCTGTCTCCACATCCTTGTATTTATAGATGTAAAAAAACAAACTCCCCCTAAACCAAACCCCACAAAAGCATAGCATGTTACATATTTTACTCTTTTTCATTCACGATATACCTTGGAGCTTAGTCTGCATTGGACAGAGCGGCCACATTCTTTTTAGTGGCACATGGTACTCCATAGTCGGAAGGCTCATTTTTTTACTTAATAGTGATGGATAGTTCAGTATTTTCCTTTGATAATCAACTGTTAATAGCTATGGCACATGTCTGAATGACATTCGGTTAAATTTTGTTACTAATGAATTGTCAGCCAAAGAGGTTGCATTAATTTATATTTCAGTCAAAAATCTGTGGCAGGATGCTTATTTCTCCACCCACTCATCAACATATGTGTTATCCAGCCGATCTGACAGGCGAAGAATGGCACATGACAGTTTCAATGTCCATTTCTCTTAGGAGTGAGATGGAACATCACTTTTTGTGGTTAACAGCCACTTGTTTATCTTTTACAGAATTTGCTTGGCTTACTTTTCCAATGTGTAGAGTTTCCTAAGGAAATTAGTCCTATGCCTACTGTGCATGTGACACACTTTCATTTTTCTATTCATCTTTCGTTGGTATATTTTTATATGGAAAACTTGATTTTCATATCTTCTAATTTTTCAATTTTTAAAAATGGTTTCTGAGTTTTGTGTCATACTCATCGGGAAACATCACATATGCTAAGATTACAGAAACATCCTCCCATATTTTATTTAATGTTTTACATTTAAATCCTTGGTTCTTCTTTGGAATTTTAATGTAACAAGTAGGACACTGATTAAAATTATTTTTTGAAATTATACACTATCCCAAAGCTATTATTCAAATATTCTCTATTTCCTCTGCTGATATGTAATGCTTTTTTTTTTAATGATAGAATTACTCCCTAAGTAAGATTAGGTTTCAAAGGTGAATTTTACCAAACCAGTGGAGAATAGTATCATTCAAATTCATCTGAGTAGGAAAAAAAACTTCATAAAAATAAAGGGGGTGGGGTGGGCAAATGAGCTGTAGGGGATTCATTGTATAGTGAAGGAAGAACTGAAATGGTGAACTTATACACAAATACAGATTTACTATAATGCCCACTTTAAACTTATATGTTATGATGTAATGTTCCTTCAATAAAATTAATTTACATTAAAAAATAAATAGGTGGCCTTAGGGTGTAGCTCTTTGATATATTTACATATTTCTTCTTAGGAAATAAACCTGTTGAAATTTTTATCTTTGTCTTCCGATGTCAGTTTTGGAAAATCACATGTTTCATCTATATTTTTAATTGTTACTTGCCTGGAGTTGAGTTTATCATCCTTTAGATTTCTTTTATAATTATAATAATTTTCCTATTCTTTCTATCTTTGTATTTTTGCTTACTTTATTTTGTTCTCAGTTAAGATTAGCTAATGGTCTCTTTTATTTGGTCCCTTGTTCTTGCATTAACTCACCATATTTTTGGTTTCATAACTGATTAAATTATGCTTTCATTTTTATCTAGCCTTGAATTAAGTTTCTTTTGTGGTTCATTTTCTAAAGTTTTGAATTATGTACTTGATCTTACTTACAAATAAACATATGGCACTTCCTTGCAGCACTGTCCTAGCATATTCCATAGATTTTGCTCTGTATTACTTTATTAAAGGCATTTCTTAGATATTCTGTAATTTCTGATTTTATTTCCTGTTTGAAGAGGTGTTGAAGGATTTTCAGTTTTGTTATAGAGGAATTTTTCTGTTGCAATATTTTGTTTTGATCCCTAATTTTTAACATTACAATTTAGTTTTATTTGTGACCAGGTAACTTAAAACAATATTTAGGTGGCAAAACTTGTTTTTATCTGTCTGAAGTCTAGATATCCCTGGAGGGAAAGAATAAGGTAGGGTTGTGTGTATGTGTGTGTGTGTGTGTGTGTGTGTGTGTGCAGGAGTAGATTAAGGTGGGGAAAGGGAGAATGCATAAATTCCTTATCTGGAATATCACTTCCTTGGGCCCTCCCCCATTTCCCTGGGGAGCACAGAAAGGAAGATGACAGATGCACATAACATGGGGAGGGTGGTTGCTGGTCTAGCAGCAGTGGATTCAGGTAAGGCTATTGCAGAGCAAGGAAGAGAATCTCCCAAGAGACAAGCTTTTACCATTGAGCTAATCACTGAACTCTCATGTTGCCTAGTGGGCATTTGGGGCAGAGACCTGAGCTGAACTGCTCCACTCAAAGGGATTTTTAGAGGCTATGTAAGAAAAGAGCAAGAAAATAGAGAAGCTAGAAGCGAGAGAAATCCTTCAGGGAACAACCAGGAAATGTGCTGGTGGCTGTGATGGGTTCTAATCTAAGGCAGGCAACTCTTTGTTCCCCTCAAGCCTTCAGTAAAAGAGTAAAAGGTCTACTTCTCATTGTCGTGGTGTGAGGTTGGGTATTTTGGAGGGACTAACTGAAAAGTTAATGTGATTTTATACTGTGTGAGGGTGAAAGCAGACGTTGCTGGAGTAGACTAGTATGCTGGGTTATATATTTAAGGTCAAGACATAAAAAATTATGGAATTCTAGTACAAAACATGAAGAAAGAACACGGAGACTTTGAATCTAGTTTTCCTTTCCTTACTTTCTTTGGGATCCACTAGGTATCAATTCTTCAGGAAAATAAATTGTAATAGCAGCATATCTTCTACCTCTTTCTGGGATATTGCAAAGGTTAGGAGCTCTGTATAAGGTCAATGCACCTGGGTTTGCTTCTGACCTGCTTATTTAATTTGACCTTGAGTAAATCACCTGACCTATTTCCTTTAGGACCTGGTATAAAATTATAAGGAAATGTCTGTTTCATAGAGTTCCAGTGATAATTAATTTTTGAAAAGTATTTTCAGAAAGTCTGATACTACGTAAGCACCCAACAATTGCAAGTTTAACAAGCAAACAGGCAGATGGAGAAAGAAATGAACAAGACAACAACGCATTCTAGTCCAGGCTGACTATGACTTTATAGTTGTGGGCAGTTCAGTGCACTGCTCTTATGCTCAGTGTCCTCCATCAATTCAACACTTGCTATTTAAGAAGGTGTTCTAATAGTTATCACAAACCACAATACTTCTGGTCCTCTTGTTGCCCACTGGCACAAGGATAGGTTCCAGCTACCTGCTTTTTAACATTCTTTCCTTCTCTAGCTGAGAAACAGAAAAGTTGCTGCCCTCAACACCTGTGATCCTGGGCTTAATCACATGCATTCCTATAAATATTCACAGACTGCTATTTTCCACATTGCTGAGAGTCAGTTATTAATGTATGCATACACATTTCCGTCTTCTATATTTACTTGAAGTTTCCTTTTGACCTGATACCACTGGCGCTGCCAGTTAGGGGCTCTATATGGGCTCCTGTATGACCCCCGAAATTTGCAGTCACCGAAAAAAATACTTGCAAACAAGGTGGACTGTATTTAAAGTCATTATATGTCCCATCTTGAATGATGAGGTAAAGGTATTAAATAAACAAAGCTTTGATGACAGACCCGAATTTAAATGTTTACTGATTATACCTGCTATGTGACTTTGGACTATTAAGTTTCCTAACTTTAAATTACTCATATTAATTGTGGGGTTAATGATAGTCCAGAATAGTTTTTAAAAATTATATGAAATTCAGTAAGTCTTCACTGAATCTCATCAATATGTTCTTGGAAACTGTGACTTTAAGTCAAACCATGTATAAAAGCCCAATTTTTCCATGGCTAATTGATCTGAGTTAAGTTCCTGTGTCATTATTTGTGGTCACAAAACCATCACCAAACTGATGAAGAAAGAAAAAAAAACTTTTAGCATTAAACAATACTTAAATTTGTTCATACATATTTCCCACCCATCTGCTTAGGGTCTCAGGTGGTTAGAGTCATCGAGGTGGCTCAGGATGTCAGGTGGGACCCAACCCTGGACAGTGCTCCTCCGTCCCTGGGCAACTACTCACACACACCCAATATTCCGACGGGAACAATGGAGACATGCAGCTAACACGCACGTGTGGGAAGAAACTGTATAGACATGGGGAGAACATTCAAACTGTACACAAAGAATTGATTTTTACTGCCATTAACATTATAATGAAATGATGTTGAGGATGATGATATTATCTAAGGTTCAATTATGCTATGGTGTAAGAGGGCTTGGTGCAGTACTCTACACATTCTATCCTTCTCTGCTTATATTGGAAGAATTGATTAACAGATAACATAGATCTTTGTTAGATAACATCTATCTTTGTCACCCATGATGTTGGAATTCCAAGTTAATGATCTGTTTAATACCACAAGTGAATGAGAATATCATCTTTGATACTATATTTAAAACACTTTTACATTGGAAAAAATAGTACTTCAAAGAATGAAACCTTTGGGGGTTATTCAATGCAGTGTTATTCAATATTTTAAATTCTGTGATCTGTACTGAATGTATAACTGTCTTGTACAGCATCAAGTGAAGGAGAGGGGCTGTGAGGTTGTGGATGAAGGATGAGTGTCTTGGGCAGAGGACTGAGACAGCGGACAAGCTCTGAAGACTCATTTACATGCTGGGATGAAGAAGGTGAGGGGGGAGTACGATGGTAAAGAGAAAAAATGAGAAGAATAAAGGATGGCAAAATGCTGATAATCAGAAAAGAAACTTTAGTACTTTTACTTACTTTTTTTGCTCTGTCAAACTAGTTGTAGAAAACTCTTAACAATCAACAGAATCTCTCAAATACTACTAGAGAGAGACTCTTTTCAGGTCTGGTGACATGAAAAAGAAAAGTAAAACTGAATCACTGCAAAACTGAATATCCCAGTGCTGATTAACTGAGAGTTGGCTTTAAAAAGAATGAAAACATCTGCTGGCTTCTTTGAAGGGAAAAAACAGTCCCTCTGGGTTTTTCCTTCGACAAATCCTGTTCTCAATTTTCTGTTTGGGAGTGATCCAGGAAAAAAGTGACCTCTCCCATTCTAGTAATGAATTTCTATTCCCTTTTGAACTTCAAATATGTTAATTTGATCCCCAGATGGTCACCAAAAAATATGTATTGTCACACCATAGATCTTGATATACTGCTTCAGGGTGCATCCTTACCCTTTCACTCTTGATTTCTCTGGTTCTAAACATAGAGCTCGTTAAGGGGAAAGATGGCCCTACCCTGGGCTATCCCTCCAGTGTTTACAAGAATTTTGCCTTTTTGTCATGATGTCCCTTCACTGAGTTGAAGCAATCCCAATGCTGCAACAATTTCAGAGATTGGCTAAGAACAGTTAGTGGAATGAAATCAAAACCACACTAGCTCTTATTTCTGGACTTGAAATCACCAGCATTCAGGACATATTATCCTACAATATAGAAAATACCTCCCAACCAGGATTTTATTACATACTTATTTGTTTTTGTACAATAACAAAAGTAACTGCCCTCCTTAAAAATATGTACATTAATCTTAAGACCTAAAAGCATTGTACAAATCCAAGTCTGTGTGGTGCACGAAGGTTGATAACATGGGCATGTGTTTCTAGTAATACTGCCTGTTACTTGCTGCGTCTAAGTGTTGAGGTGATCAGAAGTAGATTCTTTTTAAGGTAGGGAGTGTCCTTTTTAACCTGGTATTCAATGGCATTTACTAAGCACAGGGTCTTGTACTGGGACCAGGAGGATCTAGAAACTATCGGAGATCTTGTTCCTTCTCACCCTTTGTTCACAGACCTACTCTCTTGACTGAACCCTCCAAATTATGCAAAAACTACCATAGAGAAAGCATAATGTGCACATTTGAGCATTAACATAAGCATCTGTAAAAACACTATATGAACTTCTAATGATTTATTGGAACTATTAACAAGCTATTAATTAAACAAACTAGCTTTATTGAACAAATGCTTGTGTTGGTAACCATGCTAAAAACTGTGAGTGGATGCATGGAGGATAAACCATGGACCTCCTTTCAAGGGGCCTATGGTCAAGTGAAACAGATAAGAAACACACACAGCTCCATAACATGAGGAAGAAATTAAGATCCCTTAACCATAAGTCCATATCACATTAGCCAGTTTATATCCAAAAGATGACTTTTATATTTTTATCCTTCTTGTTGGTTCTCTAACCTATTTTATATATTTTCTTCCTTGTTTCAAAAATATGGAAAATGACATATAACAAAAAAAGCATACAAGAAAATAATGATACAATTTTGCTAGGAGAAAAGCATCACCATCATTATAGATATCCTCCAATCCTGCTGGTATATTCTTTCAACAAACTATCCTAAAGATTCTTGTATCTCTAACAATTCATGTTCTTTACATCTCAATTATCTATTCCTAGTGGCAAATGCATTGTGGGTCTTAACACTTGGTATTCTACCTCCACTGATACCTTAAGCTCTAAAATTACCAGTCATTGACCAACTTCTATCTTCTCATACACCATTATGCTTGTTATTCAACATCATTCCCTTGCTTTCAAAACACCAGTCTTTCTGTGTTCCTTTCTCTCCCCATTGATCATACTCATTCATGACTTTCCTTCCTTCCTTATCCAAACTAGACACAAAATGTTTAGTTTTTACCATTTCCTGTTGCACCTTCCATTGTCAACTTGGATCACTTTAACTATGTTTCCTATTTTTATCTGTCATTCAACTGTATTGCTGTCTTTACACATGCAGGATCTCCAAAATAATCTGATTTGCGGGGTACTCTATATACTTTAAAAATCTCTTCCAACCCTCATACCCACCACACACACAAACACACTGTATGGCAAAGAAGTCAAAGAAAGGTATCTTCTATAAATGGTGTTGAGAAAATCGAACCATCACATGCAATAAAATAACACTAGATTACTATCTTACACTACAAAAATTAATTCAAAATAAATACGTGAATGCAAGATCTGAGACCATAAAACAAACAGAAGAAAACATAGATGGCGAGCTCCTTGACACCGGCCTTAGAGATGTCTTTGGGGATTTGCAGACTCCCAATGTCAAGGAAACAAAAGAAAAAGCAAACAAGTGGGACGCCATCAAACTAAAAATCTTCTGTATATCAGAGGAAACCATCAACAAAGCCAAAACAGCACTACTGAATTGGAGAAAATATTAGAAGATCATATATACTTAACAATGGATTAAAATCCAAAATATATAAATAACTCAACAACAACAACAAAAATAAAGCAATCCAATTAAAAAATGGGCAGAGGATCTGAAGACATTTCACTAAAGAAGACATACAGATGGTCAGCAAGCATATGAAAAATATTCATCATCACTTATCATTAGAGAAATGTAAATCAAAACCAAAATGAGGAATTACCTCACACCTGTTAGACATGGCTATTACAAAAGGATAAGAACCAACAAGACTTTATTAGAATATGAATAAAAGGAAACTCTTGTACACTGTTGATGGGAGTGTAAATTGATTTAGGCACTATGGAAAAAATATGGAGATTCCTTAAAACAATAATAGAACTACTATATGATCCAGCTATTCCACTTATGAATATTTATCTGAAGAAAATGAAAACAGTTAATTCAAATAGATGTTCATTACAGCATTACTTATAACAACAAGATATAGAAACAACCAAAGTGTCCACCAATGGGTAAATGGATGAAGATGATATGGCATATATACTCAATGGGCTATGACTCAGCTATATTTTTTAAAAATAGATGAAATCTTGCCATTTGTGATAACGTAGATTAACTCTGAAGGTATTATCCTAAGTGAAATAAGTCAGATGGAGAAACACAAGTATTACATGATTTCACTCATGAACTATAAAGAAACAAAGCAAACAAAATAAAAAAAAGCATTCTGTTAGATACAGAGAACAAATAGTTGCCACAGAGGCTAGGGGGCAGGGGCTCAGGTTTGGGAGATGGATGCAACAGATAAAGGGGGCCATTTTTATGGAGATGCAAGGAAAGTAGAATTTTAGCCATGATCATGATGTAGCATATACAGTTGTTGAATTACAATTTTATACAATGTTACAAACCAATGCTAACCTCAATAAAAATGATATATTTTTTAAAAAATTCCCTTCACAGTTCCCTCTTCCATTCTCTACAGGAGCCAGAATTTCACTACTCATACCTGCTTCATTTCTTTTGTTCTCTTGTTTCTTAAAGACAATTAAGGCCATTGTGTATGACAGCCCTAAAACCCAAGAACTTCTTTATATGAAACATCTACCTCCTCAGTATTCCCATGTTCTTACTCTCAGCTTAGTGGAAGAGAAATCCTTCCTTAAACAAAGTTGATTCCTCAGAGTTGTGGGAGTGAGAGATTTCCATGTACCAGCTACAATCTGTTTCTGCAACCTCTCTAAGATCAGTTCTTGGGGAACAGTGTCCTGGTATTGTTCTTATAATTGGATCTCACAGCTACATCTAGGATCTCCATCAAGGGCTCATTATTGTCCAACTTGGGAGCAAATGATAACATCTATGATGAAATCCAAATGTGCTAAGTTTCTGAACACTCTGTTCCATGTTCTATTTTGAATACTTCATTGCTAACCTACCCAAGATTTATGCTTTTATTTAAATTTTGTAGTTTCCTGCTAGCCCTTATCACACCAGGATTTAAGAGAACAAGGTTCACATTTACCCACACACAGGACAATCAGGAACCATTTCTAGTCTGTCAACAATAAGTTGATAGGAAAGGGAGAAGGAAAGTGCTCACTAAAGTTAATAAAAATTGAACTTCAAAAGATCCTTAACAAAAGATAACTATCTCTAGCAGTAGGAGGTCCTTTACTCCAAATCAATTGATTTTAACAACGGCGAATTATATTTATAAATAGGCCTAGTCAGGCATTGTTCAGTGTAAATGTTTAGCCTTCCCTTGAGGACTGGCCTCGAGAAACACATCAAATAGTTTTTAAGTAAAACCTCAAGCCAGCCCACTACCAGGCCTGGCATTCAATACCCTGAAGGGGATTACAGCAGCCATCAACACAGAGATTCTACAGTTGAAACTGTCAGTAAATTAAGACAAACATTTAAACCATGAGCATCCCTGGGAGATGGATATAGTTCTAAACTCACGCTAATGTGACAGATTGTACACAACTACCTTATTGGACTAAGATCCTCCTGCATAACTGCCGATACTGCTCTTTCTTAGCCAAAAAGAATAAAAAACCTGGGAAAAGAGCTTAAAACCTAGAATCCTGGTCTTGGGTTTTGCTAAATGCCCTGTGAGAAATTCACAAATAAAAGTGCCACAGCATGGGTTACATGCTACGGAATCAGGCAGTCCTGAGTTTGAATCAAATTTTAAGTGGTTCTTTAAATCTTGGTTTTCTCATCTGTAAATTGGGGATAATAAAAATTTCATCATAATGAGTGGTTTCAGAAGGTAGTTATAATGCCCCTAGCTTTAGTGATAACAATGTTATCTATATCTGTTATTTTTGTCATTAGAGTTAAGACCCCTTCTAACCCCAATTTTAGAATCGTTCTTATTGGGAAACATGCTCAAGGGTCATGCCTGAGTCTGAGAGGGTAAAAGGAAACTGTAGCTTGAATATACTGACTTGAAATTAGCAGGCCTAGTCATTTCAGCCAAGACCTAGTATGAGCAGCCAGTTCTTTGTGGCAGGAAAATCTGAGGACTCCCTGGACCCAGTTACCATAGAGGAGTCGGGCTCATAGGAGAGGCCACAGCTGGAGATGGAAGTACAAAATTTAATTAGTGGGGAAAACCCCACTCTAACTCTGAGGAGGTAAAGTATTTAGGATTCAACAAGGTATGTCTTAATTTGAATGTAAAGGGCAAATGTTAAAGCAAAATATGTCCCTCCACCCACTAGTGCCATCATCATAAGCAACCTCTCTAGCTATATATCTACATCTATACTTACATATCTATATATCCACATATGTATTATATATTATTGCACTATATGCACATTATATATAGCAGCTTTGCCAACATTATAGATATATATGCATCAAAACTATATCTGTACTAATAAATGTTATCTATAAACACAACTATAGCTATAATCTATTCTCTAGATTTAGATCTCTAGTGTAGCTCTATATTCATAAGGAATACAAAAGTTAGAAGCTAAACTATTTACACTCATTATTTGTGGGTGTGTAAGATTATGGATATTACAATTTTCTTTTTTCTATCTCTTATGAGTATATACTGTATTTGTAAAAGTACAATACGTTATTTTTACAAGAAACATTACAGGGAAAGAAAGAACACAGAGGTGGTGTCAGCTATTGTCCACTTCCCCTTGTGAAACGAAGCACTGGGACATGTACCCTGAGGGAGAATTCTGTCATCGAAGAGGCATCAGATGGGCATAGACTGTAGGTAGGAGATTTAAGGAAAATCCTTAGAATCTACTTATTGACTCCTTCCTCATATTTTGCCCACTACACTTTGTTTCAGGTTTATGTGCTTTACCAAAGTAAAATCAAAAAGCATTTTGGCTAGTCTCCTTGTTCGCCTCTCTACCATTTTCATCAGAGTTGTTTCATGTTCAGAGTTCACTTGTTTCTCTGAAGTCATATAATTAGAGAGTGGATTTTAGGTGACATCTGTCTCAAAATTAAAATAAAAAAAAAAAATTGGACACAGGACTTTTAAGAAAAAAATGTACCTTAATTATTTAATGTACTGCCTACATAGGTAAAGTCTTAATTATCCTGGTAGTAAATGTTAAGCCATGTCTCCTAGATTTCTCAGGTTAATATTTTCGTAGTGATTTGACCTGGCAGGCATGGAAAGTCTATCATAGGAAGATGCAGAAATAGGTGCAGGTATGAAGAGAAACAGGATTTTCGTGGACTGTTGTGTGGTATAGGATCTTTGATTCTGAGCATTTCGGATCTAGGCTCACACTGAAAACAACCAAGAGGTATGTTGGAAAGAACAGGAAGCCAAGGATTCACTGTGTTTCTTCTCCTTGGGTCTTCATTTGAACGACGTCTTTAAATCCTCCTCTGACTTCAGAACCGTTTTCTTACTATATTATGGCCTTGCTTTCAATATCTATACATTTAAAGCCAATGGAACCCTATACTTTGTTATTTCACTGGCACCTCAAACTCAAGACAACTGAAACTAAGTTATCTTTCCTTCCAGATATGCTTCCTCTCATGTTTCTTGTCTTGGGCAATGACATTATCATCCAGTAGGTCATCAGGATCACTGAAATCATTTTTGATTCTTCCTTTCTTTAATTGTCCATATCCAATGAGTAATTCAAGCAAATTTCTCTGCAATTTTTTCTCTTAATCTCTTCATCCTTTTGTTCAGGACCTTATCTTTTTTTTTTCTTGAACTACTTCTAGGTTTAACCAAACTGACTTAATCTGTTTCAATTCTATTCAAATCATTTCAATTGGATTTAAACTAGACATCATTGCACATCTGTTGAGTACTCAGCAGTATTAGAGGGTGTATAGGCAAAGCTTATAAAAATATATAATAGCCAATAATCATTAGTTATCATTCTGTAGCAGATATATCCTTTAAATGTCTAGCATCTTTAACCTTCACAAATATGGCAATGAGGAAGGTATTACTATTATGTTCATTCTACAGATGAGTTAGCTAAGATTTAGGAATCTTTAATAGAACTGCTAAAATAAAAATCACTAGTAATTGTTGGTATTGGAGTATGGCTCCAAGCTATCTGGTTCAAAAGACTGAGCTTTTGATCTCTAAAAAGAGAGCACGCTATCATACAGGGTCAGAGACTAGAGGAAAAGGCAACTAACAATCAACCATATAAATATTAATCAGTATAATGGTTCTATGGGAACAAGAGCTCTGTGAGCTCAGAGAAGGCTCTTCAGAGGAGCTGATATTTGATCCAAGCCTTCCAAGTCAAATAGGAGTTCACCAGGGCACAATAATAGCTAACTCTTAAACAGCATTTACCACATGTTAGGCACTATTCTAAGTGCTTCATACATATTAACTAATTTTATCTTTATAATTTTTCATAGGAGGCGTGATCCCCTTATACAAATGACAAAAAGATTAAGAAGGTTATATGGTAAGTTCTATGTTATACAAAAACTGAATGGCAGAGCCAGGATTTAAAGCGAGATTTCTGTCCTAGAGTCAGTGCTATTAACCATTACACCCAACTACCTCCCAACAAAGTGAGACTCAGCATCCCAGGCAATGATACTAGCTCAGACAAAGGCATGACATACGGTATGGGATGAGTTTGGGTAATGACAGGAGATGAACCTGCTTGTGAACTGCATCATATGTTGAAGTCCTAATACTCAGTACATCAATATGTAACTATATTTAGAGTTAGGTTTTTAAAGAGATAATTAACTTAAAATGAGATTATCAGCATAGGCCCGAATTCAGTAATATTGGTGCCCTTATCTACAGTCAGAACACAGGGAGAAGATGGTCAACTACAAGGCAAGGAGAGCAACCTGGAACAAATACCTTTTGTCCAAGCCCTCAGAAGAAATTAACCTTGGGAACACTTTGATCTCAGACTTTCACCCTCCAGAACTGTGAGTCAATACTTTTCTGTTGTTGAAACCACTCAGTCTGTGGTACTTCATCATGGCGGCCCTCAAAACCAACATGAGCCTACACAGGGAGGTATGTCCAGGTTGTACTGGGCTGTGATCCTACAGACACAGGAACAAACTGGTGGATTTTCAATTTCTATGACCTATCATGTTATACAGCTCACTCTGCTGACAGTGTGGAGAGTAAAACTTGAGGCTTGGTAGAGTCTACAAGGAGGGGAAGGCAGGGGACAAAGAAGACTCATTCAAGTCAGGAATGCAGTGGAAAACAGGGGTGAAGAAATTACTAGGAAGGAGAAAGCCACCCACTTCTCCTTCTCACTCCTGACCCTGCCTCTGAAGCTATCTCGAATTCACCATCAATTCCTGAACATGTCACATACCATCCTCCACCCTCATGTCCTATAATTTTTTGTACCCAACACTCTGAGCTGCCTTATATTGAATGATGTGTCAAGATCTGGCTCCAGAAGTGACTCCCTATGACACCACCTCTACTCAGTTTGATGTTCTTTCTCATTTGCTTCCATAGACCTGCTGATGACAGAATTCTCCCTCAGGATACATCTCCCAGTGCTTCTTTGCATGAGGGGAAGTGGACAACAGCTGACACCACCCCTGTATATTTCCTTCCTCTGCAATGTCTTCTTGTAAAATTAGCATTGTATTGTCCATTTACAAATGCAGTATGTACTTATGAGAAAGAGATGCCAAAAAAGTAAATTTTTTAACATCTATAATCTTATACACTCAGCGATAATGAGTGTAAATAGTTTAATATCTAACCTTAGTATTCCTTATGAAGATAGAGAGCTAGAGATTAGATCTAGAAAATAGATTATGGCTACAGTCATGTTTATAGGTAACATTTATTAGGACAGTTAGACCTGTGTGCATCTATTATTACTCTTACTTCTGGCTCTATAAGCACTTGTTCCATGACTGTCTCTTCTATTAGATGGCTACATCCTGAAGAGAAGGTTTAGTTCACTGACAAAGAGAGGTATGCAACAGATGTTCACTGAATAAAACAAAGTCTTTAAACAGGTACAAATGACCATCAGAATTTAGAAAACAAGTAGATCCTGGTTGTATGAGATTTATGAATACATCCTAAAAAATAAGGCATTTGGAAAAATAAGGACTCCAGAAATATGACACATGAAACTGTCTGAGTGATAGCCTTGCTGTATAAAGAAACATGACAGAATATTAAAAAAAAACAAAAAACAAAAAAAAAACCCACCAGTTCTAGTGAGCTTTAGGGGAAATGATGTTGGGGACATCACAGGGGATTCAAAATGCTAACTTAAGAAAAGGTGATAAATGAGAAATCCTAATGCTCAGTGGCTTTTAACAGATCTCTTTTTGTCCCTCCTGCATAATTTACTTTAGTTTTTAAACTCACTTTTAGCTAAATATCTAGAACTTAGAAAATGTCTGTTGTCTCATCTTTGGATCCACTAGAATGTGTTGGTGATAGCTCTCAGATTTAACTTAAAGGAATGGAGAGTAATTATCAGTAGTCAGAATTATCATATCTGTACTATCTTCTCAGGTCTACATAGCAAGTGACCTAAATATGTTTGATTTCCAGTGTGTCTCTCCTAGTGGTATTTTTCTCAGAAGTTTAATTTCTCTATGGGTTAGATGAGCATTTTATTTTAGGCTCAATGTCATGGAACATAATAAGTGAAAGAGTTGAATTTCCATTTTTTGGCACACATTATTGATAAAACAGCCAGCCTCAGAGGTAAAGTTGGCTGTCAGATGGTGGGGGTGATACCTGCAGATGTCCTTTACTGACCTGTATTGGTGTCCTCAAACTGTCAGAACAAACTTCCACAACCTGAGTGGCTTAAAACAGTGAAAAATTATTCTCACAGTTCTAGAGGGTAGCAGGAAAAAATAATGGTGTCAACAGTTCCTTCTGAGGGCTCTAGGGGAGATGCTGTTCAGAGTCTCTTCCAGCTGCTGGTGGCTTTAGGTGTTTTCTGTCTTGTGCCTACATAACTCCCTTCTGTGACTCGATCTTTACTTCTCCGTCTCTATCCTCTGTGTATAAGAACACATCATTGGATTTATGGCCACCTGCATAACCCATAGTAACTACTCTTAGGGTCCCACAAATTAATCACATCAGCAAAGACTCTCCTTTGAATTAAGAGCATATTCACAGTTCTGGGGAACAGAATGTAGACTGATCTTTTGGGGTATCACTATTTAACCCATGACATGACTCACGGTCAGGAAGGCCTGACGGTAGTAGTACAAATCCAACACCATTTTCCCCGGAGTGACATATCCTATACTGTCTTGCCTTCTCCCCTCTGATTGTCAAGTTAATAGTTTTCATACTATGGTGCTAGCTTAAATTAGGGGTAAAAGCAGGAATTGCAAGCTGGTAGCCCAAAACCAGTTCTCATCAAGAGATGCATCCTGATTGCCCTCCATAGTACTTTAACATGTCTGAATTAGTTGAATGTATGAATAATCGGATTGTTTTTACATACCAGTCCCAGGTTTCTGGCTTCCCTGGTAAAATTATATTAAACAACACTGGGTCCAAAGTCTCTCTCAGTTACAAGGATAGAACCTGTGGAGCAGCGAGGTGGGGCCTGAACTCTTCACACCGCCACAGTCCTTACCGCTTCCTTTTGTTGGCCCTGGTCTCTCTTCACTCATTGCAATAAGTTGCCCGACTCCTGATGTTTTCGTGCTAATCTCTGGGACCATGTTATCAAGGACAGCTAACCACTCAGCGGAAAATCAAACAATGATCCTGATTCACTCTAACCACGGAGTAAACTCTGAAATTGTTGTCACAAGAGTGTGTATAAACAAGAACAATGAGCCATTTTAGGTTCACCAGATGTATCCACTGGCAACCGAACTCATGGAAGTCTTTCAGCTCTATTACTATGAGATCAACCCCATATTTTGAGAGTCTAAATTTTTCAGGCCCAGTACCATGTAAACACAATTTATAATCTTGGATTCCGCAGTATCAACTTAACTCCAGAAGACTGGCTTTTTGCTTTGCAGACCAATTGTTTTATCTGTTTGACAATAACCTTTACATAACATGATGAGTATTTTCCTGCTCCTGGTAAAAATTGTTTGATAAGTTTGTAGGTAGAGTTTAACTGAGCTAAATCTCTTACTGTTTCACTACCCCAAACCTTTTTTGAAAGACACACTATGAGAAAGTGAAAAAATAAATTCTCTTTTCAGGAATGGTTATAAAAGTACCTACAGCTTTTGCTTCTACTCTGGAGTCTAGATTACACATGAACTGGGAATACAGAGACAGAGCCTTTCAATGTGTAAAACTAATCTATTATTTGTGATTAGACTGACAGTTGGCAGTGGATAATTAAGGAAATGCTGACCCAGCTAGTGTTTCTAAAGAGGTATTTTCTATGGGATTAACTGTTCTTGAACAAATTTGCCCATGCCATTCTCAAAAAAGAAAACTAAAATAAAACAAAAAACAAAACAAAAATACAGGCATGATTCCTGCAGCAGGGAGATATATTTTCATATGTACTCGTCTCAGGAACAAAAAATTCTTAATATACTTTCTGCTTTTTTAAGTTGTTTCCAATATAATAAGTTCAGATTCTTTTAAAAAATCAGGGACACACTTTTGAGCTAGTGAAAACTGTGACTTTCTTGATAAATAGTGAATACTGCATCGATTCCATTAAGCAGAGTATCTAGGTGAAGTGACAGTAAGTGGCAAACTGAGCACTTACAGTGACAATACTCAGGGTATAAATGAATCCCCTACTTTTTAAAATCTCAACCAAGGTCGATTCCACAGAAGTAGGAATATAAACGGCAAGAGAGTGGATTATGATCTGTTAAAATGTCATCTTTTTAATATATCAATGGAGATAATTTCTCTTTAGTCTTTAGGATAAAGAAACAATCACCTGAGGGATGATTAAATGCAGCTCTTAACAGGGACACCTCACTGTGTACTTCATTAATGATGCAACAAGGCACTCAGAGGCTCAGCTGGGCAATTAGACAGCAAACTTATCCATAAGATTGAGCATAATTTGGAAGAAATTCTTCAAATGGAAGTAAGATTAACTTTTGAGCTTTTATTTGAAGTTGGATGGAGTGGAATGATAGAGGGGTTGTCAATGATTTTCTCAAGGCTGCCTCCAGATTTCTCTGAGACTTTCTATGAATAATGAGTGTGGAAGATTACAGACCTGGCATAAAGTGAGCAGCAGGCAGGCTGAAGGAAAACGTTGATTACCAAGATCTGTTGGCTATAACCCTCCATCCTTGACATCTGTCACTGGTTTTTGTGAATAACGAATTTCGCTCCCATAAATTATTTTGAAATAGTTTTAAAGTCAAATGCGTAATTAGTGATGATAAATAGGCATATCTGAGGATACTGCAGCTCAATCCATCTTCATTTTTCAAATTGTTGCTTCTCTATAGAGAAAATAGACGTGGCTATTAACTACTGGCAAGTCAAGGTTGAGTAAGCTGCGACTGATAATGAAATGATTTGCAAAATGTATATTCCCTTATATATGGGCCATAAACTCTACAGTTGCTTTCTCATTCATTCTTCCTCATGACAAAACAATCTTGAGGTCAAAGCTCTTGCATATGAAACTTGTCCTCGCTGACAACACAAGAGTTTAATCTTAATATAAACGAGTTGGCTTTTTCAGTGTTTTCACTCATTTCCTTTTCATTCTTTAAGCTACAATAACTTAAGAACTCTGATCTCATTGATATAACATGTATACAACAATATAACATGTATATAACAATACTCCAGTGAAGAAGAGATAAGGAGGACTGGATCTCAGCTCCAGGTAGCTCAGGATCTAGTTAGCTTGTAGTGAAATGCAGCATCAGAGAAGCATTGAAATAACGTATAAGATAGTGACTACAGATCAGAAAGACTGTGACGGTGAATGTCGGGATAAGTGGGGGTGGGTGTGGGTGCAGAATATCAGGAGGATACGCAGAGATGGAGAAAGCATCTTAAGGACATGGGACACAGATCCAAGAAATCTGGCAACCAAATTGCTAGATTTGATGACAAGCATAATGGTAGATTGCATGGACTCTGAAAGTAGCCCATGTGAGGAAGTAGTTGAGTATCTCCAAGTACCAGTTACTCATCATCGAATGGACCTAATAACAGTCACTGTCTCATGGGGTTGTTCTGAGGAGGGAGACAGAAGCACAGTGATTAGTGTGATTAAGCAGGTATCTATGCACACTGACAAGTATTGTCATATTCCTAATTACAATTTCCCCAGTTTTAACAATAGTTCTCAAATGTCCTCAACTTCTAAAATAATTTAATTTACTTTATAATGCATTTGGTAAACAAGTGGCATGTGACATATAATTAGATATGTTGACAGTTTTCGCTCAACTGCAGTATAAAAATGCTTGTTTAGACCATTTTATGCTTCTTGTCTCCATGAATTTTTATGAGTTGAACTCCTAGAAGGGCTCTTTCAAATCATTACTAGATGGATAAAGATTTTTAATTTGGATGCATACTTGATTTGACAGTTACTAAGTCTGGCATGGCCCCAAATTTGCAGATTGATAAATCAACAGCCTCTCAGTCCGTCTGTAGTTTTATTTATTTATTTTCTCTCTCTTTTTTTTTTTCCTTCTCTGAAATTTGAAGGCCCATGATGTGAGCAATTTTCCAAACTTATGTCATCTTTCTGGCACAAATTATTGTCCCTGGAGGCTAGTTAACTGGTCTCAGTTGCTCCATGAAGAATCCTTTAACATCAACACCTTTCTCAAGTGTTAGAACACAGAGCAGTTAGGACATTGGCTCAGATGTAAGCCCAGCTGGACTCTTCTTAGAATTCCAGTACCTCCATGGATTGGGCCAGTGGGTAGTTTGAAGCCTGGGGAACCCAGAGCAATGAACAGAATGGCATGGGGACACCTTGATGAATGGAAGGGCGATTTTGTGAGCTTCAGTTAACCCCTCCCCCTGAACCCCTTTGCGCTAGGTTCATCCCTAGCACTGACATCTTTCTCCTTCACACAGTACCAAGTTGACCTACTGACTCTCAACAGGATTCTGCCAGTATTGCAACACTAAACTTAAAATATCTTAGTAGAAGTTGCTTTATCAGATTCTGAGGACCTTCTTCCCTAGAGATTCTGATTATTTGAATCTAAGGTAGAGCCAGAATCTGGCTTTTACATAACCCAGTGATTCGTATGACCTGGCAAATCTGGAAAACACCCATTGCATCTGACATTGGGTTCTTGAAGGAAAGGCGGGTGTGTTACAACTTCCCTAACATCCAACTACTGCTCTGACCACAGAGTCAGAAAAAAACATGTAATCCCTAATCTAATCTCCACACTTAAATTATTTGAGATGTGGAGTTCCTTACTCTTCGCCTAAGTCCACATTCCAAATTCCAGTTGCTCTCTTATTTAGCATCTAGACAATTTGTATCAAAGAGGGAAATCCTTCTAGAAATGTGTTAGAGGCGAGTGGGTGTGGATAATCACATATAGCAGGAGAGAGCTTGAACGCATAAAGCAGCTATTTTTTAAAAGTTACTGTGGGAACCTCCTGGTGGAGTAGGGAATAAATTGACCTTCTCCAGTCAAAAATGCAGTTTATATACATCCCCAGGGCCTGAGTTCAAAACCCTAGGCTGGAGGCAGCAACCAAGATGAACAACTAAATGAAAATAAAGTGCTTCTTCCTCTTCCTTTCCCTGCCTCCCTGACTCTTCTCTCTTTTATTTCTGCCAGCATCTTCCCTTAAAAAACAAAAATTAAATTAAAAAGTCACTGTCTATTCAAACCTCAATTCCTAAGATTCAGCAACGAAGCCTCTTTATTTTTAAAGTGTCATTGTTACTTTAACAAAAAAAGGTTATCCTTTTATGTGTTCTAAAATTCTCATAATAAAAAAACCAAGATGTAGTATCTAAAAATCACTTGTCACATAAAATTTTGTTTGGTGCATTTAGAAATATAGAGATCTATAGAATAAAAATTTTTCTCCTGAGTCTTATCACTTATCTGACCCCATCTTTTCAGGAACAGGAGAAAACTTTCCAATACTTGAGCAGTATCTCTAAATACTTCATGACTAATAATACCTTTTGCTCCTTGCCAATAGCAACTTTGCTGAGACATCCGAGAAGTTAACTCCCAGAACACATTTAAAATAACATGAGCCATAGGATTGCTGGATTTTTAAAAAAATTAAAAAGTTTAGAATAAATTTTGAAACAGATTAGATCATAATGGTATATTCCAGGTAATTTCCTGATTTGGACCATTGACTGTGGTTATGCCAAGCACTAACATAAGTGGAATGAGGGTGAAGGACACCCAGAACTGCTTTGTGCTGTTTATGTTTTTATATGTTGAAATGATTTCAAAATACAGATAAGTGATTTAAAATTTAGACATGATGAAAACTCATGTATTTATCACTTAGATTTCACAAGTTTAAACGTTCTGTCTTATCGACCTCACATTTCAAGTAAAATATTGAAGAGACGATTGAATCTGTTCTTATATGATTTTGAACTCAAACTAACAGTGAATAAAAGTTCCTAGTCTTCTTCCTTCCCGAAGCTCAGTATTGTTACACTTTTTGTTATTATTAGTAGGAGGTGTAAAAAGTGGAAATTATCGCAACTTTCATCACCTTGAGTGTCCATCCAGGTGTCCTGCTCTATATGTGGTAGCTTGTCCTCATTGTGGATTTTTTTTTCCCTAATGATGTGGCAGGAGCTTTTGTATAATCAGGAACTAAACTGCTGTTATATGCATGTAAATATCCTACCTCATCTTGTAACTTGCTTTGATTTAGTTATGATGTATTTTGACTAGAAAATATTTTGCCTTTTAACATAGTCACAAGTAATCATCTTTTTCTTTGTTTTGTGCTTTTGCATCTGAGATAAGAAATCTTCACTTTACCCCAAAGCATAAGATAGTTTCTGATATTTGTGCCAAAACCTTTGCTTTTAACATTTAGGTTTTTAATATTTATGTAATTTGTGTTTGTGACTGTTTTGAGGCTGGGATTTATTTTTTAAATCCACTTGTTCCGATTTATGATTTATCCTTTTTCAACTGATTGTTAATATCACACTATAAAACAAGTTCATATATATACTTGAATCCACTTTTGATTCTTTACACAGTTCCTTAGTTTATCTACTTCTGCAAGAGTACTTTGCTTTTACTTCATCGGAACTTTAGAATCTTACAAATTCTTCCAATCCTGTAGTTCAAGGCTTCCATTCTTCTTACTTTTCTTCAGAATTATTTGGTATTACCAGCTCATCTTTTGTATATATTTTGTATTAGTTGTCCAAAGACAAAAATTTCATTGTAGTTTTTTTTTCCATTAGAATATTATTGCATTTATAGATAATTTGGGAGAATCTGACTTTATGACACTGAGTTTTTCTATATAGAAACACAGCATAATTCTCCATTTAGTCTACATTTCTAAATAATATTTTAACTTTATCCATATCGATCCTACCATAAATTAAGTTAGATTTCTTGGTACTTCATTATTTGTATTGCTTTTGTGATGAGATTGTTTTTTCTGTTACATATTCCTATTTGGTTATTAGTTCTATAATAATCTTATATTTAGGAACCTTGCTGAACCTTCTTAATAGAAATCTAGATTTCCACTTATTAAAAGAAATGAAAGAACGGGTTGAAGATCACATGAGACAACTAGGAATGTGCTGTGGTCCTTTCCACCAAATGGAATGAGAAGGATAGGATCAACTTTCTCCATCTCAACTCAAGAGATAAGGATAAAGAGCCTTTGTAAAATGTGTCCTACGTCTTCCGGTGCACCTGGCTTCCTATGTGGGAATTTTGAATGTGGGAATGTTTGAGCAGGGACAGGTGGTTGTATTAGTAGCCTGGACCACTGGATTTGGTCAGGGAAAATGATGCTGGAATGTTTTTCTCATGTATCAGAAAGAGTTCAATGTACTGTTGAAAGTAGAGTTTGCCTGTGCTGGGTCATCACAGGTCTTATTCAGGTGAACTGCCTGGACAGCCAAAAGATCTCAACAGAAGGAAACTGTTGGATATCTACGGAGTTGAGGAAGGAGCTAATAACCTGCTGGACTGCTCTTCCTCAAGAGAACTACAGGTGAGGAATCCCTGATAATGGGGGAGGGATTACAAAAAGACACTAAAGTGTCTTGGAGAGATAGTCAACTCAAAACCCAAAGCTAGAGAAAATGAAAACCACAGTGTTGCTACTTAGGTGAGATATTTCCTGCCTCTTTAGTTCTCTCCCTCCCTGTTTTGACCCTTGAGAATGAAAGTCAGAAACCATATCAGGAAGACAGGGGAGGTGGGGCAAGGTGCAAGATTAGGAAGGAGGAGAAGGTTAAACTCCCCTTCCACCACCACCTCTGTAGGCTGATAACCTGTGGCAGGCCTGCTTCAAGAAAAGGAAATGGACTTGTAACAAGTTTCAATTTTAGTTGTTGCATGGGGCTAGGTTGCACATTACTGATTGTAGGCTCTTATGTTGTTAAAACTGATTATCAAAATTCATGAGAATGCCCTGAATCTCATTCAGGAAGACAGAAAGAACTAGACTTACTGAATAGCTGTAAAAGGGCAGTAGGAAAGAAAAATAAAGCTGCTTTCTTATTACATGCCTTGAGTCCTGCTTGTTTGGATGTGATATGATATGACTGGCCTTATATTTTAAAGGTTAAATCCTGAATTACGGAGCAAAATTTTTGAGTCCTAGAGTTGGAAGATGACACTGAAAGCAAAGAATGAAGTTTGGCCACCACCTTCCCAAAGCCAGAGCCAAAGCCAAAGCACAGGCTTTGAAGGTCAATAAGAGAGCACTGAAAGGTATCCACAGTCATAGTCAGACACACACACACACACACATACACACACACACACATCAACTCATCACCCATTATCCATCTTCCCAAAGCCCAAGACACTCACAATGAAGCTCAAACACCCTTGGTGAAGGGTGTTCTCATGTATGACCATTATGACCAAGTTTCCCCTGAGCACCAAGAGTCAAGATGAAGCAAGATGACACACACTTGTGTTCATGGCGGATGTCAGGCCAACAAGCACTGGATCAAACAGGCTGTGAAGACGCTCAATGACATTGATATGACCAAGGTCAACACCCTGATCAGGCCAGAGGGATGGAAAGCATATGTTCCACTGGCTAACTAATGACTGGAGTTGCCATCAAGATTGGGATTATCTAGTCCAGTTGGCAAATTCTACATATAGATTCTTTTTTTTTACCATAAAAAAAAATGAAGGCTGATTATAACTCTAATTGAACACCACTAGCATTGTGGACAATTTGACAAAACCATGCTGGGTGGGATACACAAAATTTCATACTAATTAAGTTCGGATGATTTTCCTTTGTTATTATCCCTTTCTTCTCCCTTCTTATGGACTCACTATTGATTTTCCTATGGAACTAGTCTCCATTTTCTATCTTCATCTCAAGACTATTAACCTATAGAAGATCATTTGGGAAGTGGTAATTCACCCTTCCTATATTCCCACCTCTTCACCTATTCCTTTGATCTTTATTTCTATAAAATAAAGTATCCTTCCCTCTTTCCAAGATGGACTTCCTAATTTAAGTCTAATTTCAATCTACTCCTATTTGCTCCAAGTTACCCTCAACTTCATCTTCAAATTTTTCACTTATTTTTTTACACCCACAGTATCAGAATTCTCACACTAAATCAAGCAAATGAAAAATATTCACAGAAGCTGAAATCCCTAGCAATGAACACAAATGGTCCTAAGTTGAATGGTAACACTATTTAATTAGAGTTGAAAGAGGTGAGAAAACAGATAGTTGGTTTTAGATACGTCACTAATGTAAAACACATGTGCATTGTTTGTTCTTTTTTTACCCCTCACCCCTCGGCCACACCCCAGCCCTAGGTCTCAATCCCAGGTCTGTGAGCATTGAATGCCTTGTACTTCAGCCACTTGAGTCACAAGGGTGCATCATGTTGTGATTTTTTAAAGACACTACCTTCTATTATGTGAATTAGCCATGTAATAGCTTCTAAATTGATCAACTTCCTAAGAGAAGGGATATTCAATCTTGTTTACTTTGTTTGCATTATCCCCACACTCTTCAAACATTTCTTATATATCTGTTGAAATATAACTAAATTCAATAAACTACATGTTTAACATTATAAAATTTGGTATATTTTGACACATGTATACACTTGTGAAAACACCACAATCAAGTTATTTAACTTGTTTCTTTGTGCTTCCAGACAAGTACTGATTTGCTATCTGTAATTTTAGGTCAATTTATATTTTCTATAAATTTATGTAAATAGATACTACAGTATGTATTTCCTTTTGCCTGGTTTCTTAATTCAGCATAATTTTCTTGATATATTTATCCTTGTTTTTTGCATCAGTAGCTCATTCATTTTTATTTCTAAGCAGTATTCCATTGTATAGATGTACCATATTTGCTTATCCATTACTTGATGATGGACATTTGGGCTGCTGCTAGATGCTTGCAATCATCAATAATGCCATGAACATTCTTGTACAAGTCTCTGTATAGATATATGCTTTCATATCTCTTTGATAAACATGTTGGGGAGGAATGACGGAATAAGTATGGTAGGAGTATGTTTAACTTTTGAAAGAACTGACGAATGGCATACCACTTGGAACATTTTAAACCTATCAAATATTCATTTTGGAGTAAATTATTTTAATGGAAAATATATTGAATTGAGTATTGTGAATAGTACAAAATAAGGTTTCTAAAGAAAAATCATGTCTAGTCAGCTATGTCTTTGGTCAAGTCCTGGTAATGTAATCCTCTGTGTCTGCATTTTTAAATAACACCCTTCAAGTGTTCAACAGTAGAAGGATTTGTGCCAAATAGAAATGCATTCACCGACCAAACACCAGCTGTCCTTGGAGGACTACTGACTGACCAGCAGGGTTGTGATCACACTGCAGCCTAAGCAGGTGGCTCCGTGCCAGGAGCATAACCACCTCATTCATTTTAATGGTTCTGGCAACATGCACTACTCATGCTGTCTTATTTTGATGAAGTTTCCAATTTTCACTACCCCTTTAGAAAACCAATTTCAAATAAGCCATTGATGGCACTCTGTATGTGTGTGTATTTAGAGACACACATATTATTGTGAATATACACACATATATTCACACAGCATGACATATATAAACCTAGATATCTCCTCTTGCTCTACTGAGATGAAAGGTCATAGTTGTGATTCAATTGCATTATGATCACTTGAGCAAGTTCTCACATGTAAGTTACTAAAGCTAGTGAGAAAAGTAGAACTAAGTTTCCAGAACTAGAGCTAGGAGAAGCAGGAGATCAGTGTGGATTGCTGGGTAAAACTAGAAGTCTGACCTGGAAACTATGGACAGCGAGGAGGGGGTCACACAATACCAACTAGAGGTGGGGTATGGAGACAGACAAAGAAGGCACCAGGGAGGGAGTCTGCACACAGAAGGCACTCTCCTGGGCACTGCTGCTGACTGCTCTGATAAACAGTAAGAAGGCATTCTCCTTTACAGATGACATTTTAAGGAGTTGCTGACTTGCTCCATTTAATGCTGGTGTATTGCTTTCTCCCTCACTCTATCACAATAGAGTGTCTTGCCTCAAACCACTTGCCTTCAAACCACTTTTGCTAGGTTAGAGTGTGGGACAGACTTCAACTCGTCACTTCTTTCTTGGCTGAAATCTTTCTGTTTCTCTGCCCTCTAGCACCTGGTTCTTCCTCTGGACTTGACTAAGACTCACTCAATTTTCAGTCCAAGGCAGGGATTCACCTTTGGGAATAATGTTCTTTTTCCTCTCTGGGTATTGGGCTCCCTGAAGTTTCAAGGTACAAGGGTCTCCTTGCACTGACCTTGACCAGATGCCCTAAACAGAAACTTTGACTTACTCTCCCCTTCTTCCTTCTGGGTACCCCGTGGCACCCTGGCATCTTGTGTACTCTTCATATATAACAAATGCCACAACCAATTCCCTGGCTCTTGTTAAGTTTCACATCCTACCTTCTTTTGAGAAGCTCCCAATTCTCATTAGAATACACACTTTTCTCCTTTCAGGAAGCTACTCCCAGGCTGTTCCTCCTTAGACAGAATCATCTGCCATAAGCTCAGTGACTGGATACCTGATGGGTTCAGCGGGAGGAGGGCTGCACATTTCCTGAAAGGCTCATGGACTTCTAAGTGTGAAAGCTAACTTCATTGACTGGGTAATTATGGACAAATTACATTGAACTTCAGCTTCCTTAGTTGCAAAATGGGGATAATAAAATTCATATGTCAAGATTGTTTATGAAGATCGGGTGCAATCACATTCACAGATTATTCTAAGCCATGAGCTCTTTCAATATTCATGATGGGAGAGGCACAGTGATCACAAAGGTGACAGGTGTGTTTTGAATACTGATTCTGGCACTAGCTGTGACCCTGAACCGCTTGTTGAATTGTTGAAGTCTCATCTGTATAATTATGTTATGATATAGATGTCTTATAAGAATTAAAGGATATTGGTCATTTTCATATTCACTATGCCTTGTAGGCATGAACAGAAATGACGAAGATCCAAGATACTTTAAATTCTCTAAATATAAGACTTTCCAGAACCCCCATTTGCCAACTGCAGAGAATCCAGTTCTTTCTGTCTTACCTTTTTGATAATTTTCATATCAAGACTACAGAAAAAAACAATGAGGAGTCATGTTATTTTTCTATCCAAGTTTGAGCAATTAGAAATGGTTGACTAAGAATGCGAACATGACTCTCTAATCTTCAAATTTATAATAATTATGGCAGAAAATGACCATTGTGGTTTGACAAGAACTTTAGGGAGCCAATAGCCTCAAAGCCTGACTTTTCTGTTATGCCTTATTGAGCCCCTTTCCAGTTGGAAAGAACTTTTATCCCTTCTTCTCTCCACTTGAAAATTTTCTCCTATGTCATGGAAAAGAACTAGTGTCTTCCAGCTCAGCTCTTTTTGTTTCCTTACCTTCCAACTTTGCTTGTACATCTGCATCCATCCTTTCTTCTCTACATGACTGACTCCTCCAATTGCACGGCCTCCATCTATCTCATTCTTTCCTATGTGACCTTAGACTTCAGTTTTCCTGAATCATGAATTCTTTTCTTTCTACTTATTGACCTTTCCTTTCTTCTTCCCTCAGGCACAGACATTTTCTGATTTCTCTCATTACAAAATTGATGTCCCTTGACCCATTGTCTTTTCCAACTGCTTGACTCCTTATTATGATCCAAACGCTTTTATGTATAGTCTACACACACCGGCTCCACTTCCTGAACTCCTCACCATACCTGAGCTGCATCTGTCCTCTGTCTCTGCAGCACTATGTCCCACTTTCTGACCCCTCATGAGACAAAGATCTATTTTGATTTTCAGTTGCCTAGATCCCTCTCTACAGTTGGTGACACTATAGATCCATCCTTCATTCTTGGAACTTCTCCTTACCCTCTAACACACCCCTTCCTTTTGGTGTTTTTCCTGATTTTCTGACCCTTGTCTTCATGGACAACTCTACCTCTGACAACATTTCCAGGTTGGGTTTGCCTAGACTGTCCCTTGACTTGCTGCTGTTCTTAGTTTGCTCACATCCCTTGAGTAATCTTACTTATACAGAACTGGCTATATAATACGCGAGACCTAGTGCATGTTGAAATTGATGGTTCCTTTACTCAACAATTATGTATTTCAAGATGGCAACAGGTGTGGGCCCTTTGAAATGCCACAAATCCTCTGTCTCTGAGGCTCACCCCCATTTCCAAAACTTCAAGTACACCTGGTATCCCAGGTCCATATTTCCAGCCCAGATTCCTCTCCTGAGAATTATATTTAATACATAATTGAAGTGAATATGAACATTATTCCCTCACATTCCAAGTAGATATGGTGCTTTCACTGGCTATGTGATGTTTAATAAGACAAGCTCTGGCATTCAGTGTGTTATTATAAAATCTACAAAGTTATGAAAAGTTTGTGCAAGTATCATCTGATAAGTCAATGACAGTTGTTAATAATGTATCTTATAAACATCTATTAACTATACGTAATCAAAAAACGCAAAAAGTCCTGATGAAGGAAAATGAGATGGCTGCAACAAAAACAGTGCTGTTTATCCAGTTGTTTGGAAATTGTGTAAATTAGGAAAAATAGGTAGTAACCCTTTCAAAGAACCAGAGAATAATTTTTGTTCAAAAGGGATTATTTAAGATATATACATAATACTGTATTTCAACGAAAGTACAAGGACTCCTAATGAGTTCACTCAGTAAGGACTGAGTCCGTCTGGTTCTAGGATTTGATATAACTTGATAACTTGCTTTGAGCTGATGGACTGCCTTCCATCTCACAAAATTCAGAAAAAAACATGACGTAAGTGTCAGACTTGGGCTACAGACACCCATAATGAGATTTCCCACTTTGTAAAGGATCCAATTTTTTACTGGACTTCAAAACTGAGATGTTCTGCAGGAATCAAACACTAATATGCCTCACATAGACCTCAGTAGCTTCCTTCCTGCTCAAAGCTGCTTCTTTTCCTCAATCTTGTATGTCAGTTACTAGTACCACTGACTGCCAAGTAGCCAAAGTTAAAAATTCTGTTCAACTTTTACTGTGCTCTCCTTCCTTCAACCTAAGAACCACTCATCCTTACCATATATACATCTAGAAATAGATAATAAGTATATCTAGAATCCATAGAGATGACAATGGTCATACTTAACCAAATAAAGATAGAGAATATCAGATTATTTCTGCATAGCTATAGGCATCATAAATAAAATGAAATGAGTAGACCAAGTAAGATGTTGTTTTTAATTTTGACTTTATAGTTAGAGTCTCAATAGTATTATGTGACTATTGGTTTTCTTTAATTGCTCATTATTTCACAGATAGAATTAATACCTAGACTATTTGAAATGCCCATAAAGCAATAAGAAAAACCACAACGGATAAATGGAAAAGTGGGCCAAGGATATGAGTAGACAATTCACAAAAATGGCACAGGAGACACATACACTTCTCAAAAGAATCTCAGTCTAATAATGATTAAGGAAATAATGTAGTTTAAATACTAAGATTTTTATTTCTGCCCATCAGATTTATTAAAGGGAAAAGGAAAATATTTAGTTTTGATCACGTAGTGGTAAAAGGGTAGCACAATACTGAAGGCAAACAATACTGTGTATATAGCTTTTGATTCAGAAATTTTATGTGTAGGTGGGCTCTTCCTAAGGAATTCTTGCAAATTTAAACAAAAAGCATACATAAAGATGCTTTACTGAAATTCTAGCAGGAAAAAAATGAAAGGGATAAATGTTTATCTGCTGAAAATAACTTGACAAATTATGGTATATCTATACTAGATTATTAAAGAACAGATGGAAAATGTGAAATGTGTTTATAAATCTAGCTAGGAAAATCTTTACACATAATCAAATGGAAAAAATGTAGTTTTTATGAAATCAAGACAAAGTAAAATTTAAACATATCATATATATAACTATTCAATTACATAGAAGCAGATCTAGAAGGATCTGCATCCATTGATTAAAAGTGCAGGTGGTCAGTGACATGGTGAGAGGGGATGAAGGGGTAAAACAGCATTTTTTACTGATTCCCTACTTAAACCTATCTAATAAAAATGAATGACCATATTAAGCATTTAATTTAAATTTATAATAATTTTAATTATTAAAAAAAACTTGGCTGAGATATTTTATCATCCTACTTTTAGATCAAAATACCTGATTTTTTTCTGACTAGCATGGACATGTTTGCATAATTTAAGGCAGTTCTCCTCAAAGTAAGGTTTATAAACAACCTCTGTCATAATCCCTGAGATGTCTGAAAGAAAAAAAGCAAAAGACAGAATGATCTTCCAGGTCCTATTCCAAGTAGATTTAATTCCATAAATGCGGGATGCTCTCAGACATTTTCATGTTAACAAACTCCTGATCAGAGTTGGAGAACCACTGGAGCAGAGCATTAACTTGATTTAGGTTTCACTGCCCATTGAATGGTTTTCAATTTCTAGCTCTCTTAAGAACAGAAAATTAGACCAGATTAACATAGGAAAGAACAGGAGACTGTAATTTAGTAGCTAAATTTTCAAAAATGCTGCCCAACCACCTGCATGGTAGATGCAGGTGCTGGCTGACCCATCTACCTGAAGTGGTTACTTGTAAGCAAATCCACACCTGCCAGATTTGTACCAACTCTGAACAGACAACAGAATGGGTATGCTGTTTTCTAGTGTTTGGGCTTCGACATGTAATTATGATTTTTTTATTTGCTTTTGTGGGTTTTTTTTTTGGGGGGGGAGTATTCTGTAAGGAGAATTCTATTAGCCAATACAGAATCAAGAGAAAACACTCCTCTCTGCTGTAGATATTATAGAACTTACATTTTAGAGTTTGCTATTTACCTGTGTCTTTCTCCCTGGAGACCGTGAACTACTGAAGGACAGAGCTTATTAGCTCTGTATGTCCAGATGTCAGCACAATTCCTGCTGACCCACATTAAGTGCTACACTGTTAATATATTCTTTCTACCATGATCTATTTTCTTTTTAATAATCCAATGTGGAAATTACAGTGTGTGAAATGAAAAATGTCCCCCAGATTTTTTTTTAAATCTCCCTTGCTTTTCATCATTTCACTTAAAGCATCTTATTTTGTCTTCTTGACTTGGATAAATGCAATGAATGAAAGTTATTAACACCACTTTTAGAAATGTGGCCACTCAATCTTCCAGATTATATTGATTTTGATTCTCTTAAGAAGTTTCATGATCGATTTATATTTGATATTTATATATTCTGTCAAACACCATATTTTATCAAAATGATTAAATATTTGTTCAGGTGTCTGTTTTCCTTCATTGGGTTGTGAGTTTCTTTAGGTCTGCAGTGAACCCTGTACTAGTAGATAGAAAATATTCAAAGAATTTAATTGGGCTTAGCAGCTTTGCAAATAATTTCAATTTCTATGATTATTACTATTATGGCTATACCTTTTCTTTAAAAAATTAACATCATAATTTAAAGCACACAGTATATTTCTAGGGGAAAAAATCTCAGTCATTTTAAAAATAAACGTGGAATCTCAATCAAAGATTGAGAACATTATCAATGCAATAGTTCCAACAGAATCATTTAAAATATAAGCACCGGAGTCATTCAAATGTCATTTTCACTGCAGCTGATCATTAGTTTCTAAGTCTAGAAAATAAGCAGCTTGCACAAAGTGAATTTCAGTTTGCCCATCCAAATCTACAATTTTGATATTTGTAACTAAAATGTGGTTTCTTTGAGAGGGCAACTTAGAAAAAGTGACTCACACTTGTCCTCTGGTTCTTTCTTTGCTGTTAACTTTTAATACATTTTCTGCCCTTTCCTCTGGCCTTTGAACATTTGAAGCCTGAGGGAAGAGAGAAAAAATTGATTGTCCAAATATTGAACACTTGACAATGCTGGTGCCACCTGACTCTTTAAGCTGCCTGAAACCTCACAATCTCCCTTTCACCACCAGTGATTGCTGCATTGTCCTGAGCCCAAGGCCAGTGATTATGTCTAATGCAGCACTCGATTTCATGAAAAAGCAGTTCACAGTCACCTCCAGGCAACTTTTCCAGTTAGGATGGCTGACTCAAATTTCAGTAATTCTTTGATTCTTGGTTTTAAAGTACCAGACATGCTGAGCTTTTACAACATATTGTTATCTTTATTTATTAGTCTCTAAGAGAATTAATTATCGTTAGCTGATACCAAGCTCTCCCTAGTTTACACACCCCTTAAGCTTTCGCTCTCATCTGCCATCCAGAATTTCATCTTTTTCATGCCAATCAGTCGTCAATTACCTGAAATCCATTTTAATGCTGTAAAGATGACTGCTTTCACCTCCAAAATGCCACAAGGTCAAGGAGGCTCTTCATGCATCCAAAAAGCTGCCTTTCAGTCCTGTGTTCATTGTAACTGACTTCAGCAATTACTCAGAAGAAAAAAGGAATACATATCATTTTTGATGCCCAGGTGAAGACTACATTTCGGTAGGAACCTTCAAGAATATTAAAATACTTTTCGGGCTATCTGATGAAAGAAGAAACCCCACCAGGATCTCGGAAACGCGAGTTTGCTAGAAGATATTCTTGTTTTTCTATCACTAGCTTCCATGTTTATCACATACCTTGAAACATTCCATTGAACTCAGGCACAGACTTTTTGTGTCTTCACAACAAACCTCCCTACACTGGCGAAAAACTGAAGACTAAGACAAGCTTAGTCACACAGTGAGGTGTCGCCAGAGAAGAGACACTCAATTTCCTTTGGACCCACCTGTATGGGGCTACCACGTGCACCAGGGAAGCCACTAATAGCCATTGGCTTCACTTGGGCACTTAGAATACTGAGTCAAAGCCCAGGCCCATGCCAGTTGGACCTACACCGTGAGACTCTTGAGTCGAGCAAAATTGTCCAACCCAGTTGGTTAGGGAAGAGCTCACTGGAGCAGGGGTTCCTTTTACTGTGCTACTCATGGAGTGAGCTCATGAAAATGCAGAGCTCAGGGTTCCCCAACCCAGATTCAGATTCTGTAGGACTTGGACCCAGGAATGTACACATTTAGTGGGTATGCAGGTGAAACTGCAGCTGGTGGGCCAAAAAAGCAGGCTTTGGGAAGCACTGATAGAGCAATGAACCAGAATCTAGTCACCAGCAGCCCATTACTGAATAGCATCTGATTAATGCTGATTATGAGAAAGAATTCCTTCTTTAGCTGAGTGCAATATTCATAATTACAGAAAGAATGATGCAAACGGCTATTTTTTCAGTAGCGGAATATTAGTTTTCACTTTGATTACTGAAGATAGGGCAAGACTAGGAAGAAATAAATGTAAAAAGGTACAAATTATTACCAAGCTAGTGTCACTTCATGGTACATAAAATTCAGGAAAACTTCAGAGGCTTTTTATTTTATTTCTTTTTACTTTTCTCTCTCCTGCTGTTCTCCTCCAAACACTGTATGATTACTGCTGGGAACACTACATAGTCAAATAAAGAAAATTACAGAATCTTCTCAAAGTTCTCCATGTCCCTCTCCCCAAGCAACTGCTGTTAAGGTTATGCAGCTGTACCCAGATCTTCTAAAATCCAGTTTGATCAAGTCAATGTCCTTCAAGGAGTCCAAGATGCTCTGAGGGTCAAGGGTCTTCTCTTAAGCACAACTGAGAGAGGGCTCAGGATCTGAGCCCTTCACACTGCTTCACAAGCCATTTCTTGCCTGTGTTTAGTTCTAGGTCAAGTCACCACCAATCAATTCACCGGGAACAAATTTAACCAGCAAACCCATTATCCCAAAGATACCACAAATGTTAATTTTCCTGAAAATATGTTGGTTTAAACAAAAATGTATATAGTTTAAGTAAAACTATAAAGTTTATAGCAGTTTAAAATTGGATGGAATTTTGAAACATCTCCTGATAATTTCTGCCGTGTTTCATTGTTTTCATAGAAGCATTTTAAAGAACTGAAATTCCATTTCACAAGTATCGTCAATCCATCACTAGCAGGGTGTGGATAGAGCGATTTTTTATTGCAGGTGTGTGTGAGGTGGGGGAAAGGGTAAGAAATCTCTACAATCAAGAAAACAAATAGGAGACAGCTATAAAAATTTAGGGGAAGAGCACTTACAAATCTTTGATAGCAAAAGTTAAGGTTTTCAAAAAGTAATGTTTATAGCCAACCATGTTTCCCTGCTTGTTGCCAGGGCTGGTAGGAATTTCAGTAGCTGGTATTTTCAGCTTCTTCATAGGAAGCAGTTTTGCCCTCATTAGAGAACCTTCTCCATTGAAAGGGGATGCAGACATAAACTGCCACAAAGATGGTCAATATTGTTGGTACCATTTAGGAAAAATAATGGATACATAGGCATAAAATGAATTTAAATCACATAGAGTTTCCAGCTTAATCTACCAAGGTCATTTAACTTTATTTTCAGTGACCCACCAGAGTTCTTGTACTTTGGATTTATGATTTGGGGAATAAAGATTTCCCGTGATTTTAATTTGCCCTAACTGAAAATAATAAAACTAAACAATGAGAAAATACCCTTCAAGGCTGTAGACCCATTTATTGTAAATAATTACTATAATATGTAGAGAAAGTTAATTAAAATAAGTTTTTGATGAACTGAAATATTGGCAAATGGAACCTTCCATAAATTGGTAATCCTAAGAATTGAGTTTTGACAAAACCAACAAATTACCTTCTTCCATGCCACAATCATGCCAATTTTTTTTTTCCAGTAAAAAAAATTAGTCTCTGGTCTCCCATCTGACTTCCTGCACAGGAATTTCTCTTTACCCAAGACTGCACACCACCAGCTTTACTGTAAGTCTCCCCCGACCCTTCCCATTTTCAGGGTTCTTACAATGTCAGGCATTCCCTACCCTCCAGGCCCACATGTTCAAGTTGGGGTCACTGGGGTCAATTAAAAATCCCAACCGTCTTAAACAAGAGAATAATGAAAGACATTCGGTAAACATACGTGTCAAGCAGTGGGTGCCTGAGGTTGGAGTGGTCCAAGTCTCCACAAACCTTCCATCTGCTGGGGCTTCAGAATCGGGGTGGTCTAGGTCCTGCCTTCCCAAGAAGACCCAGAGCCTCCCACACAGAGTGGGGCTGCCACACCCGGAGCTCTCTTTCCAGTCCCAGAACTTTCTGCGGTTTCTTTGGCAGATAGTCTTAGCTTCCAACCATGTGATACAAAGTTCCTCCAATGGCCAGCCAGCAACGAACTGGAGGGGAAGTCGGCTATTGGCTGGAAGGTCGCAGTTGACTGGCTGGCACCAGCTGTTGCTGGTGCTACTCTGGGGAAGCCCAACAGGCCTAAGACTGGGATTAGGGTGCTGAGCCTCAAATAATAGGCACAGGACTTTAAGTCTAAATAGTAGGTACTCTAGTCATGCTGAACATTGATAACCGTCTTTAAATACTGTTTATGATGTAATGGCACCACTGGACAGAGTTTGTTTTTAAAGGGAAAAATTCGGTAAATACACAAATTTAAAGACATATCATGTATTTTTATATATATACAGATATATATGCAGTAAATTCTGATTCAACATCAGAGAAAGTTTTGTGGAAATTACAACTTTAAACAAAACAGCATAATGAACGAGGCCTTCCAATAACAGTTGGCCAGGATTTCTTCTTTTTCCTCATGGCAACAACAAAACATTATTTGAGAATCTGCTGTGAATGTAAATTATGTATATATTATATATATGTATATATGTAGAGCACATATATAAATATGTACATGTGCATATGTATTAATTTATATGTAGAATTGTATATTGCTGTTTCTGTAGACTATAAGCTCCTTAAATCATGCCTATTTTTATTTTTAATCTTTATATACTTAAGGCATAAGAGAGTGCTTGAGATATAGCAGATACTCAATAAATACTTGATGAATAATGAACATATTACCTTAAACAGCCACAAGATTCAGTATAAAGTTCAATGCATTGTTGAACTGTGTAGTAGAGAACCACATTAAAAATCATGATGTTTATTGTTTGTGAGATGCTGCATGTTAGCAGATAAAAGTTATCACACACAGAGCCAATAAATCATAAAATTGCTATGAACACACATATAATGTGTTGATGTGTGTATATATTATGTGAATATTAAAATGTAGACAGATACCTGCTATGATACTGTTACGGGTGTCAAACCAAGTCACTTGAAATGCTTTACTTCTTCTCTAATGGTCAAGACTGGTTTACTATATTAAAAAAATCAAATCATCATACAGTAAAAACATACAGTAAAACTCATACAGTAAAACATCATACAGTAAAAACTCATACACGGTGCCTAAAATATCATGGAACTCAATAAATATTTGTTGAAAGTATACAACAGTCTTATTTGACTTTTTAGGCCAATCAAGCACAGCTAGAGGGTGTATGGATTTGAATTTTAGAATTTAGAATTTTAGAAATCATCTTTTGATACAAACATATTTCTACTTTCTTTACTACATTGGTTTTCTGTGGCTGTGTAAGGAATAATGACTTTAGCAGCTTAACACAGAACCCGTGGATTTATACTTCTGTAGGTCAGCTGTCCTCCAGAGCCAGACTAAATACTTCACTCTGGGCACTACAACACTGAAATCAAGGTGTTGTCCACATTGTGTTCTCACCTGGAGACTCTGAGGAAACAGTCTAAGCACATTCTCTTCATAGACACAATTCGGTTCCTTGAAATTGTAGGACTCAGCTTCCTTTTTATTTCCTGCCATCAGTTGGGGACCACTATCAGCTTTCAAAAGCCACTCCCATTCTAGGTGTGCCATGTGGACCCCTCCGTCTTCAAATCAGCCAAAGACATCAAATGCTCCCAGTGCTTCACATATATGGCTTCTTCAGTCTCTGATCTCTAGATCCCTATTGAAAGGATTTATGTATTAAGTTTAGATCCATGTGTCTCTCTTGTAAGGTCAACCGATTTGGAAACTTATATATCTTTATAAATTCCTTTGGTTATATTAAGGCAAGATAATCAAGTTAGTGACCTACCATTCCCATTTTGCTAATACTCCAGGGGAGGATAATATAGAAAGGGTCATTGGAAATCATCAGAACTCTGTCTTTGCCAATTCTTTCCTCCAGGCTTTGGCTGAGCTCAGTAATTGTCTCGTATGCATGTGTGTTTGTTAAGAAAACACAACTTATTTTCCTTTTTTACTCACCCCCAATATACTTTTCTTCTCGCATTAAAATACTTGGTGGTCAGCAAGTTTTTCACTTTTATCTTAGCTACTGTCTTCATAAAAGAAGACAATGCCACTTACTTATTATGTTGGAAATAAGTGGTTCTAAACATTGGAGACTCAGGAATATGAACACAATTTCTCCTCATGATAATCACTAGAAAGCTGTGGGTTCTTTGGGTAAGTTTCTTAACTAGTTTCCATAGAATTCAAGTTAAGTGATGACTCAACAGAGAATAAGAATTTTTTTAATAAACAAAAACAAACTAAAAATAAAACATAAAGCCACAAAAAAGGAGGGAAAAAATAAAATAAGATAATAAAATAAATAAAATAATATTAAACCTCCTTCGCCATAATTCTCCCCCATCCATTTCTCCTAAGGCAATCTTAGTCTTGTTGTCAAAGTCCGAAGGTTTAATTTTTATTTTATCATTTCATTTACATTGTTTCTCTACATTCCAAATATAGATGATTTCATCTAATATTTCTCTTTCTCTTCTGACTTGCCTCACTCACGAAAACACCCTCAAATTTCATCCATGTTATCACAGATGGCAATGTTTTACCTTTTTATGGCTGAGTAGTTCTCTACTTGTGTGTGCATGTGTGTCTTGATGGGCACTTAAGAGTTTTGATAGCAAAGGTTACCCCTGAGCTTCCTGTATTCCTATCAACATAGTTGGGGGTGAAAATTGCTGTTAGAGAAGGTGGTAGAAGTTACCTGGAGGTATGGAATGGCATGTTATCTTGGAAGAGACTTCAATCCTATTATATTTGGGTAGACATTATGTTTTGGTAGTGTTTTTCAGTATAACAGAGGTCTTTTTCAAGCTATGTGTTCTTCACCTGTTGAACATAGAACTTCTGGGTTCACTGGTGACTTCAAAGAGGACCAGAAGCCTTTTAAATTGAATTCTAATTATGAGTTTTTATGTTCATGTTTCTGTAGAGAGATTAATGATGTCATTAGATCTACTCATGAGTACAGCTCACCAAAATGATTAACAACTACCAGGTCATTTGGAAACCATCTTTTCATGATCAAGGAAATTGACACTTGTGGGGATAAAATAACTTGCCTTTAATCACAGAACTAATTTGTTGCATTTTAAGAGAGAACTTCAAGGTCAAACATGTGTGACAGTCAGATATTAAGTAAGCCAATATTATTCTGTTCTGTTGGAAGTTATCCTTGAAAAAAATGAGCTAAAAATTGGGGAAATTATAACAGGCTGGGCTGAAGAAAGAGAGATATATTTGGGAATAGTCAGAGTTTGATCAATAGCTATTGAGTAAATGAACGGTATGAAATTTTCTACTTAGAAAACTGCTTTTTGATTAGCACTCTTATTTACTGCTGGAATTGCTTTGGAAATTTCTTTTGGAGACAATGCTGTTTCTTAGATAGGCAGGATAATAGAATCATAATATGTCAAAACGATGATGATAGGGTATTTGAGTGTGATATGATATGATGGCTAAGTGATTTGCCAAACCGAATTTAATTTAATCCTTTTTGACATTCCACTATGTAGATATTATTACTTTCACTACAGATGAAGAAACTGAGGTACGAAAGGCTGGTTAACTTCAGAAAGAGTTAGGATATAGTGCAGCAGAATGTCAAACCCTGATGGCCTGGTCAAAGCTTGTGTTCTAAATTCTAAGCACGTGGTCCATGTCAAAATTGGAATAAATACTGGGGTAGGCAAATTTTTAAGAACTAAATATCAAAAACTATTAATAACATACAAGGAAGTTTTACTGAACCACCTCTCCAAATACGCATGCGCAAATTTATCTTTAGACTTTACCTTGACACTAGCTGTATGTTTTTCTTTTGTTGACTGCTTTCCGTGGTAGCTGGTTTCTTCTTAATTTTGTTTCTCTCAACTTAACAGACTCCTTCAATTGTCCAGGATCAGCTGAATTAACAGGAAAGAAATATATATTTATCAAAACTTGTTGATGCAAAAAAATAACTACATGATTAAACACCTTTAGATAGCGGGAAAGTCAAATGTTAGAATCTGAGGTTCAAAGAAGTAAAAGTGGATCTTTTTAAAGATGGTCTAAGTCTCTGCCCTAATTTGGTACAAGAAATCTCAGTGTTCAAACTCAAATGGCATGTGGATCTCCATTTGTTCTTTGTGCTTGTATGTGAAATAGCTTTTTAATCCATAGATTAAAAAAGCAATTTTTATTGAATAACATACGTACACTAAAGGGCACAGCCCATGGAATTTTTAAATGTTTAGTTCTGTCAACTTTGGGGCAATTGAATGTGAGTCCTGGGAAAGGTATGGAACAAACAGTGAATGGCAGAGCAGACCCAACAGCGACATAGTTGTTTGGTGTGATTTTCACTTGTGTCCCAGAACAGGAACCAACAGCAGGGCCAACCTGTTCCAGCCGGTTCATCCTCAAAATCATCACAAGGAAAATTTGGATGAGCCAGCTGTTTCAATAAATTTATGCAACACTGTCAAGAGACCTGGTGTCCCCCATTGCTATGAGAAGCTTGAAAATACCAAAGACAGTTGTATTCCTGAAATATGGTGAAAATGGCCATGAATGGCCTCTGCTCTTAGTCATCCTCTGCTTTAATGAAACGTGTTCATGGGCAAGTGTTTTTCCTCCCTGTCCCTGTCTCTTCTCTTCAAAAGTAAAAGGTTGAATAGGATCTGTGATTTCAAAGAGGATTTTTCTCATTTCCCACTTCCATCCCAAGTTATCAGAACCCCTATAAGGGGGAAAGCAATTTAAAGGATACATAGTCAATAGTTAACTAAGCTTAGGACATCATGGTTTCTTCAGGTGTTTATTCTTCTTCTGACGATTCCTGTGTTCATGTAAAAATATTCCATAAAATCTGTATACTTTTCTCCTGTTAATCCGTTTTATATTTATTTAATTTTTAGGTACAAATCTAAACTTAAGAAGGTTTAAAAAAGCTTTTCCTCCCTAACGATTTCTTTTCCTTGAGGTCCTGTAAACCAAACCCCTCCATGCACTTCCTGGATGTCGCTCTCTGAACTGGGTTGAATATGATCCCCCCAAACTCATGTCTGCTTAGAATCTCAGGATGTGATCTCATTGGGAAACAAGGTCTTTGCAGTTTAGGTGGGTCCTACATCCCATCATTGTCCTTCTGAGAACAGAAAAGAACATGCAGAGACCCAGACACACGGGGAGAAGCTAATATGAAGACGGAAGTAGATACTGGAGTGACGCTGCCACAAACTGAGAAAATGTCCTGGATGGCCAGTCACCCCAGAATCTAGAAAAGCCAAGGAAGCATTCTTCCTTGGAGCCTTTGGCAAGAGCATGGCCCTGCTGAAAACAGGATTTTGAACTTCTAGCCTCTGGCACAGTGAGAGAACACACTTCTGTGATTTGAAGCCATCAAGTTTTTAGTACTTTGGTATGACAGTCCTAGGAGTCACGTGGATTTTGGTACCAGGAGCAATAATGTTAGAGCTGCACAGCCATGATACTGTTCCTTGCATCTTCCACTTCTCCTTGAGTTTTTCATTTCTGTCTTCATTATGCTTATTATATTCTGGCTGAAATAAAAATATAGGTTTGTTTCGCTTAAAAAGTCCTGAGTAAGCTATTTCTGTGTCCCATTACTAAACACTTTTTCTAAGTAATATAAAATTACTACATGTACTGAAGAGCCCTTAGTCACACTCACCTGTCCTATCAAATTCCAGCTCTTCTGACTGGTTGTTCTTAATTTCATTTCTCTCAACTTTGATCAGAATCCGTCTTTTGTTTCCTCCACTTAGTCAGATGATCCCACCTCTAAGTCTTTGCTTTTGCTGTCTCCCTTCTTTTATTTCTGAAATGCCTGGAAGTATCCAGCAACCCCTTTATTCCTGTCTTCATAAAACCTACTCAGCTTTTAAGAACAAATTAAAGGACCCTCTCCTTTGTGAAGATTTTTTTCCATTTTTTCTGATCACAGTTTTTCCTTTATCTTCTGTACCCCTTCCATAATTCTTGTCTCTACCACATGTATGTTTGTATCTTGTTGACTAATGATTTGATCATGTCCTTTAGCCTCTCTGACTTGACATTAAGCTGTTTAATGCCAAAGACTATGTTTTCCTACATTTTTTCTGTCTCCTCCAGGAATAAGTATAGTGATGAGCACACATTAAATAAATGAATGTAACCTGATTTAGATAAATTCAAGATCATGAATTACTGGGCAGTCATGAGATCTTCAGAAAATACAGCCAAAGATTTCCGCTAGGAGAGAATATACTTGATCTACTAAAATTCTCTGAGGGGGTCAATAAGCATGCAGACATAATTTCTTTGACCTTTTGAAAAGCCTTGACAGAGTTCCACACCAGAGGTTATTTAAAAATAAAGTGAGTCATGATGAGATTGTGGGGAATGTTTTGTCATGGTTAGGGAACTGGCTAAGGAATTGGAAACAGCCTGAACCAACTTTTCTAGTAACGAATTCCATATGGTTACAACCTGGTGCCCGAAGAAAATGGGCCCTTCTCTGAATGGGGAGGCATTCTGTGGGGGACCCATATTGGCCCACAACTTAGATTTATTTAGTACGTTTTAGAAGGGAGAGTTTACCAGAAAATTTTTCTCAGAAGTAGAATGCCAAGTTGAAAGAGGGAAAACTCAAGAAGACCTTGGGAGGATACGTGTCACCAAGGAAGTGAGTGATGAGTCTGAGTGCTGGCAATGATAAGGGAATGCATTAAAGAAAGGGCAACACAAACTAGCTTTAAGATGTGATGAGTTCTGAGCTATATGTCACCACTAAGCAAAGAACCAAAACACTGGAATCGCTGAACAGGCTAGTAATTTCATACCTCTTCAAATACTGTTAAAATATTGGATCAACATTTATTTAAAAGAAAGTCAAAGGCTTCCTAGAGGAAGAGTCAAGTTGACAGTTCTTTTCTGTTGTCCTGTGGAAATCAGTTCCACCCTAAAGCTGCACGCTGACATCAGAGAAACAAAATAGTAACTCCATAATTGACCAAACGTACCTGCCCTATGATCATCTACCATAACTCTAACATGAGTCTTAGATTCTCATCTTCTTACTTTAAGAAATATTGGTATTCCAAATGCATCCCTATTTGGGAAGGAGGGAATTTTAACATAAGAACTGTTGTTCTGCTTGTTGCTGAAAATGAGTCTCAGAAAGAACGGAGAATATTCATGTAACCTGAAAAACATGGATGGCAAGAAGAGTGGGCCTTATTACAGAAGCATGACTCCTTTATGAAGAAAGGCAAAAGGTACCAAGAACTATCATCAGTAGATGTACTGAGACAGGTAAAAGTGCCTGAGTTCACCAGAAACTGTCCAGACATTGCCAAGGCCCAGAAAGGCAATCGTGGACAGTCGTGGCACTGGGTGTTGTAACATTTGCAGTTGAATTTTACAGCTGTGTGCTTCAGATCTGGAATCTTCTGCAACAAGTAATCACAGAAAATGTGAAAATTACAACCCCTAGGCTTTCATCTTCCTATAAAAAAGAATTTAAACTTAAAATGAGTAGGAGTGAAGCTAGTCTTATTTTAGGTGGAAGCCCATCTGCTGGCAATGCCAAGATTAGAAAACTTCACAGGAAAATCACGATTTCAAATTATGCAGATAACAGTGACTCTCCTATTTAGCAACCCAAATGCAGAAAGCAGAAGTCATGATTAATTGCACACCAAACCCTGATGTATAAGAATTCTCATGAAAGGAGAAAGTGGGAATATTTTCCTTTTCATTGTTTTTTTATTAAAAAAGTCCTGCACAAAGATCATTATTATTTCTTTATAGAAAACAAATTATCAGTATGATAAAAGAAGTGAATGATGGACAATGTTAAATATGTGCTGGTGAGCACAGAATAATTTGCCTTTGGCCAGGTACTAGTGACAGGGATTCAGGGAAATGGGACCTGAGATCAAGAAATAGATAGCTATGAAGAGGGCAAGAATGACTTGACTTTCAAGATGGCATCATAAAGACTCTTTTTTTTCTCTCAAGGGACATGAACAGATATTTTAGGAAGGGAAAAAACCAGAAAGATTGCTGAATCTCTCTAATTGAAAAGGATTACATCAGGGATCTATAAATTCCTAAAGAAAAATCTACACAGTGACTTCTTCTTTACAAGGATATTTTATCCTTACAGAGTAACTATAATGTGATAGTTAATGTGCAACATCCTGGGGACACCATATTGGCCTTCAAGGCACTTGCTGTGGAACCCCTTTGTGAGAAGGGCATAAACATGAACAGACAAATGAAGTCTTTTGTGGCCGCCTTTGCTCTCCTCCTCATTCTTCTCTCTTTCCTCCTCTCTTCTCTGGTGGCATTGTCTGTCTTCTATTATGGTATAAGTCATGTTATGGCTAACTGTTTCCTTGGAAGCTTCTTGGAATGATGAGTAATATTTCACTTAATAGGTAGTCATTGGCTAATTAAAGAATTGCATGAAAATGTATGCCCCAAGGGGGGTTGAGATGTCATACAGAAACACCTAAGAGTGAAAGTATAAAAACAAGTGTATAAACACATAAGGGATGAAATTGGGATAAAGAAAAAATCAGGTTAGGAAAAGTAAAATATATTCAAGAATAATTAGAAAGACTAAACTGCATTTTGAAGGGCGGACAGACATTTTCTTGGTAGAGAAGTGAGATTAAGAGAATTCTAGGCTGAGAGTTCTGGTATGTGACATGTGTGGATAATGATAATGCTAGCAACCAGGGTGGAGGGACTGGTGAAGTGATGATGGGCTGGAGATGCAGGTGGGTGCTACATTATGGAGGGCTTTAGGGAACATGCAGTGGAGTGGGATTTTATCTTGTGGGAAACTGGAAGTCAAAATTGTCATGACTAAATCTATATTTTAGCCCCACTTCTTCAGCAACAGGGCGCAGGAAAGGATTACAGCATGAATTATGGAGCCTGGTCAATTCCTTCTTTAAGTCTTCTCTTCACTATTCTCGCTATGAACTTCAGAAGAGGACCTCACTTTTTGTTTTCCTGTTTCAAAGATGAAAAAGATACTATTTGGTGTTAACACCTTTGAAAACTTGCCTTTCCCTTCAGTTATCCAGAATTACACCACAAACACCTCACCTTTATCACTCCTATTAATGGAAGAGGTAGCTTTCTTCCTGCCTAAGTCCTGTCAGTCCACAATATTTGTCAGGTATGTGATTTCCTCTCTTTCAGCTTTGCCCTTTTAGCGAAGTCCTTGTTCGTTCTTCCTAGTCAATAATGTATGTCCTTCCTCAGAACTTTGATTCCTCTCTAGCCGTTTCTCTTTCCCTTCTTCTATAGTTCAATAGTGAGAGTTTTTCTTCATTCACAGCCAGAATCTCTTCTCTCCCAACTCACTCTTCAACTAATTTCAATCTGCATTTGATCCCATATTACTCTTATCAAGATTCCAGGGACCTCAGCTAAATATAAAGAATAATTCCATTCTTATCTTATTTGAAATTCTAATGGCATTTGAACTAGCTGACTCTTCCCTCCTTGAAACTCTTCCTTCATTTCCTCTTTCCTTTTCCTTCCATGTAGAAAGTATTACTAAGTGTCTTGCTTTTTGCAGGTTTAGAATCATATGATTGTCTTTAAAATGTTTAAGTTTACAAGAAATACTTTCCTAGACCTGAAAGAGATGGGTTATAGGGATATTTCTGGGCATTATCAGCACATGGATCCACATGAAATCACCATAGAGATGATGCTCAGTGAGGAAAAGTTGAGAACTGAGACAACTGAAGACAAAGAAAATGCAATCAGAAGAGTTAATAAAGTAAAGAGTGAGGAGATTTGGAAAGTCCATAGAAAAAGAGTTTTAAGAGAAAAGTGGACTATTATACTTTGGAAGGTCAAATAGGAAGATACAGAAGGCCTGCTAGTTGTGGCAATGAAGAGGTCAGAAGAGGTCAGTGTGGCCTTTGTGGGGACAATTTCAATGGAGTAGTGAGAATAGAAGTCCATTCATGTGGGTTTACTAAAAGAAATGGAGACACCAAATTTATACCTCATTTTCAAAAATCTTGAACTTGAATGAAGGGGATAGAGAGAATAATTTGGCAAAAACAGGTTTGAGAGAAGTTACGTAACACGGTACAACTATAAATAAACTTATGAGTTCCAGACAATCTTTGAAACTGTCAAGAAGACAAGTGAAACTAAATGTTATCTTATTAGAGATTACTAATATAGTACTCAAAACATATTCATTTAAGAATTATTCAAGTGTAGTGTGGTGCCAACATTTTTGTTGTCAATAAGTATGATGTGCTGACTTATTTTCCTAGTCAGGTGGCTTTGTGTATCCAAAGTACTGATGGGAGGTGGCATCATAAACCATGATGATGAATACTGATGGAGTAGAAAAGGGTATTTACTTTGAATCTGGAAACCTGGATCAGTCATTAACCAACCATTTAACCTCTTCAGATCTCTCATTTCAAGTTGAGGGGATTAGCCAGAATGATCTAATATTTATAGCTTTTTTCAAAGACTCCTTTCTATCCAATAATCTTGGTTCTTGTTCAAGCTAAATTTCTGATTATAGTGTCCATGGACATATTCTTCTAGGTCTGTGTGCAATACCTTTACATTTTATATCTTTATATTAATGACAAAAATTTTAAAAACCAATTTTTAGTCATTTGGATCATGTAATTTATGTCTGCAGATTTCAGTGCCTGCATTTATTTGTGTATTTGCAAATTTACCGTGTAGGATGAATTTTAGATCCTCTAAAAGGATTCCAGGAACTTTTAATATATTAGAAATCTTCTCTAGCTACATACAATAGATTGATCTATTCAAATTCTATTGGTCTATTTCAAATTTTGGTTCTACCGCTGGGTTCATCTTGAATTATTTCATCTGAATTGATGACAAAACTTTGCAATTATATTCATAATTTTCAATGGAAAGTCATTTTCATAAAATAAGACTTTAATTTCATAAGCGATTTAATGCATTGATACTTTGATGGGATACCATGGAAATGACATAGTGCAGCAGAATCACCTAATAGGCTTGGCAAAGGAATGTAGGTAAATTAACCCCCAAATGATATGTTCTAGTCAAGTAAAGGGCAAAGACATCACAGTGTCCTAAAGAAATAAAGGAATTTGGATGGCAAAATATGTGGGGAAAATGAAATAAGCACATAAGAACAATAATACATGTGCGCAAAAATTTGCCATTGCAAATTAGAATCCTTTCACATTGAGTAAGAATATTTCATCCCAACAGATCAGTCTCATTGTCAACATTAATTTATTTGAATTGCATTGGGTTTTGGTTTATATCTAACTTACAACTTTATTTCAGATTTGGTAGTTGTACAAATACTATAGATATAGGTGTTTTATACCTGGATTTATGCTTTTAGATATTTCAATTAAATAATTTAGGTTAACATGTTTATTTTATTAACTTTTCCATCTCAAAATATGTAACTAGTAAATCTCCCTTTGTCTTTATGTCCTTTCTGTGTGTGTCTACATATATATATATATATATATATATATATATATATATATATGGATAGATACAGATATCAATAAATATAATGTGTTATCTCTATATACATATGCAGAAATAATGTGTGCATATCCATGTCTCCGTCTATCTCTCTCTCTCTATGTATATATATAGAACGAGAGAGAGAGAGAGAGAGAGAGAGAGAGAGAGAGAGAGAGAGAGAGAGAGAGAGAGAGATTGGGTAAACAGTACATATAGTTCTGTATATTTCTCTAAATTCCTCTGAGCAAAGGTAGGGAAGTAGATGATATTTGTAGCTAAGTGATGTGGTTGACACAGAAAAAAGCTGACAATCATGGGTAATTATGGGCAGAATTTCTCCATAGACAGATTCACATCCTCAACCTAGAGGAAAGCCACAGGGAAAGGTAGAATTAGACCTCAAAACAAGGTTTTCAAACTGGAAGAAGTCAAATGAATGGAGGCAGGTCAGGACAGCCACAGAACAAAGAAAAAAAGTGAACTGAATAGATACCATATTGGTTTTGTGTAAGTTCAAAAATTAAACATCATTCAAGTAAAAGCAACTCCATGATTCAAGTGAGCAGGAAAAAGCAAAGCTTGATGAAAAGGTTAGAAAAAGATACCAAGTAAGAGTATGAAAAAGCCTAAAGAAGCCAAAATGATTTTTCTTGGAGAGGTCAAGAAATTTACAAGAATGTTCTTCTAGAGATAACATGTAGCTGATGGCCAGCAGCTCTCTATCACCTGTAATAGAAAAATACAAGTAGGACACAATTCAAATTACAGGGATTTAGAGTGATGATACTTAAGAGAAATGATCTTAAACAGATCTTGTGGGGAACTCTCTGAATTCCTCATAGAAGGAGCAGATCTCATATTGGAGATCTCATACTAAAGCCTAGTTTACTGAAGTCTAGGTCTGCCAGGATAAACTCTCAACCTGTGGTCATTTCTAATGACCATTGAGAAGGAAAAGGAGAAGTCAGGAGATGAGACATGACTGAATCCCAAAGGAGTAGAAACATCTAGGACTCCACTTGGGGACATTGCAGAGGAAGTTGACCAAGCATGACTTGGCAATGACCTTTCTCTGGTAGGAAAAGGCTGAGTCAATGACTCCATGGCTGCTTGCTGAAAAAGGGAGGTCATGTTTGGAGTTCTCTGAGTGAAAGGAGCTGTGTAAATACTAGACTGTCTTTTTTATTAGAGTTTACATAGAGTAAATTTTTTTCTGTGTTTGCTAATACTTTCTCCTCTGCGTGAAGAAACTCTAGCAGCATCTTCAGGTTCCTCTCTGTAGAGGGTTGGAAGAAATTTTTCCATCCCACGATTTTAACCCTTGTTAAAGGTCAAAAAATTTCTGTTTCACCAGAGAGCACCTCAGAAAGAGAATTTGAAAAATGGAGCAAATTCAGTCAATATTGGCCTTTTGCAAGGTAAGTTGAATAGCTCTTGCAAGTGTACCTTTTACATTTTCAGTGTTTCTTAGCCATTGAATGAGCAATAAGCTCACTATAAGGCCTAGAAAATTACATCATACTTGATGCTTTAGTTCTAGGTGGCTGCTTTAAATGTCCATACATGGGGCACAACTCTGAGGAGTATAGAGAGAAATCCAATATCTGATGATGAAGCATGTTGGGAAAACATTGGAAAATGTGACTTTTCTTATGACATTTGCTTTTTCTGCTTTTACCATAAGGAAAATCTAAAGATCAATGTATTCCAATAAAGTGATCTGACACCACCCAAATGTTAGATTTTTGAGACAAGTGAGGACCTCTTTCTGGGAGGTTTTCATTTGTGCATGTTTTATACTTGGAATTGAACTAGGGAAGGCAAAGGGAGGATATTCAGGAAAAGCTAAAATAACAGGTTTTTTTGTTGTTGGTTTTTTTTTTTTTTTTTTTAAAGGAAAGGTACAGGCAGGAATGAAGGTGAGTAGGCATGCAGGCAGGAAGAGAGAGGAGGAAGAAGCATTTTATTTAGTTGTTCATTTTGTTTTTTTCCCCAGCCTGGGTCTTGAACCAGGGACCTTGGTATATATGTAGACTTCACCTGGTAGACTAACAGTTTACCATATCTTAACATACCATACCATAACAGACTACCATATCTTGGCATTGGCTTTATGAGTCACATGGAGGCTATTTTCGATACAAATAAACATTGATTTTTTTTTTTTTAAGATTCAGTGGGGAATTTTTTGAAACAAGCAAGGGATAGTACACTCCTCCAGGTGATAAGAAGCGGGCAGGTCCCAGTGAACATAGACTGACATTTAAGAAATTTGAAACAATTGCTAAGTCAATCTGATCTGCATATTTTGAATTAAAAATGGAGCACATCTTTCTAATAAATTATTGAATATTAGTCTAAATCAATCTAAAATGATATTTGACTTTCTGATGTGGTGTCTGGAGCTTAATGTCCCTATGTTTAAATGCTAACCGCAGAAGGACTGAGTGGTTTACTGGCAGGTGCCTGGAGAGATTTTCTCTGTGCTGCTGCTCATGGGAGGAAGGCAGAGAGCAGAGCAGAAGGAGCACTGGAGGAGGAATGACCTCACCTGCACCTTGACTCTTCTTGCTGGTTCACATAATCCCCCGGGCATACATTTCCTTGTCGGAGCACCTCTGCAAATCTACCTGACATCTCCACCTAATGTCCTCCACAGAGTCTAACAGGTCTAGGGCACCTGGAGTCTACAACTTAGTCTTCTTCTTGCCTCTCTTGTCACTTGAAGGAGCCATCTTTCAACTGGCCCTCTGAGAAAGAAGTACCTAGAGCTAACCTACCCTCTTGTTTCCCTGTCTTCTTTTTGAAATCTCTCTTACTCAGTTTATCACAAAAATCTACACTTCCGTGTAAGTATCTCCACTCAGTTCCTCTCTATCTCCCTTCTCAGCACGTTTGTGCCTCAGGGCAGGCAAACCTCCACCCTCTGCAGCCTCTTCCCCCTGAATGAGTCACCTTAACTCCAAAGAATCTGACCCTTTCACTTCCTTCAGACTGAGGTTCTGCTCCTACCTTCAGGCTAAACTCCGAAATTCTTAGTGTAACATTACCTTCATGACCTAGTATCTGACCAGCCCCATCTCTCAAAACCTGCTTTCATTCTGCTGAAGAGGGACATACTTGTGGCTCTCACTCATGTCTCCCTACTGGACACATAGTTCTTTCTGCCAGGTATTTCCTTCCTTCTTTCTGAGTCTGAACAACCTCCTTCAGTCTCTCTACACCCCTCCTACCCCCTTGTCCTAGTTAGAGTAGAAGCTCCTTCTCTGAGCTTCTAAACCACCTGTTTTTTTATCACACATTGCAACTGTTCCATGCTCTGTCCTCTGCAGTGGACTTGGAGGGCAGCTATGTGGGTCTCCTGTAGCTGGCATGGCCCCTGACACCTAATAGTTCAAGTGTTAGTTCAATGAATACAAATAAGAGAACAAAGGAGAGAAAGGAGTAGAGGGGGAAGAAAGGAAGGGAAAGAAAGATGAGAAAGAAAAGGAAGTAAGAAGGGAAAGCAAGAAGAAAATGACTGGCTAAGAATTTAATGAAATGAAATATTGATATTTAAGATTGGGAAGGTGAGAAAGGGTTATTTGAACTGTAATAATGAACAATTTGAATTTAATCCTCTGGATAATGAAAAGCTATTGAAGTTTTTAAAATTAAACAGGCATATGTTATTTTAAAAATTCTCTGATTTTTCATCTATCATTTTCAAAATTAATATTTATTGAGTAATTGCTATTCACCAGGCTCTGTGGCAAATGCAAAGGACTCAGAGATAAGCAAGACATGCCTGCAATCTTCCAGGTACTTCTAGGCAGTAACAGGAGGTCAAGAGTGAGACAGAGCCGTGCAATCTCTTGTTAGAGACATTATGACAGAAACATGAATAAAGCAGAATGGAGGCTCAAAGGAGAGAGAGTGGCTACTTCTCCAGATGAATGCTGAAACAGTCTTCAACAACACCAGGGTTGCCTGCTCGCAAAATTGTTTAATTCCTCTTAGGTGGACAAATGAATGCTAGTTCCCAGACTTCCTTGCAGGTGAGGGGAGGACATTCTTGAATTTTAGGCAATAGTATGTGGGAAGAAATAGACATTTGACTTTCAGGTCTGGCCTCTAAAAACTCCATAGATTTGCAGGAATTTGAGGAGTTAGAAGCAGCTGATAAGCCCTGGGGGATTGGCTTGTTTTTCTGGGTCCTGTTTCATTACAGAATGGCAGCCCTAATGGGGCCACAGTGCTTAGGGAATGGATGGGTCACTTTTATTCAGATAGGGAGACAGAGGCCCAGGGATATTATCTGACTTGACTATACTTCTCATGAATGAATAACCAGAACTCTGGGTCCCCCAGAGTTTGCCTCATCAGAAGAATTGTTGGCTTTCTTCTAAGCTTCAAGTGATCAGAAAGCTCAGAGCAGGAGCTAATGATCTAATTGTACTGATTAATTACAGGAGCCTTGAACAATCTTACCTTTTAAATGGTTTTGTATCTTACTTTAAATTGATTCTTCCAACCTTCTTTCTCTCCCCCAGCTTTCCCACTGGCTCCTTTTCTTCCCTTTTCTCCTTATGTTTCCCTACTGGCAACTATCCTGCAAGAGGGTAAATTAAAAGTCACAATGCTATATAGATTAACCCCTAACACACACCGTGGTGTTTTCTGGTGGCTCAGGCTCTAGGCTAGCAGCTGGGGTATAGATCATGTGAAGTTTGAGGACCTGGGGAACAACCAAAAATAAACAAGCAAATAAATAAAAGTGCTCCCTCCCCCTCCCCCTTCCTTTCTTCTTTCCTTATGCTTTTTATTCTTCTCCTTTCTTTCCTCTGTAAAAAAAAAAGAAAAGGAAAAAGAAAAAGAAAACAAACAAAACCAGAAACCTTCCTTAGGACCAGCAGTCTGGGCTATGCAGGTGTCATGAGCTTTTCTGTGGTGCCTTTGGAGGGTAAACAAAGCCTCTAAAGTTGTCTTCAAGCCATCCTCGGTAATAAAAAGTAGTCTGCCTGCCTTCAGGGTACAGAGAAAGGAGCTTTGGCTTCTTCTGGGCACTGACTGCCCTTGGGGATCTCAGCTGGGTGCTTCAGTTCAGAGATCTAAGGTATTTGTTTTTCTAAGTGATCTCCAATGTGTTTGTGGTTGATTTTCCTGGCAATCGGCAGTTCTCATCTTTAAGACCTTTGTGTCCCACCTCTCCCAGGCCCTGCGAGGTCCTAGCCATGTGGTGGAGACTAAGCACTGAAGCTCTGGTCTCTGTTCAGAAGCTGCCCTTGCAGCTCCTGTGTCCAGCAGCGCTGGCCTGACCACGGCTCACTCCATGAGCTGAGTAGCTGTGATACCCATTCCAGATTCCTAACAATTCTTTCAGGAAAATTTAGGAAGAGTGAGTTCAAATGCCCCAAACTGTATAAAAGCATCACTGAGAAGTTGGGTATATTTCTCTTCCTTGCTTTCAATATAATATTCACAGACTGCATGGGGGTTTCCTTTGCAACATGAATGGATCAAGCATCTCAAATTCAATAGAAAGGGCTAAGAAGCAGATAGTGGTAGGAATTAGGAGTCCAGTGGGATTTTTTTGAGGAGGAATGAAAAATCTGTGACAGGATACAGGGTGCAAAGAAACTTTTAGATGGTGATGAAGACCTGACACAGAAAGAAAAGAAAGGAGAAAGTGTAAATGGGCAGGGGAATTCTCACAGGGCAATTTGGACATGACAAAACTTGATCAAAGGTTTCTAGAACACAGGCCTGAGGGAGGAGCCTTCCATCAGATGGGAATGGCCAGTCCTTGTTTCCACTGTGAGAGGTCATCCACCAAGGATGCTGTGAACTGAGTGGACTCTGAGTGAGGCTGTGGCAGATCCAGAGCAAGAGGCCTGGTGGCTGGCAGTTGTCATCAGTACTCTTGTCACAGAGTGGCAAGTGTCTTCCATTTGGCAGGGTGGGGTGGGGCAAGGGGGCTAGGAGTTGGAGAGTGGGTGGGTGAGTACATAAAAAAAAAAGAGGCTTTTTTTTTTAGAAATCGAGAAATGAGTAGTACCATTCTTTCTCTTTCATAAAAATAGTGACCAGGTATGCCAATACATATCATTATTGGTGACATTAAAAGGCCTCAATAAAACAACAGAACCACATTACATTTGAATTGCCTAGAGAGCAGGGCTGGGGACTCATTTGTGGTAGAAAACCTTACCCTGACCCCATTGCAAAAGTTAGTCTTCCAGAATTTTCCACAGTAACTACAGAGGCTGTAGTTACGTCCTGTTCTATGGAGACTGCAGCTGTGTCCTGTTATCATGACCAAGGACAAGCAAGCATTGCCTCCCTACTCTGCAGCTGTACATAACTGATAAGAGTTGCCAGTAGAAACCATATGTAGGCAAGGATATGAATCTTTACCTCAGGGTATAAAAGGAGCTACCCTAGACACCCGCATTGCTCAGCTTTGGGTAACAATGCCCCTGGGCCAGCAGTGGTACTTGCAATAAAGTGCTGTTTTCTCTACTTTTGAGTGTCCAATTGTCAATCTTCTCACTGTTTGGAGACTTTGCCATAATATTTGGTGCATTAGCTGGGAAGACCATCAGCTGTGCTGGCCCTTTGTTGCCACTGCTGATGGGGACCAACAGTGAATCCTCCTGCCTGGACCTGAGGTGGAGGGATGGTGCCACCAAGTAATTTTCTGGGTCCCAGTCCATATGGGGCCTAGCAGGATTAGATTCCCTTTTGTGCCCCAGTGGATGCAGTAAAGGAGGGAAAAGCCTTTTAGGACCAAATGTCTGATTGGTAAGTGCCCTGAGGACCCAGTCCGAGTTTAGGCCTGCTATTCATGGTGGAAGAAGGGCTTGATCACCCATCAGGCGACTTTGTTGCCTCTGAGAATAGGTACTTTCCTGGGGTGGAAGTCAAACTCGGACTGACTGGTGTATGAATGTGAGAATGAATTTTCTGCTCCACGGAAAAAGCCATGGAGTCTATTTGAGTCCCAATCTGTGGTTCCATGGTGACCACATATGGCTCAAGGTGCTGTTGCTACTTGGGGAATTGAAGAAATTCAGTTTCTCCCTGCAGTGCCAATCCAGGTCAGGGGTTTCTACTGATGCACCCTCGAAAATAAAAGGCATTTAATTCCCACAAGGGGAGCAGCCAGAAGGATGAAGTGAAAGTTTCCCTATGTCCGTCTTGCATCTCCACTCATGGGGAGGGAATCTATTGTCCACAATCATGGGAAGTAGTCCTTCTAAGTGCACTGTTTTAGAAAGTATGTTAAAAAACTTTAAGAAGAGATTTGCAAGTGATTATGGTATCAGATTGGCTCATTGGAAATTAAACTAATTATGTGAATTAGAGTGGCCAACCTTTGGAGTAGGATGGCCATCAGATGGGACCTTAGCTCTCCCCATAGTGAGGGCTTTTTACAAAGTTGTAACAGGAGACCCAGGCCACTAATCAGTTTCCATATATAGACCAGTGGTTATAAATTGCCTGAGTTAAGCTCCATGGGTCTGGCTCTGCATTAGTGGTCAAGGACAGTGTAAGGTCTTAGTCAGTCAGAAAAGGAAACAGATGCCTCAGAAGAAACAGAGACCACCAATTTTCTAGGGTAATCCAGAGGAGGTTCCTCTGCAGAACTTGCCAACTCCATATACTCCTCAGTCTGTTCCCAGTGCTCCACCAACCCAGACATGCCAGCACCCTCAGTCTCACCACCCCAAAGCCCAGAACCTCAGCTGGACCCTCCATAGCTGGTTGGCAGATGCCTGAGATCAGCCGATCAAGGGCCCAAGGCCCAAGGCCATGCAGATGCCCCTCCATAAGGCTGGGGTCCTCAATGGCTGGTCCCGGATAGGATCCTACAAGAGGGGAGATCAGTCTTTTACTGTAAGCCTTTCACTGTGACTGATCTCCTGAACTGGAAGCACCATGCCCCAGCTTACTGTGAAAAACCTCAGGCCTGACTGATCTCCTAGAATCGATCCTTCAGACCTAGAGGCCAACATTGCTTGACTGCCACCAACTCCTTCTCACTCTCTTCAACACTGAGGAGTGAATGAGAATTATGACAGAGGCCAGGAAGTGGCTTCAGACTCAGGCCCCAGGGGGCACTATAAAGACATAAAATTGGGTAAAAGAAACCCCCCCCCCAGCCCCCTGCCATGGGACCCTAGCACTGAGGAAGGGAGAGATCGGTTGGATAGATATTGCCAAGACTTTCTCCAGGGATTCTGGGCAGGAGCTAAGAAGCCCACTAACATGGCTAAGACCTCAGAGGTCCTCCAGGAACCAGAGGAAAGCCCAGCAGACTTCCATGAGAGACTTTGTGAGGCTTTCAGGGTCTATACTCCCTTTAATCTCAAGGCCCCAGAGAATCAAAGAATGGTTAACACTGCCTTTGTTGGCCAGGCTCAGTCCGATGTAAGACGGAAACTTCAGAAACTGGAGGGTTCTGCAGGCAAGAATGCCACCGAGCTTCTGGAGAGAGCAAGTAAGGTCTTCATTAATCAGGACTGAGCAGTGACGAAGGAGGCTGACGAGCAACTGAGGAAGAAAGTAAATCTAACAACTGCCTTAGGACAGCCCCATGCTGCCATGGAAAAGGGAGGTTTCAAGACAGGGGCCAGGGGACTAGGGTGGAAGGCTCTATTTGGTTGGGACCAATGTACACACTGCAAGAAAACAGGGCACTGGAAAAACAAATGTCCAAACCGCCAGAGAGGGAAACCGGGTTCTTCCAACCCTCCTAACCATTACCGGTTCAAACCACCTGAAACAGACCTGACTGTGTGACAGGAACACACTCTGATTAGGACAGACCTGGCTCTTTCAACCAAGTAGTCCATGATTTCTTGCATCTGTCAGACTGCCCAGTATCTGATGGGCAGAGATCTTCTGGCTAAAATGAAAGCAGAAATAGCCTTCACCCCAGATGGCTCAGCACAACTGCATTTAGGTACCAAATCACCCAAGGGAAACAGGGCTTGGGGACTGAGAGGAAGACTACTACCCAGTCCAGGACTTAAAGGCCATCAGTGAAGCAGTCGTCACTGTACATCGGCACTGCCAAACCCATATACTCTACCAGAATTCATACCATCAGAAGCAGAATGGTTTAATTCTTTGGACTTAAAGCATACCTTTTTCTGTCTTCAGCTGGCACCCAGCAGCCAGCCCCTGTTTGCCTTGGAGTGGGAGAACCTGACACAGGAGCCAAGGAATAATTCACTTGGATCAGGCTGCCTCAAGGTTTCAAGAACTTGTTAACCCTGTTCAGTGGGCACTAGTTTCATCTGACCTGTCCAAGTTTCCAGGACAGGACTTAGGGTGCATCCTACTCTAATATAGATGACCTCTGAAGATGGATCCCAGGGTTTTCGGAGCTGGCAAAGGCCCTCAAAGGAGAGGAGAAGATACCCTTGTTTGGGAACCTGAATAAGAAAACATTCACAACTCTGAAGACAAAGCTCACTGAGGCACTGGCCTTGGGACTCCCAGATGTGGCATGGGACTTTAACCTATTTGTATGTGAGACCAATGGGGTATCTCTGGGGGTTCCAACTCAAGAATTTGGGACTTGGCAGAGATGGGTAGCTTACATGTCAAAGTAGATTGACCCAGTTGTAGCAGGCTGTTCACCTTGCCTTAGAGCTCTTGGAGTCACTACTCTGCTAGTTAAAGAGGCAGAAAAGCTTACATTGGGACAAAACCTAAATGTTAAGGTGCCCCATTCTGTCATCACGGTCATGGATGTCAAGGGACAACATGGGCTAACTCATGCCTGGGTGACCCACTACCAAAAGCTCCTGTGCAAAAACCCACGGGTATAAAGATCGTGCTGGTCCCAGAACCACCCACACCCCCACCCAAGAAGTAGTAAAAACCTTAAACTCTGCCGCCTTCTTGCCTGTTGCCGCGAGGGCCCCAGAGCTTGAC